>CM045744.1:28621475-28661475 GCA_024760905.1 Plotosus lineatus | reverse complement strand
TGAGTCCCGGGCTCTTGCGTTTCTGTGTGGAATTTGTATGTTCTCCTCCTGCTTGTGTAAGTTTCCTCCAGGTTCTCCAGGGTTCTCCCACTGTTCAAAGGCCAGTACAATAGGCGAACTTGGCCATTTCAAAATTGTCCCAGGTGTGAGTGTGAGTAGCTTTGTGTGTGTGTGTGTGTGTGTGTGTGTGTGTGTGTGTGTGTGTGTGTGTGTGTGTGTGTGTGTGTGTGTGTGTGCGCCTGCGTTTGTGAATGTGTGTGTGTGTGCGTTCGTGAGTGTGTGTGTATGTGTGCGCTTTTCTCTGTGTATGTGTGTGTGTGTTTGTGTGTGTCTGTGTGTACTCGTGCTGTGTGTGTGCGTTTGTGAGCGTATGTGTGTGAGTGTGTGTATGTGTGCGTTTGTGTGTGTGTGCGTCTTGTAGCGTGTTTGTGAGTGTGTGTGTGTGTGTGTGAGTGTGTTTGTGAGTGTGTGTGTGTGTGTGTGTGTGTGTGTTTGTGAGTGTGTGTGTGTGTGTTTGTGTTTGTGAGTGTGTGTGTGTGAGTGTATGTGTGTGTGTATATGTCTGTGTGTGTGTGTGTGTGTGTGTGTGTGTGTGTGTGTGTGTGTGTGCATGCATGTTCCCTTGGTCTGGTGGGCTGTTTATGATGTACCCTGCCTTCACCCACTGTCAGCTGAGATGGCCACTAGAACCCCCTGAGAACCTAGTAGGAGTAACCGGCTCAGCAAATGAGTGAGTGGCATGCAGGGAAATATTCACATTTTTAGATTCTATCGAAAAAAAATTGCAGCATTACAGACTCTACATAAAATAAATATTACAAGTTTAAGAAATACTAAGGTGGAAATAAAAAAGTAAAAATGTGAGTGTTTCGCTCTGGATTGCATCCCCCCCTCTCTCTCACATGTATTCTCTCTCTCTCTCTCTCACACTCTCTCTCTCCTTCTCACTCTATTTCTTTTGAAGCTGCCACACACAGTTATCGAGAGTTGGTGTAGCTGAGCAGCTGCGGCTGATTACTCATGTTTACAATGAGCATGGGGCATCTGCTGAATGCAACACTCACACACACACACACACACACACACACACAGACTTTTGACAACTAACAGAAAACTTTGTCCATCCTCATTACAGTTGTGTGTATATGTGTTTGCACTTTAACAGAAGTGTTTACTAACCCGGATATTCATCACAAATACCCTCTCCAGCTACTGGAACTTAAACGATACACTTTGGTGATGTATATAAGGGTCAGTAAGCACTTTTGTTGAAGCACCAATCAATAAATATGCATTATACAGTGTGCTCCATTGTATGCATGACTTCCTTTATTCTGACATGAAAATAAATTTTTTTTTTGGTACTTAAGTCACACTCACTGGGGGGCAGTGGTGGTCTAGTGGATAGGGCGTAGGATCGCTGATCCGAAGGTTGTCGGTTCGAGTCCCCACAGGGTTGTCACTGTCCCCCCAGTGCAGCTAACTGGGTTATCAAAGGCGGGCCATGTCTCTCACTGTCTATGGTGAGAGACATGTAAAAGAACCATTGCTGACTTTTGTAAAGAGTAGGCTGCGAAGCTGTCAGCATGTTTCTACGACCTGGAGAGGGATGGGCGCCGCCAGGCCAAATCAACCCAAGTCTCGCCATGAAGGCGCCCCAACGACAACCCCGGGTGTTAAGGGATAAGTGAAGTGAATTCACACTCAGTACTTTCCAGTGAATGATGAATCTCTGTCCTTTCTGTTCTAATAGTCACTGAAAAATGGTCTAAACACAAATGTCCTTTCACACACACACACACACACACAGAGAATAATAATAATAATAATAATAATGCTCTAATTATAACCAGCCATTCACACAGTGAATTAGTGTCTTTGCACATGGAGGAGCTCTCCTGGCGCAGACCTTTTTGTTAAAGGTCAGCATGTTCGAGTTCCTCAGATTCATCATGACAGCCTCAGACCGACTCAGACTAATGCGGAGAAGATCAAGTCTATATACGGATCATTAACATAATAAAGGTAAATAAATCTACCTTCTGTGAAAAGGATGTCTCATGAAAATTAATGCATTCAAGTGAAATTCTTTTTTTTTTTTTTTTTTTATGATGTACTGTCTGAGAGTTTTCTGAGTAATTAAAGGTTCCTCACTCTTTCACAGGGTTTTAATCAGAACCTTATCTCGTCCCAGATTTTTTTTTTCCTCTCATAATAATAATTTGTTCCACTAATTATTTCTTCGGTGGCATGGTAATGTAGTGGATAGTACATTCGCCGCACAGCAAGAAGGTCCTGGGTTCAGGTCCTGGGTTTCAGTCCTGGGCTCGGCTCAGGCGTTTCTGTGTGGGGTTTGCATGTTCTTCCCCATGCTTACACGGTTTCCTCCCACCATCCAAAGACAGTTACAAATTGCTTTTAGGCGTTCGTGTGAACGTTTTTTGTGTTGACCTGCGATGATCTGACGGACTGTATAGAGTGTTCCCAACGTTTGCATAGTGTCGGCTGAGACAGGTTTTAGTCTCCCTGTAACGCTAATGGCTTAAGTGGCTTTGAAAATAAATTAATGAGTGTTCTCTCATTTCTGATTGGTGGAAAGCCATCACATACTGTAATTTGTAACTTGGTAAATGAGTGAGTGAATAATAATAATAATAATAATAATAATAATAATAATAATAATGTGTATATATATATATATATATTATTGCATTTCACTTTCCAGACTGTGCTACCTTTTATTAGGGTTGTGTGGAAGCTGGAGCCTACCTGAGCCGACTGCTGGATCAGGTGGAGTTCACCCTGAACAGTTCACCAGTCCATCACAGGGCAGTACAAACACACAACCATTCATATTCACACCTAGGTGCAATCAAGAAGCCTAATGTGCATGTGTATGGACTGTGGGGAAAAAACTGGAGCACCCAAATGAAACCCACACACCCGCATGGTGAGAACATGCAAACGCACCACAGAAACACCCTTTCTGGTCACGGGACTCGAACCCAGGACCTTCATGCTGTTAGACAGAAGTGCTAATCTCTATGACACCATGTTTCCCCATCATCATCATCATCATCATTATTATTATTATTATTATTATTATTATTATTATTATTATTATTATTATTATTATTATTATTATTATTATCATTATTAGCAGCAGCTTTAATGAATAAATGAATTAATTTGTTTTCATTTTTTTTCAAATCCAGATAATGTCATCATTGATAAAAATGCCTGAATTTGTGAAATTTCTAAGAGGTTTGAAAACTATACCATGCTTATAAATAAATTAAAAAAATGTCCGGACTTAATAAAAATTCCAACCCATTTGCCCCCCCCCTTTTTTTTTTAGCCCAAATGCCTCATCATGTAAATTGCTTCACATTGTTAATGCTCTCTCAAAGCTCAGGTAAACTTCTCCAACTTCTTTTGCCCATAAAATATTATGAGTTATCTATAAAGCTCAGTCCAGTTCAGAGGTTATCTACGTCCTACGCCTTGCACTCCTCTGAGAGCATCCTCATCACCAGCACTCTACTTTTCTGCTGATTCTCAGCTGCTCGTACAGGATTTAATAGAGAAAGAGAAGAAGTGGGGTTTGGGGAGCACCCAGGCTGTTCAACTTCATTAAGCGTTCATCTATTATCAGCTGATTCCCCCCATTATCCTAGCGTCCTGTAGGAATCCTATTTCTTCCTCCATCAAACCCCATTATAAATTTCGTGGAATGTTCTGCTTATCTGTCACCTGAAGCCCACGAGAGGGAACACACTAATGGGCGTGTGTGTGAAGGGCTGAGGCTCTGGAGACATCACACCTCAATCCAGATCAACTCAACTCATTGCTTCCTCTTCTGGTCTCCTTTTTTTCACTTCTCACCACTTTCCTTTCTCCTCATCTCTTACACACTGTTAACTTCTTCTCCTTCTTCTTCTTCTTCTTCTTCTCGTTCACAAAGCTCTACATGGCTCATCTAGCCACATACATACATATTGTTCACCGATATTACAGAGGTCTCTGGATGGACTTTTCCTGAAAGAGGGCCCTTTTGTTCTAAAGTAGTACATAATAATTTTGAGCATCTCATTCAATGGGAGCAACTTTTTAAGACTTATTTTTCAGTTCTGGCCCTGAGATGGACTGGCGAGCTGTCATGTACCCTAACTTCACCCAGAAATTGATAGGTTCAAGCATCCCTGCATGCCGAAAGAATGACAAATAAATGTCTGAAGGCAGTGCTGGCCCAGTAATAAGGTGCTGAATTACCGATACCAAGGTTGAGGGTTCAGGCCCCATTCTCAACGGTTGTAAGTGCTGTCCCCAGTGCAGCTAACTGGGTTATCAAAGGCCGGCTGTCGATGGGGGGAGGCTGTAAAAGAACCATTACTGACTGTTGTAAGGAGTAGCTGCATAGTCGTAAGCGTGTTTCTGCCCTTCGATGGCCTGGCGAACTGTACAGGGTGTACTCTGCCCTCGCCCAGAGTCAGCTGAGATGGGTGCCAGCCTCCTCGCGACCCTAATTAGGATTAAGCAAGTTCACAAAATGAATTAATGAATGTTCAGTCCTAATTTTCTAGCCTTGAAAACCATTACAGATGGATATGATACAGTCCAAAAACATGCACAGTATATTAACTGGCTGTTCCTATCACCCCTCGGTGTGAGTATAAATGGTTGGATGAGTGTTGGTCCTGCATGGCTTGTGGAGCTGTCCAGGGTGTACCCTGCAGTCACCCGGAGTCAGCTGAGATGGGTGCCAGCCAGACTCCCTGCAACCCTAATCAGGATTAAGCGTTCAAAGATAATTAATGATGAAAGCTATAACAAATGGATATGTTTCGAGAAATGCCCTGTATTGTAGTACATGTACTGTATTAAGTGTTGACCCAGAAATGCTTTCAAGATTTCAAATGGAAGGCTAACCAATGCCACCAAAGCCCAGTCACCATAAGCCTTAATACACACTCAGAACCTAAAGTAAATTGTGCACATTTGCAGAACGAGGAGCAATAAACAACACAAAAAGTACTACTTAATACTGTATGATGATGGTCGAGTGGTGACCTGGTGGGTGGCAGTGGTGGCCTGGTGGTAAAGGGTGCTGGATCGTTGATCCTAAGGTTGGGGGTTTGAGTCCCACTTTTCACAAGATTACCAACCCCCCCCCCCCCCCCCCCCCCCCCAGTGCAGCTAACTGGGTTATCAAAGGCTGGCCATGTGTCCACTGTCTATGGCAGGGGTCCCCAAACTTTTTCCTGCGAGGGCCACATAACTTTTCCCTTCTCTGATGGGGGGAGGAGAGGGGCCGAGGCCAGTTTGTAACAGAAAATGTGTGACGATCGCAGGGCTGACTAAACGTAAACATTTATTGTTTTCTAGTAAGCCACGCATAACCAAATATTAATAACCCTTTCTGAGACCTTCACAGAAAAAAGTCAGGAAATAAAGAAAAAAACAAACAAAAAACAAACAAAAAGAAAACGTTGTTTGCTATCAGTTGAGCAACCCGAGAGCTGCCTGAACAGACGACTGGTTCACCCGAGCCTGGCGTACAAATGTATTCTCCTGAGCTTTGAGAGTTTGGCCTTGCAAGCGACCATACTTGTCTTTGTGACGGGATTCTGAGTGTCGGCGCAGATTGTATTCTTTGAATATCACCAATGCCTCTGAACAAATGACACAAACAACTTTTTCTTTGCATTCAACAAAAAAATATTCGTTTGTCCACTGCAGGTTAAATACCCCACACTCTGAATAAATTTTTCTCTTCCATAACCTTTTCACCATTATTCCATTCTATTCGGTAGGGGGGAGTCTAGAATTTTTATTTCTGGGTGTTGGGGGTGTGTTCATATAGGGGAACAGGTGGCAGAAGGATGGAATAGAATGTCATGTTCTAGGTGTGCATGAGTCTTGATTGCGTGGCCAGACTAAAAAAAAAAAAAGTAATCATAATGCGTCACTGGTATTGTTCAGTGGGCCGGGCCAAATGTTGAGGTGGGCCGTATCCGGCCCGTGGGCCGTAGTTTGGGACCACTGGTCTATGGTGAGAGGCTCATGTAAAAGAACTATTGCTGACTTTCATCAAGAATAGCTGCATAGCCGTCAGTGTGTTTCTGTCCCTTGCTAAAGGGTTGTGTTAGGAAGCGCATCTGACGTAAAAACCTATGCCAAATCAAACATGCGAATCAGATGATTCGCTGCGGTGACCCCTGAAAAAGGAAAAAACCGAAAGGGAAAAAAAATGATGATGGCTGAAGGTAAAAGAACGCTGGGGAGTCAATAGGCATCAGGTCTTAAAGACCACGATAAATAAGGACTTGGCCAGTTTGTTTTTGAACACATAGATCAAGGACAAACATGACGACGATGATGATGATGATGATGATGATGAATATTTCTTTTGTTAGGCTTAAAGCCAAGTACCTGGTTTTAAAAGTAATGGTGTACATGCCATTGATAATGTTTTGAAATGTGTACAACTTTGCATTACCTGACTTCAAATACATAATGAATATAGACACTTATATCATTTGCACTGAAGTCTAAATAATTTAAGTCTACGCTTAGTGCATCCTAAGTGGAATCATTTTTTGTGGCTGTTTAAAAAAAAGGAAGTATAAATCAATTATAAATTCATATTACTGAAGAGCCCACTTAAAGAACTCTTGGAAAAAAAAAAAGGTTCTTCATTGTCTTATTAAACAACACATTTGAAAAACGGATGACAGGCAGTACAGTATATATCTGTCCTCATGTATATTCACTGTTTGATTGTGCTTACTCTCTGTAGCAGGTTGAGAAACTCAGCAGTTTAAAACACAATCTCCATTCCTTCAAATCAGGAGGAACCTAGTCAGGCAGTTCGGGGACCTCTTAAGGATACCCCCTGCTTGGTTCCTGCTAGAGCGCATCCAGGCATGTCCCACTTAATAGAGGCCCCAGGGTAGACCCAGGAACTGCTACAGGGAATTTATCCCTGATAATTGGCTTGGGAACATCTGGGAACCCCCTCTGGAGCATCTGGAATTTGTTAATAGCCAATAGTAAGTCTGAGCTTCTCAGTTTGTTGCCAATGCAACCACTGGCAAAAAAAAAAAAAAAAAAAAAAAAAATGGCGGATTTGCAAATACGTTTATGAACATTTGCACTTGTTTGCATGAGCATCGGTACTAAGCTGCGTCTTTAAGATATTACCCTGAAGTACATTCTATGCACATATTTGTCTTTAACCCCCTGCAGAAAGGGACACTACAGCTAGGGTAGAGAACAGGATTGAGCACATTGTATGTGGCCTTTCTGAATATCATTGGATTAAGACCCCAAGAGATGGGAATTAGGCGTAAACTATGACACTTGCATGTCGCTTTAAATAAATGATCAGCCAGGAGTGAAACACCATGTATGAGGTTTATCATTGTTTTCCTTCAGTCCAAATTTGGTACAGTTATCAATGTTGAAACCCAGCTGTCTCTTTAGCATCTTTCACAAGTAAGAAGGACACTTCCCGGCTACGTTCCTCTGTGACCCGACAGCTTGAAACTCTCCAGAGCTGTCCATTTCCTGCTCAGAGGCCACAGCTGTTTAGGGGATCTGCATTTAACCAGAGATGAGCTCACATCCTGTGCCAATCAGAGCTTTAAAAACAGGGCACCGATCACATCTGGAGCAGTGCCAGAATTCCACTGAGAAGTCATTTATTGAAAATAGCCAATCACTCATTCTCTTACTGAATGAAGGTGAATAATTTTTAACAATACCATTTTTTCCTCACTGCGATGGCCTGGTGAGCCGTCTATGGTGTACTTCACAATTGCCCAGAGTCGGCTGAGATGGGCGCCATCCTCCCCGCGACCCTAATTAGGATTAAGCGATTCAAATAATGAATGAATCAATTTTTGCTTCAGGTCTTGATTTAATGGGTAGCACAGCGGCAGACTGTGCGCCTCACAACAACAAGGTCCCCAGCTTTGTGGGGGTGTTTCGGTGTGCTTGTGTGGGTTTCCTTGAGGAACTCTGGTTTCAACCAAACATACATGCACATTAAGCTAACTGGCTGTTCTAAATTGCCTCTAGTTGTAAATGAGGGTGTGAATGCTTGTGTGTGTGTGTGTGTGTGTGTGTGTGTGTGTTTGTCCTGGGATGAAATGGTCAGCTGTTCAGGGTGTACTCTGCCTTCGCCCAGAGTCAGTCTCAATAGGCTCCAGTGTCCCTGTATCAATAATATAACTAACTGGGTCAGAAAATGGATGGATATGTGGGTTCCTGATTCCAACATGAGCTTGGGTTACAGCCTGTCTTTTATATACTCTTCCTACATTTGCATAAGCTTCATCCAGATTCTTTGGAGTCCAAAAATTGTATTGTATTGTAGTAGATTTATATAGCACTTTATCCATACTGAATATTATGCTCAAAGCGTTCTTTGGTGTTTTTTATGCTCCGAGCACCTGTTGCCACTGTGCGGCGCCAGTTATTGTGTTGTTCTATCCTTTGATGCTGAGTGCCAAATGGGAAGAAACAACTACCAAATTTTACCGTCTTATGGTATGATGCTGCCGGATTCGAACTCCGACCTTCCAGAGGATAAAGCAGACACTACCAACTGAGCTAAATCCCCAGATTCTCAAAAAAAAAAAAAATCCAGTTGTCTACCCTACATTTCAGGAGTGTGTACATGGTGACCCATCCATGGTGTACCCAGAGAGCCAAGAATAAATTAAATGAATACATTTAGCAAATTTCCTTTTATATACCAGTGGTTAAACAAATTATTTTCAGTATTCAATCATCAATAATGTTTAAGTGTATTTGAAAGTTTAAAACTTATGAATGAATAGTTATTGAACACTGGATTACGAGACTGGTGATGTTCTCATTCATCAGGACTTGCAAAAAACATCTTGCAAGGAACAGTTCCAGGATCCAGCACACAAAGAAGACAAAAAAAAGAGATGGGAAGACAGCATTCAAGACATTGTCGTGGAATTCTACAGAGCAGTGCATGACTAAGAGAAAGAGACTAAAGTCCTGTTGGGCTTTTTACACCCGCGCCACAGTGGCTCATCAGGCCAGTGCTTATTCCTGGTTTCTCAACTCCTTCTGGATGGGACGCTAGTCCATCGCAGGTTACCTTCCCAGTATATTTTTACTGGTACCCATTTATACTGCTGGGTGAACAGAGGCACACTTGTGGTTGAGACCTTGCCCAAGGGTCTTAGCACAGTGGGGGTCTAACTGGGATTCGAACACACAACCTCCCGATCATGAGCCCAACATCCTAACCACTACGCCACCGGCCCCATGCTGTCTTACTGGAACCACCAACAAATTCAGTCAATGTCTCAAGATTTAAAGGGCACATGTTTGGACTGTGGGAGGCAGTGGTGGCTCAGTAGTTAAGGTGATGGGTTACTAATCCGAAAGTCAACGGTTCAATCCTCCCCATCACCGCTGTTGGGCCCTTGAGCAAGGTCCTTATCCCTCGATTGCTCAGTTGTATAAAAATGATAATTGTAAGTTGCTCTGGAATGTCTGAGAGTGTCCGCCAAAAGCTGTAAATGTAACCTGGAGAGCCTGAAGGAAACTTCAGTGAGAGCATGCAAACTCTTTTCAAAAGAATCTTGTCTCGTAAGGCAACAGTGCAAGCCACTGACACCCTGAAACCAATCCAATGCTGTGGTGGACAATTAATCGCACATCATACAAATAACTTTAATCATTTTAATTAATTTAATTAAAAATAATATTCAATTTAAATATTTAATTAATTTCTGTAAATAACATGCTTAATTCCATAAGAAAAATTATGCCAAGTTTATTTTCCTGCCTACACGGCAGCTCACTTTCACTCCAAATTGGATTGTATAATTCCTATTGATTTGGCTCTATTAGGAATATATATTAATATTTTATATTACAGCATATGAAAGAATAACTCTTCGTTGACGTTTGAGAGCATCTACTTGCATTATCTTTATCATTATAGCCTTGTCTAAAAAAATTCTGAGCAATGTTTCTGTTTTCTTGCTTTTGAATGACAGTAGTGTTGAGGTTACAGCAACAATGTCCTGGGTTCGCCTCGGTGAGGGAATTCCTGCGTGGAGTTTTCACATGTGGAGTTAGACTGACTTAGGTTTCCTCCAGGTAATCTGGTTTCCTCTCACATTACGAAGACATGCACATTGTGCATTATGTCTGATCCAGATTGCTGTAGTAGGATTAAGTTGTTCTCAAACAGATGAATGGACAATAGTATCAATAATATTATTATTCCGGATATCAATATAGCATATACAGGGGGTGGACAAAATAATGGAAACACCTAACATTTTGGCATCATAATCTTTGAACATAATTTAAACAATCAAAACTTGGCATATGTATTGATTCATACAACTTGCGAATTGTTTCCAAAGGAATTTTAAGCCATTCTTCAGTTAGAATACCCCCAACTCTTTTAGAAACGATGGCGGACTTGTGCTTTGCTGAGGACGTTTTTCCCTCTCTTTCAAAGGCAGTCATTACTTTTGATACAGGACCTCTTGAAACACTGAACATTTGGGCAGTTTTTGTTACACTAGCGCCGACCATACGAGCACCAACAATTTGGCCTCTTTTAAAATCTGAGAGGTCTGCCATTATGGGGTATGATTAATGCTTTCAATATATGTTTAATGTTTTCAATATCTGAAAAAGGAAAAAAACCATTTATTTTAAATCAACATATCAAATAACAAAATTATTATACAAAAAATAATAACATATGCCAAGTTTTGATTGTTTAAATTATGTTCAAAGATTATGATGGAAAAATGTTCGGTGTTTCCATTATTTTGTCCACCCCTGTAGTCTATAGTCCATAGCAGTGATCCCCAACCACCGATCCGCGGGCCGGTACCGGTCCTTGACTCAATTGGTACCGGTCCGCAGAAGAAATAATTAATTATTTCCGTTTTATTTATTATCCGAGTCTGAATGAACTTTAATTTTGAAAAAGTCTTTTATGTTGAAAAATGACCGGATTCTCTCGGTTATATGTCAGTTATTTGAGCGCTAAAATGTAACTCACAAGGGGACACAGAGGCGTGCTGGACATGTTTCAAACAATATCAGGGATATTCTCCCAGCTGGTGCAACATCACCTGTTTTTTTTTTTAAGAAAAGTTCAGGCTCTACTTCCCAACTAACTTTATTTCAGCTGTTGAAAAATAACATTCATGGAGCGCTTATTATTATTATTATTATTATTATTATTATTATTATTATTATTGTTGTTTTATTGTTATTATTATTATTACTATTATTATTATTATTATTATTATTGTTGTTGTTGTTGTTGTTGTTGTTATTATTATTATTATTATTAATAATAATAATAATAATAATAATAATAATAATAATAATAATAACAATATTTTACATAAATGCTATATTTACAATACAAACAATCTATGTCCCAGCGGGTCCGCGGTAAATTTGTCAAGCGTTGACCAGTCCGTCGTGATAAAAAGGTTGGGGACCACAGGTCTATAGCATTTAGCATATAGCATATAGTCTATAATCTATAGCATATAGCATATAGTCTATAGCAGGGGTCGGGAACCTATGGCTCGTGAGCCAGATGTGGCTCTTTTGATGACTATATCTGGCTCTCAGATAAATCAGGTGGCCTTTCTTAACAGAATAACGAATACATAGTTTCACTGTCATTTAAATAAATACAAAAAAAGCCATCAAATAAAACAAAAACAGATGAATAAATCTCACGCATTTAAATCTATACATCTATTTTCAATGCCATGTCACTGGAGCGCGAAGCAGAGAGCCAGCCACTTTGTGGGTGGGTCCGATACCTTGAAACTCTAATTTTATTGGATTATAACAACAGCCTCAGACTGCGCGTGTTGTTTTTGAGTAAAGAGATAAATTTCCCTCGTTTTTGATCAGCTCATTTCCACGAAGCCAAGCACAGCTGGCAAGCAAACACAAATAGACAGACATGGAGAAACTTCAACCCGCAGAGCAGCTGATTGCCAAAACATGGGACACGCTTCCTGTTACATAAACACTGCCGCGTGTGAGTCCAGTCGTGTCGACTCCTTACCCCGTATCAACCAGATATAAAGCCATCAGCAAAATCATGCAGAAGTCGCATTAATAGTTCGCAGTGCTGTAGAAGTGGATGCCGACGCCATCTACACACTTGTTTTAGTGGCTGAGTTGTGTGTACTGAGTTTATATATATGTGTGTATATATATATATATATATATATATATATATATATATATATATATATATGGCTCTCAGAGGATTAGATTTTAAAATATGTCTTTTTTTGTCTCTCTTAGTCAAAAAGGTTCCCGACCCCTGGTCTATAGTCTATAGCATATAGCATATATGGGGATCCCTCACTTTCCTCAGTTAATTGGGACCGAGATCCCCACGCGACCATCGAAATCCGTGAAGTAGGATAACCCCCCACCCCTCCAATTGCATAATTGGCCTTAGTTTTGTGGCAAAAAAACCACAATGCACTGAAGCCCCATGAATTGAGGCGCGAAGTAGCGAGGGATCCCTGTAGTCTATAGCATATAACATATAGTCTATAGCATAGTCTATAGTTTTTATCGTATATAGCATACAGTCTATAGTCTATCGCATATAATATATATAGTCTATAGCATAGTCTATAGTTTTTATCATATGCAGTGGTGGTCTAGTGGTATAGGGCGCTGGAGCGCTGATCCAAAGGTTGGGGGTTCGAGTCCCACTCTCCACAAGGTTGTCACTGTCCCCCCCAGTGCAGCTAACTGGGTTATCAAAGGCGGGCCATGTCTCTCACTGTCTATGGTGAGAGGCATGTAAAAGAACCATTGCTGACTTTCGTAAAGAGTAGGCTGCAAAGTCGTCAGCGTGTTTCTTTCCCTTGCTAAAAAGGGTTGTGACAGGAAGGGCATCCGACGTAAAAACCTCTGCCAAATCAAAACGTGCGAATCAGATGATTCGCTGTGGCGACTCCCGAGTAAAAGGGGAAAAAGCCGAAAGGAAGACAGACAGCATACAGTCTATAGTCTATCGCATATAATATATATATAGTCTATAGCATATAGTCCAGCATAAAAGTTACAGTGAAAGGCATACCAGTGGTTATTAAGAATGTCTATATTTATTTCTGTTTTTTGTTTTTTTTTACACCTTATAAAGTAAAGGTAAGTCCATTGGGCTTTTTACACCAGAGACATCTGTGCTTATCTCCGTAGTGTGAAGCAACTAAGAGTTCAACTCCTCCTGGATGGGATGCTAGTCCTTCGCAGGCTACCTTACAGTATTTTTACTGGTACTGTACTCATTTATACTGCTGAGTGGACAGAAGCACACTTGTGTTTGAGACCATTCCCAGGGGTCTTTGCACAGTGAAGTTCTAACACCAGTAGAGTTCTGGGTCAAATCTGATCTGGAAGAAAATATTAAAGAATCTGGATGCTTCTGCAGATAAAGATTTTCTTGAACTAAAACCAAGGGTGACCCAGAGAGCTCCTTTTACAGATTCCTATTACTAGCTGTATCAAGCTGTGGAATACAGGAATGGAAATGTAGGAATGACCCTCTTTACTCAGAAACAGTTTCATTTAGGTGATTAAATTAGTCGGGTTGACCTTCAATATAAAAGATAACGACTCGAATAACGCGAATCCTGTAAATCAAAAGGAAATCGTTAAACGACATCATAGTATTACCCAATGTGATTAAAAAGTTAGTTATTCATCATCAGGAGGATTGAACAGTAGCACATGTCAAATGCTGAAGTGACTAAATTTGTGTTTAATCTTTCACAGAATACATTTAGCAGCATTCTTACCTCTATTACCAAAAATAAATTTTTCCATCCCAAATATATTCATGCAAACATCTTCAAAAAGTGATATAAAAATAAAGTAAAACTTGACCACAAAAAAGAAGGAAACAAAGACAGAGAAAGGAAGAAATTGCTATTCTGTCCCACCCGTCCCTCTTAAACACGTCTCTTTTCTCTATTAGTACTCTGGGCGAGGACTCGGCACTCAAGGTTACCCTCACTTTAAACTGCCGAAGATAAAAAGCGCCATCCTCATTAGCATCTATAGGTAAAACCTGGCTAATCTTATTCACACTTATCCTTCTCGTTGTGACATCTTGGCCCCGTTCTTCTATTCTTTCTCTCGCTAAAGATTATGACCTCATTTCCCGAGCATTTTCATTCTTAAATCTGCTTACGAATCATAAAATAAGGGACATTTCAAAGTGTCCCTTAGATCCATCTCCCTTACTTTTTTGTTTTTTACACTGGGGTAATTGAAGACAATAATAGACGCTGCCAGAGAGGTGCATAAACCTGCATGATAACAGTGATTCCAAAGATTTGAATTCTTTTTTAAAGCTGTTTTTCCCGCTATATAGATGTGACATCTGTTTAAAAAATCAGGCCGGCTTTTGAAAAGGAAGCTGTATTTGTTTTTAAGAAAGGATGATATATTTAGCCGTTACACAGAGCTGCTCTATTTCCTTTTTAAAGCCGAGGCAGGATAAAATGGGGATGATACAGAATTCTTTGGGCCCTTATTTAGCCATGAATCAGAGGTTAACACCAGGACATCTTATGGGATCTTAATAAAAACAGAACAATAATAATAATAATAAGGAATTCAGGAATGTATTCGGGACTGTTTAAACATGAAGTATTTTGAGACATAACGTTTTGGGGCACCACTGACTGACTTAGATTGATCAGATATAGTTTGTGTTCAAAAATAACACTTGGAGAATGTTTACACAAATAAAAACGAAATGCGTGGATGGGTCCGGAAAGTTCTGTGAGACTCACCCATGCCTGAGTTGATGTCTCCGTTCTCATGGTCTGCGCCGTGGTTGTTAGACGCGTGGTAACTGTTTAAAACCTCCAGTTTAATTTTCTTCTTCATAGCCTCAGCTAAAGTTGCAGCTGTCAGGCCTGTAACACACACCCACACGGAAAGAGAGAAGGAGAGACAGAGAGAGGAGACAAGAGCAAGAAAAGATGACAGTACAAGTCAGTAGCATAGTTAAACCTCTCACATTGTTGCACAAGTTCAAATACCAGGAGAGACAAGTGATAAATGCATTAGCAAGTGAAAGCTCCAGTGTGCTTCCCAATCCCTCGAGTCGATCACCCGGAACAGCAGATGACCATAGCCTGTTTCCTTTCCTCAGTGCCACCAACACTCCCAATCCCATAACTGTACAGCATAGGACTCCTACCGCCACCTACTATACACTCTGTGTGCAATGATGCAATTAATTTCACTTCATTTTCGTCCAAAATGCTTTATCCTATACAGTATTATGGTTACAGGGAGGCTGAAGCCCATCACAGATGACTTCGGGCAAGGGTGGGGTATAACCTGAAGAGCTCGCCAGACCATCACAGGTCCAACACACATAGAACCACTCACATGGATGGGTAATCAAGAAAATCTAATTAGCATAATGTGATAAGCACTTTCACTTCACAGCAACAAGGCTCTAGGTTTGAGCCTCATTCCCAGTGAGGATGTTTCTGTGTGGAGTTTGCATGTTCTCCACGTGCTTGTGTGAGTTTCTGTTAAAAAAAAAATCTAAATTAATTACATTTCAATTCTGAATGTTTCATCAGGCTGATATAATACAGTGATCCCTCGCTACTTCGTGCTTCAGTTTCTGTGGCTTCAATAAATCGCGGGTTTTCCAAAAATATTCATCGAAAAAAAAAAAATAATAAGGAAATTAAGGAAAAATATGGAAGAAAGTTAAGGAAAATGCCGCAAAACAAGGCCAATTATGCAAAGAAAGAAAAACCCCAAACAAACAAAAGCAAAAAAAAAAAAAAAACCTACATTTTTATGTGAGGTGCACATCTGTGTGTGTGCATGTGCGTCTTTATGTGTGTATTTATACCGTATTCGACATGATGAGCACCCAGGGCGCTTTATAAATTGGAGTAGGTGGGCGCTTATTAAAATGTCACCAGCGGAGAGGATCGGTAAGTGCTTATTACCATCAAGGTGGAAAACATGAATAATAACCGAACAATAAGAGTGTTTTCCTGGTATTTGTATTATTCATTTTGTGGTATCAACCAACCTACTTACATGAAAGCTGAAAATAAACAGAAAACAGCATAAATTAAAATAAAAGACCCCTTACTTTTCCCTTCCGGTGCTGTTCCTTTAAACATTTTCCTGGCTGGAAGTAAAATCGAGCCAATCAACACCAATGTCAACTTTAGCACATGGCATGTTGAACCAATCAAAACGAACATAAACAAAAGCACATGGCCAGGAACTTGCTTAAATTTATGAAGTCAGTGAGCAGGAGAATCGGGTGAAAAATCCTCGTCATCACTTTCTGATAGGTCCATATCTTGCTCATCATTCCATTCATTGAGAGCATCCCATAGTTTTGCTGTAGCAGTTTCTAATGGTTCATCGGATGTTGGACTTTACGAAGAGAACACAGCAAAATATTTTCCTGTTTTTTAAAGCACGGCGGAACAATCAAATGTGTTGTTGCTGATGAACATTATAGACATTCCCCAGTGGCAGGGGATCTTTAAATACCATGTAAACTCACTTTTACAGGCAGTGAACGCCTCATTTTACGGTTACAGAGACTGATCGAATAAAATTAGTAAGTTTCAGCTACGATTTTATTACCAGAACACATGGGCGGTTATTAGACGTGAGATCAAAACATTGAGTGGGGCCTCATTGGAGCAGGGCACTTATTACGTCGATTACAGTGTTTTATTTACATCTTATGCATTATTTTTGAATGTTTAATTGTTATTGTAAGCATTTATAGCGTTGAATATGTATTTATTGAAATTATATACACACATACATGTACAGGTACGTATACATCAGTCAGGGGGGTTGATCCTACTTCGCGCAAATCGGTGGTCACGGGGGGGTCTCGGGCCCCATTAACCGCGCAAAGTGTGGGATCCCTGTATTTCATAAAAATAAGAATCATCTTTTCATGGAATGTGTTTTTGTTGATAAATTATATATCAGATATACATTTTCCCTTAGAAAACTGATGGAGAGCACAAACTTATGCACTCAACCGCATATATTTTGCAAGGTCTAATCAATGTCTGAATTTACAATTCAAGCTTCTCTATTAAAAACAGATCAAACATTAATGTCAAAAAGGCAATAAATAATTTTTTATACTGCCAGTGTTTCACATAATGAAGAGAATGGCAGTTCCACCAGGCTGAGTGACAGGAGAAGTGGACAATGTCAAATTAAAATGCCAGAGTGACTAGTCTATTAATATCTACTTGGGCTGTCAAACAACTGGCTTTCCAAGCATTCACAGGCTGCTCGGAGAACTGCTCTCGTGTCAGTGATGTTAAGAATGAATGGGTGTGTGCTGATAATCAGTTATACTGAATGATAGATAGCAATTTGCAGATTCACTGCAAGCAGAACCAGAGGAACATGCCCCATATTATACACTATGAATTGCCATGCACAGTATTGGAGTATTAGGCACCTGTCTAAGCTGAACCACACTGACCCTGTGAATTGTTATATTCATGGTCAGTGATACATCAAAATTAATTTAGGCCAAGATTACCATAGTTACACTACCTTGTTCAACTCGCTCAAACAAAATACAACAGTTGTGAACATGTCTGAGAAACATTCATTACATATACAGTACTATGTATTATTTATGATTTTCTGTCAATCACTTATTTATTCATTCATTCTCTGACTGCATAATTATAGCGAGGTCATAAGGAGGCCGATTCTGGGTGAAGGTGGGGTACACTCGGAACAGAACTCCAGACCATCACAAAGCCAACACACATACAACCATTTAGGTGCACTAAGGTGCACGTCTTTGGACTGTGGAAGGAAACCATAGTATGCAGAGGAAAGCCATGTACACACAAGAAAAATATGCAAACCCCACATAGAAATGCCATCACCGATAAATACACATAGGTTGGTTATTGTTTTATTATTTATTCAAAATACTTTTATCTTCCCCAGTGCAGCTAATTGGGTTATCAAAGGCCAGCCATGTCGCTCACTGTCTATGGTGTGAGATGTAAAAGAACCATTGCTGACTTTCGAGCAAAACCGTCAGCGTGTTTCCGCCCTGTGATGGCCTGGTGAGCTGTCCATGGTGTATTCTGCCCTCGCCACGAGTCGGCTGGGATGGGCACCATCACCCCCCCGCGACCCTAATTAGGATTAAGCGGTTACGGAAAATTCACTGAACTGCACTTTTATCTCCTTCAATTCATCCGATAGCATTGATGACTAAATCGATTCATAGAAGAATACCAAAAAATATTTGATGACTTCTAACCAATCAGAAACAAGATAAAATAAATTCACTCACTTGCTGAATGTTTTAATCATATCAGAGTCATGGTGAAGGTGTAGTACACCAGCAACAAATCAACAGTCCATCACAGGGCAAACACACACAGACATCTATTCACATTCACAACCTAGGGGCAATCTGGAACAGCCAAGAGGATTAATGTGCCGTAGGAAGAAACTCAATCGCATGCAAATGCCCTTACCAAGCCTGGGACTCGAACTCAGAACCTTTTAGCTGTGACGTGGACTTGCGAACCACTAAGCCACCATACCGTCGGAGTGGCTGATGGATGTTTGCTATTTTTTTAGATCCCATTATCAATCCCACTCATGTTATGTAATCATATTTGAATATAACTGCAGTAACGTTTAATCATAAATAACAGTTTGTGCTAGGCCTGTGTTTATGTTTTGAATTTGCAGTTTAGAGTCACATTCACTGTTTATTTAAGCCCCCAGCAAAAAAAAAAAAAAAAAAAAAAAAAAAAAAGGAAAGCAATGACATGCATCCTTTTGCAGTCTACAGTTTCCGGTTTCTAAATGTACACACAGTGTATTTAAACAACCAAACATAACATTTCAGCAAGGGGAGAGGATTCTTGCCTTTAAAAATACAGGGATCCCTCCTTACTTCATGCTTTAATTCATGCGGCTTCAGTGCATCATGTGCATTTAAAAATATATATATATTCATCGAATTAAAAAATAAGGAAATTAAGGAAGAATAGGGGAAAAGTTAAGGAAAATGCGGCATAACAAGGCCAATTATGCAAAAGGACGCCAAACAAAAACAAACAAAAAAAACAACCCAAAACCCCCCAACAAAATTACTTACATTTTTACGTGAGGTGCGCACCTGAGTGTGTGCACCGCATCTGTGTGTGTGTGCGTGTGTCTGTATGTCTGTATTTATATTTTATTTAGATCTTATGCATTATTTTTGAAAGATTAATTGTTATTATAAGCATTTATAGCGTTGAACATGTTTTTATTGACATTATATACACATATACATGGACGTATACGTCAGCCGGGGGGGGTTGATCCGACTTTGCGAAATTCGCCAGTGGGATCTCAGTCTCATTTAACTGTGGAAAGAGAGGGATCCCTGTACTTCACACTGATGTCTTTTATGCACATAAATAATGGACAAAAGCATTGTGACGTAAGGGTAACCAATTCTGCAGAAATAAACAATAAGTTCTGTTTAAATTATTAAAGCCATTGGTGTTGCCCTAAATTATAAAAGAAACATTTAAAGGTGCAACATCCAGATTTTAAGGTGCATAGTGCTACTGACTTTAAAGCAAAGTGAGCCCCTATGAGCACACTAATGGTTCACAGTATGTGTGCAAATACAAACGTCGGACAGATACACCGAATGTTGTATGTCTGACGGTTACAGGTAGCAACCTGTCTGTCCGAACTAAGACTATCCATTCATCATATGTTAACTAGAAGGGACCCCACAAAGAGTGCGATTATAGGAGGTTCAAAGGGATTTATATTTGTCATTTCAAAACATTCCAATATAAGTGGCCTCTGAGGCCTCTTCTCCTAAATATTTGACTGAGTCGCCTAACAGTTGTTGAAAGAGCAAAATACAAGCACTACCATAAAAACACTGTCCGGCGGTATAAAACATCTGTTCATCCTTCCATCCATCCGTCTAGCTATCCACCTATTACCTACACTGCTTATCCATCAGGGTCACGGGGAAGCTAGAAACAATCAGAGCTGACATCAGGCTAACACAGACACAAGCAGCCACTCACATTTACACCTATCGGCAATTTCGAGAAGCCAGTTGACTTCACGTGCATTTCTTTAGACTGTTGGAGGAAACCAGAGGGCCCAGAGGAAACCCATGCAAACACAGAGAGAACATGGAAACTTTATACAGAAAGTTCGTTATGAACCATAAGATTCATACCCAGAACCTTCACACTGAGATGTACCGGTACTAAAACCCTAACACAGTGGTTCTTAACCTGGGTTCGATCGAACCCTAAGGGTTCGGTGAGTTAGTCTCAGGGGTTCGGCGGCGGTCAAGACAAACACCCGACTCCTATTCATGATGACACGCCCCGCTTGGCCATCACTGGCTGCAGGTGATCACACTACATTGCTTGGCCAATCTGTGCTGCTGCAGGAAATTTGGTGTGCTCAGTAGTCGAACTGTGGCTGTCAGGATGGTACGTCATGTGATTTCTTTCTTAATGTTTTAATCTGTACTCTGTTGAGCAAAAAAAAAAGAAAAGAAAGTGGTCGGACGAATACGTACAACATGGATTCACATACATAACGGAACATGATGCTAGTCAGCGTCCTATCTGTATGATTTGCAAAGAAGGATCAACCCTGTGCTGACTGACGTATATGTACATGTGTGTGTGTGTGTGTGTGTGTATAATATCAATAAATACATATTCAATGCTATAAATGCTTATAATAACAATTAAACATTCACAAATAATGCTTTAAATAAAACATAAATACATACACATACAGACGTGCGCACGCGCACACACAGATGAAAGTGCACGCACTCAGATGCGCACCTCACATAAAAATGTAAGTATTTGTGATGGGCGAGTTCATGCATTGTATTGGTTTTGTTCTTTAAACATAGTGATGTTAATGCACGGTTCATTTTGATGCCCCAGTAAAAACATATACCTAGGTCTTGAATTTGAAAAAAAAAAAATCAAATTTTATTTTTCAAGAAAGAAGGGTTCAGTGAATAAGCATATGAAACTGGTGAGGTTCAGTACGGCCAACAAGGTTAAGAACCACTGCACTTACAATATATACAGGGATCCCTCGCTACTTCATGCTTCAATTCATGTGGCTTCAGTGCATCGTGGTTTTTTTTTTCTTTAAATATTCATCGAATTAAAAAAATAAGGAAATTAAGGAAGAATAGGGGAAAAAGTTAAGGAAAATGACAAAAACAAGGCCAATTATGAAAAAAAACAAAAAAAAACCAACCCAAACAAAAACAAAAAACAACCCAAAACCCCCCATCAAAACTACTTACATTTTTATGTGAGATGCATATCTGTGCGTGCACGCGCGTCTGTATGTGTGTGTATTTATATTTTATTTACAACTTATGCATTATTTTTGAACATTTAATTGTTATTATAAGCTTTTTGTAGCGTTGAATATGTATTTATTGATATTATATACACATATACATGTACATATAGGCTACTGTACGTCAGTCGTCAGTCGGGGGGGGGTTGATCCTACTTTGCAGAATTTGGCGGTCGCGGGGGGGACCTTGGTCCCAACTAACCGCGGAAAGTAAGAGATCCCTGTAGAGCGTTTTCTTTTCACAACCTTCCACTAGGTAATTTTACCTGTCTCATTAGTTTCACTCTCCGATTTACGGGTTCACGTTCCTTGCTCCCGCTAACATATAGAGTCGTTTTTCCTTGAGGAAACTGTGTAGTTGGAGTCTGTGTTTTTTTTTTATTCTGTGCAAGTCTAAGCCAGTGGTGTATGAGACTATCTTTTGGATTTCATGCCAGACCTACAATAAACAAAACAACAACATAATAACAGTGCATTAATTACATGCAAATGTGTTAACGTACATTATATGTAAAGAACAAATATAACCTGGAAAATATTGTCCTGATTATATTTGGCAAAAACAAACCCACGCTCAGACTAACTGACTGACTAAACTGAGTACTGCTACTTTTAGTTACCTGGCATTTAGACAAACTGAAACGGTCTACAATTTATGTGCAAGTTAAAAGGAGACATCGTATGTGTATGTGTGTGTGTGTGTGTGTGTGTGTGTGTGTGTGTGTGTGTGTGTGTGTGTGTGTGTGTGTTTTCTCAGTCGCTCTCAAAATGCTTTCACAAAATGTCAAGATCAGAGCATGAAAGCCAAGGCCCCCATTCAGCCAGCAGAGAGAACGATATCAAAGCGTTCTTATTTCTCCCTCTTTGAGCCTCTCAAAGGGAAAAAAATACTGTCCTCTTTCCATCTTCCTCTCTTTTTTCCCTCCCTCTGTCCCCAGAGGCTTTTGAGTTCCCATCTCCATAGTTGACATTGATAGTGTGACCTCTGTTGAAGATAAAAGAAAACTTGAGGCTGCCTGCATTAGAGATCCCACCCCTCAACACACCTTTCTTTCACTCTCGCTCTTTCTGTCTCTCTCTCTCTCTCTCTCTCTCTCTCACTCTCTCACTCTCACCTGCTCTTTCCAAATGAGTACAAACGTATGGCCCTCTCTTTCTAGGCTCTCTTTGAGGAGTGGCGGGAAAAGAGCACATTCACAGACGCACACTCGCACACGTACACACACACACACACACACACACACACACACACACAAAGGCAAGGGCAGCTCAGATGTCACAGCAGATGAGTGTTTAGCTTCACAGACACGCCAGGAGGGAAAGGTTTATACTGTACATTTCCGCTCATCACTTCTGTAGGCATGAGCTAGTTTGTGAATAAGATACCCATGTTGATACGTAATGAAACAGAATGCTCCATCGTATTCGGTATAATTAAAAAAGACATAAAATGTATGGGTTAGCGCATTAAGTGTACAGTACAATGTTTTCTGTACTAAAACACCTCATTTAACTCATCGACTTAATTATCAGCGCGTAGGTGATTTTAATCAAGGCATGCTAGCAACAGGAGATCAGAAAGTGTAACATCTTGGTCCTTGAGGACTGCCTTTGGGAAACACAGGGAAAAGGGAAATGAAGGAAGGTCTTAATTGGACTCTATCTTGGTTTTCTTCACAGATAGCTTTCATTAGGTGTGTGCTGATATTACATTTTTATACCATAATAATTGCCTAGCTGTCAAGTCTGACCTGATTCTGTCCTTGATCACCCTCCATACAAATCTGTGTACTGTATTCTATGTCATGGTTTAATCCTATTGGCAAATTTCTTTCCTTATATGGTCAAGGTTTCCTAGTATTTAATTATAGCGCTTGTATTTTCAGTGTACAGTACATTTGATCTGTATAGGTGAAATAACCAGTGTTACTGCTGCATGCATAGAAACTTTTTCGTTTTCTGAGTCATGCTGCTGTCCCAGTGTTCTTCTTGCATGGAATTTGAGGTTTCCTCCAGGTTCTCTGGTTTCATCCATCTGCCAAAAAAGTGGACGAATGACTGTGTGAGTGCACGTTTAATGCCTTATAACAGAGTGGCGTCTTTCCCGGCTGTATTCCCATCACATACAAACTTACAAACTTCTTTCTTCTTCTTCTTCTTTTCTTTTTTGGCTTTTTCCCTTTTTCAGGGGTCGCCACAGCGAATCATCCGATTCGCATATTTGATTTGGCTTAGGTTTTTACGTCGGATGCCCTTCCTGGCACAGCCCTTTAGCAAGGGGCGGAAACACACTGACGGCTTTGCAGCTACTCTTGTCGAAAGTCACCAATGGTTCTCTTACATGAACCGCTCACCATAGACAGTGAGAGACATGGCCGGTCTTTGATAACCCTGTTATCTGCACTGTTAGCTGCACTGAGGGGGGCGGGGGTGTTTCAGTGACAACCTTGTGGAGAGTGGGACTTGAACCCCCAACCTTAGGACTAGCGATCCAGCGCCCTAAAGCACCAGGCCACCACTGCCCCATCACATACTTACAAACATCCATCAATAAACACCCAAACCTTTTATCTTTATTGGAGGGTTCCTTTTCATGGCAGCTTTAGTGTCCCATCTGCTATAAAGTCCTGTATGTTATGTCCATAATTTCCTTTATGTTTACAAGTTCCAATGAAGTAAAAAGAATGACGGATTAAACTGCAATTCAGATTTTAAGAAACATAGAAATTATAGTACCATATTATACTAACGTTGTAGTTTTTAAACATCTGTCCTCAGGTCACCAGAATCTGACCCTAAAATTGAGATTGCTGATGCGGACGCGGTCTTCAAATGAAGGAAACCTTTCGGATCGGATTCTGGAAGTGTAAATTTTGACCAAAATTTCTACTCATTTAGTCATCTAGTCCTTACCCTGACTGGAATGCAGTAGCTCTGACAATGTGTCATTGAACATGAGGATATATTATATTACCAACTGTGGCCACAAGTCTATTGTTAACATGCCTGATTTTATGTTACCTGTGTGAGACATGATTCCTGAGGACATGAGTCCAGAGACGGAGTGGGGAAGAATGTGTGGACTCTCAGGGGATGTCACACTCTGGGTCCTTTTCGGAGGTCGGCCAGGTCTGGAGCTGAAAAGCAGAGAACACAGAGCTAGTTCAATTCAATTGCCCACACTGAATACTAGTGCGATCTGAAACTATTGTGCTTCAGGGACAAAAGGGATCAGGTGTATCAAAGGGCAGTCCACGTTAATACCATCATTCGCACACACACACACACACACACACACACACACACACACACTGATCAAAATGATCACAACAAAGTCTCTGGAGTAACTAGAAAAGCAGGCATTTATTTTACATGTAAATGACTTGATGTGTAAATATACATCTATACAGAAGCGAGCGAGCGAGCGCGAGAGAGAGAGAGAGAGAGAGAGAGAGAGAGAGAGAGAGAGAGAGAGAGAGAGCGAGACTTGGACAGATTCACAATGCAGAGTCAGTAAATGCTCTCAAGGACATTCACCGTTCTGCCGTCTCTCTTTTTCCAGTAATTAGATCACACAGTAGACTCATCTGCCTTTTCCACAATCAGCCATTTTTCCCTCATGAATTATTGATACTGTGCGCCTCGTTACCTGCTCCACGGCATTCACGCACTTCATCTGAATTCAAGTTTACACACGGAAAGATCAGCTCTCTGCTTAACGCACTGACCTGGATTTCTTTTCACATTACTCACACTCACCTCATTTATATTTCGCCTGTTGGATATGAGATAAAAAGTGACAATTGGGTTAGCTGGCTAGCTAACTGTTTCTCACAAGATGACACTTGACTCAGATGCTAACGGATTATCCACTTGTTCAAATGTATACCAATTCAAACATGTATTTAATTATGTTTTCCAGCATGTTTCTGTGATACAAAAGTGTTGCTAATGACCTGCTCAGCTAGCAACTTAAATATACTAAAACACAACAAATGCTTCAAAACAACAGCTTTTCCTAATTACACCAAATGTCGTTCACCTCGCGGACATGTCTGAGGTTTGAAATGATCTACTTTAAGTTTTGTACTACAGTATAAGGCTAGCATCTCATAATTTAGCATCGTGCGGGCCATCACATTCGCAGCGCTATTTGAGTTAATGTATTCAAAGTCTCAAAGGGACAAGGCTTATAAACTTTCTGACTTATTTCTAATGACCAAAATGATGTTGCAGAGTTATAAAACACAAAAGAATACCAGTAAACCTGACAATATTAGCACTTTGTATTACTTCGCCCCTCAGCACAGTTTGTTTTTATGCTAGCCTCACACTTAGGTAGGAGGCCGGTGTACATGAGGATTGTTCAATTCATTTTCTGTAACCGCTTCATCCTAATTAGGGTCGCGGGGAGGCTGGTGCCCATCCCAGCCAACTCAGGGCGAGGGCAGAGTACACCCTGGACAGCTCGCCAGGCCATCGCAGGGCGGAAACACGCTGACGGCTTTGCAGCCTACTCTTGTCGAAAGTCAGCAATGGTTCTTTTACATGCCTCTCACCATAGACAGTGAGAGACATGGCCGGCCTTTGATAACCCAGTTAGCTGCACTGGGGGGGACAGTGACAACCCTGTGGAGAGTGGGACTCGAACCCCCAACCTTTGGATCAGCGATCCGGCGCCTTATACCACTAGACCACCACTGCCCACATGAGGATTGTTTCAAGGCAAATGACTCAAATGATAATACAGTTTCAATTACATTTCATTTATTAAACTTGACTGTACGAACACCACTGAGGCGAATAAAAACATGTTGTATAGATTGAAGCATGAGTTTTTGATCGCGTTAACCTCATAGCCAAGGAACCAATCCCAACAACATTTTGGATGAGTGAAAATACGTGTACAGTACATCTAATTTATGTCCAAACTGAACACTTCAGAAGGGGCCGGTGGCGTAGTGGTTAGAGTGCTGGGCTCATGATCGGGAGGTTGTGAGTTCAAATCCCACTGAGACCCCCCACTGTGCTAAGACCCCTGGGCAAGGTCGCAACCACAAGTGTTCCTCTGTTCACCCAGCAGTATAAATGGGTACCAGTAAAAAATATACTGGGATGGTAACCTGCGATGGCCTAGCGTCCCATCTAGGAGGAGTTGAACTCCTGGTCGCTTCATGCTACGGAAACCGGGGATAAGCACCGGCCTGATGAACCACTCGGCTTGGGTGTAAAAACCCAACAGACTTACCTGAACACTTCAGTGAACCCTCATCCAGGCTGTAGCTCATATGCCACGTCACCCAGATACACACACATGCACGCGCACCATGAGCGCCAATCATCCTTCATAAAATATTAAGCTCTCCACCATTTGCCCTTTCAAAATCTCCCTCTCACCACTCCCTAATTGTTCCGTTTCTTTATCTGTCTGCCGCAGAGAGTAAATAAATGAACAAAATGGCTTTTTCTTAATGGCAGCGAGTGACCTTTTAAACTGTAAGGGAAGATTATGACAGGTTTAGCTCTTTCACCTCATCTCATCCACAGCTCACACTGCCACAGAATACCGTGTTGTACAGTATCATACATAATTATATACGTTTTTAGCACAGGCTGCCAAGAGTTGAGAGAATGCTCAGACAGGTCTACACATAGCACATATAGCATGATAAGTTGGGCAGTTAGCAGTTAGGTCATCTTTTGTTCAAGACGTGTGTGCTATTCTCATATAACATATCAAATGATCAAATATAGCCTCATTTCCCATCATGCCCTTTTCACTGTAGCATTAAGCGTTAAATGTGAGATATCATATTATCACCTGATTTTTTTTTTTTTGTGTGTGTGTGTGTGTGTGTGTGTGTGTGTGTGTGTGTGTGTGTGTGTGTGTGTGTGTGTGTGTTTCCAGTAAGTAATTTTTACCTTCAAAAAAGTATGCATTCTAATATTCATGTAACTTAAAGAATTGCTGTCCAGTGCCTTTTTTTTAACAGGAACTACTTAGTCATTAATATTCATGAGAGGACCATTGGTGCTGATTAATATTCATTTGCTAACTTGCAAAATTTCTTTGGTGAATCTGAGCTTAATGTAGCATGTGATGAAGAAAAACGAGTACAACTTGGAAATGTCGAAATCAGTGAGGTAATGCTAGTTTAGTCCGCTAAATAAGCTAGCTGCTAATAGCATACTCCGGCTAAAGAGAAGGTTTTGTAAGTCATTACAATCAGACATTATGCACATTTTCCAAGGCTCTTTCCAGCTAATTTTAAGTTGGTTGTAATTTTTAGTCTATTTCAGCCGGATAGTAATCTTACTTGAAGTATGTTGAAGGGCGAAACACACTACTTTTCTACTAAGAACTACTTTTCACACTACTTGTTCTCAGTACAGTACAAGATTTCAAGCTTTCACACATGGAACATAAATCGAACAAAACCATAAGAGTTCTTGAGTCAGACTGAACTATATTTATACTCTACGCCCTATAAAATGGCTTCTGTGGTCTATAAATGGTTCTAGCTTTTTATCGGAACCGCTTTTACAAGAAAGGCTCTGTTGAGAACCAATCACAATACAGTATTTTTAATGTTTTATTGACCTTCTTATGGGTCAGTGTCACGTTTGAAGATAATTTCTTATTAATATTCTCAAATGATACCAGATATTAATTCATATTGTAAATTTCTTAGGAGACCGCAGTGCAAAAACTGATCAGTACCACAAGATTTCAAAAACTCCTTTGTTGTGATCAGTTTCCATATGTCCATATTCCGTATTGGGCTCAGAAACTCTCAGTGCCTTTTAATTTCTAAGCTGAATTGTTATTTAAAAATATAGACAAGTGTTTTGGATACTCACTGCATGCACATTTAGATGACTTTTGTGACAGCTAAATTTGGATAAAAAGCATGACTTAACTGCTTTTACCTAAAACATATCATCATCCAGTTAATCACAGTAAAGTATGCAAATAATATGCAAATATTTCTATCATGTGACATCTTGAGGTCTTGAATGCCACATACAAATAGAGAGGTCTGTTTTCAGAAGAAAGCACACTAAGTGCAGATGTTGCTTCTATATATTGCAGTGTAAACACCACCAAATGCAGAAATATTTTGCAGGACAACCCTTTTAGTGCAAGTACATCCACAAGTATGCAAACACACACACACACACACACACACACACACACACACACACACACACACACACACACACACACACACACACTGCTTTTAGCAGTATAAACATATCTGCTGCATCAATTCAATCTGAGAACATGATGCTGCTTGACTTTCTGTTAATGCTGTAATCATGAGTTATTACTGTATCAGCGCTAATAAATAAAAAAAAAACGCAGGCCCTCCACCCTCCACAGCACACATAAACACACACACACTCTCTCACACACACACACACACACTGTTCCCTCCACTCTTTCCAGAAGCAAGCTGGACACCTAATGGCATTTTTAATCATTCTTAATGGGCAGCGTTTTAATTAAACCCATACTGACGGCACCAGATTAAATGCAGCTTTAATCCGAGCCACGCAAATGACTAGCGCCGGGAAGCGCAAAGCCTGATCGGCAGGGATGATATAATTCTCGACGTAATAAAAGCAAATATAAAGTATTAATCGTGCCTCCTTTGGTTAACAAAATGGACACGATCTTTATCGGTGCCACCAAAGTAGAAAGTTCATTCGACTGATGCACAGACGGATGGAAAAAAATGCAATAAACAGGGGATTTCAGCAGAATGACAGAGTGAGAGAGAGAGCGAGAGAGAGAGAGAGAGAGAGAGAGAGAGAGCAAGAGAGAGAGAGAGAGAGAGAGAGACAGAGAGTGTGTGAGAGAGAGAGACTGAGAGAGAGAGAAAGACAGAGAGAGAGAGAGAGAGAGAGAGAGAGAGAGAGAGAGAGAGAGAACAAAAATGTAACTTAGCACTCAGGGTGCCTTTGAGGACATTTAATTAAAATCTAATCCCACATTCATTAAGGCTCCCATAAATTAAGCTGTCATTCATAAGATTTATGGATTCTCATTTGCATACCACACAATTCATCAATTACAAAGGTATGAAAGGGGGCACAACACCCTGTGGGCTGCCCACCGCCTGGCAAACAACAGAGCGAGAGAGAGAGAGAGAGAGAGAGAGAGAGAGAGAGAGAGAGAGAGAGAGATACAAAGAGAGATACAGACAGACAGAGAGACAGCGAGAGAGAGAAAGAGAGAGAAAGAGAGAGAGAGCGAGAGAGAGAGAGAGAGCAAGAGTGAGAGAGAGAGAACAGCAGGCTGTCAAGTTCCTTCTTAATCTAATTGTGCTGGAAACCCCTGGCAAATCCTGTCTGCCGTCGCCCATATGCACCTTTCAATTCTGCACTGCTCGCACTTCAAATGCACTCGCCTCTTATGGTCACAGTGCCAAGACAGATGGCACAGATCTTAAAGAACCTCGAACGTGCCACTTTAAACATTTTAAATCATTTTAAATCAAATAATATGATGTTCAATGCATTTTAATGCTCAGGACGTGAATAAAAGAATGCCTAAGTCTTTCCCTACATTAAAAATCTCAAGCATCTTCAAATAGGCATATATATGCTAATAATTGGACCCGCCCACATGCCCTCCTGTGATTCCAGATAGCTCGATAAGTGTTTAGAAACTAGCTAGCATTTGTCACTGTTACACACAGCTGAATTTTAGTATCTGAGAAGTGATTAATTTCTAATTATAATTATAATATTCTAAACTTAGTCCTCGTTGTTCAAAATGGGTTAATTTCTGCAACAGCATATCTGACAGGGGTTCTGGCCTCACGATTTTTATGAATGCTCTCAGTCGTGTATCCTTGGGATGATTGAGGTGTTTGGGAGTGTAAGTGCTTCATCACTCAGGACACTGTGAAGCTACGTCTGCTTTTATATATAGAGCAGGGGCATTCAGGAATCTGTCAGCAGTTTCTGCTCTTGCCAAGGGTTTCCAAAGTGGCAGCCATATTGCTTCTCAGGATCACTGCTCTTATAAATTAATAAATTAGATCAGTGTTCAGCTTCCTCAAACAACCTTTCTTGTCTTCGAATGTTTTCCGTCACGACAAATGTTTACATTTGTACACAGGAAGCCAAAAGAACATGATATTCTAATAAACATGGATTGGTTGGACGCAAAAACCAATTCAGCCCCTGCTGCATGTCTGAAAAAAACCCTCTAAATAGTTCTACACCAAAATGGTATCCAATGCACCCGGGGCTATTTTCAAATAGCGGAAACCGGCGGAAGTAGCCAAGAAAGTCCCAAATAGTGTTCTACAACAATCAGGGTTCAAACTGTGACTAAGTTTTCTGACATGATCCAAATTACTTCACAAAAACATTTCCATAACAACCATTTCTTTTCAATATTAGCTAGCATGATTAGCAAATCCTCAATGATTTATTTATTTATTTATTTGCAGAACTGCCATAGCTTACATTTTGACGAGAACAAAAACGTGAAATTGTTTGTGATATACAGTATTTCGTGAGACATGCTGTCCTATTCATGACTCCTGGCCTGCATTTTAATGTAATTTCCATATGTTCAGCAAAAAACCCCACCAACCAAGTCTCTTGATATTATTATATTCAGAATTATTTATTTTCCTGTTTATTTCAGATGAACAGAAAGTGACCTAAATGAGCACGGGAAGTGTTATTATGAGCATCCTACACCGTTAACATTAAGAGCATTTAACCATGATTGAATAATATTTCGCTGTTTCTGTGTGTGGTAGGAAGCGACTTATCCGAGTTGAGTGTTTGCTGCTGTTGTGCGAACACACATCCACCGCATGTATACACACACATACACACCTGTCTCCTATTCACTGCTTCATTAACTCTGCATATTAATCAGCTCTTTCCTTGTGCACTGTTTGGCCTCCGATTGCTCTATTCCTTTGAACACAGAGACGCCCGTTCTTACAGAAAGTGCAACGTTTTCCCTCACACATTGTTTTTTACTCTCGTTAATAAGAATATCATTGTCTCAGACATCAAGGTTACCTTGTGATGACCAACAGGTCATGAATTCAAATCCTGACAGAGAGGACAAGACATTCAACCTTTAGCCTCTCACCTCTTTGACTATCCTGCATTCTGCTTGCCTTGCATGAAGACCAATCAATAAATGTAAAACTCCATGAACGAGCAATGAAATTTACACACATTTCCATAACCCTATCAAAAACTGTCGCTGTTTGCTTTGGGGTACCTTCTCCATTTTCTTTTATGAACAACATTTTTCATTACTTTTAAATTATATTATCCCATTTCCTTAATAGAACTAATCTCTCAGTTTGAGTCCTGAGCTTGGCAGCAGTGTTTCTATGGAGTATGAATGGACTCCTTGGACAAGTTTCCTCCGGGTAGTCCAATTTCCTCCTACCATTCAAAAACCTTTAGAAAGATTGCTTCGGGAAAAGGGAAGGTTGGGTTGGGTGCCTTGCCAATTTGCTTGTAGCATCTAGATTCCTTGATTAAGATTAGGTGTGTGTGATACCGTGCTTTTGCCTATACAGGCATCCCTCACTTTCCGTGGTTAATGGGGACAGAGGTCCCCTCCGCGACTGCCGAATTCCACGAAGTAGGATCGAGCCTCCCTGACTAACATATACATACATGTATATGTGTATATAATATCAATAAATACATATTCAACAGTATAAATATTTATAATAACAATTAAACATTCAAAAATAATGCATAAGATGTAAATAAAATATCATATTCGATGTACTAAGCTCCCAGCTCCAATAAGAACCCCCAATGTTTTTGATCTCAAGTCTAATAACCGCCCATGAGTACTGGGAGCAGAATCGTAGATCAAACTTACCAATTTTATTCGATCAGTCTCTGTAACAGTAAAATGAGGCGTTCACTGCCTGTAAAAGTGAGTTTACATGGGATTTCAAGATGCCCTGCCACTGGGGAATGTCTATAATATTCATCAGTAAGAAGACATTTGATTGTTCCACCGTGCTTTAAAAAACAGGAAAATATTTTGCTGTGTTCTCTTAGTAAATGTCCAATAACCTACGAACCATTAGAACTGCTACAGCAAATCTATGGGATGCTCTGAATGAATGTAGTGATGAGACAGATATGGCCCTATCAGAAAGTGATGAGTATTTTTCACCCGATTCTCCTGATCACTAACTTCATAAATTTAAGCACGTTCCTGGCCATGTGCTTTTGTTTATGTTTGTGCTGATTGGTTCAACGTGCCATGTGCTAAAGTTGACATTCATGTTGATTGGCTCATTTTACTTCCGGGAAAATGTTTAAAGGAACAGCACTAGGAGGAAAAAGTAAGGGGTCTTTTTTTTTTTTTTTTTTTTTTTTTTTTAATTCATGCTGTTTTCTGTTCATTTTCAGCTTTCATGTAAGTAGTTTGGTTGATACCACAAAATGAAGAACACAAATACCAGTAAAACTCTTTTATTGTTCTGTTAAGCCGCATGAATTGAAGTGCGAAGTAGAGAGGGATCCCTGTATTATGGCTTTCTCTAAACTGTCACATCAACCACATATTATATTATTGGAAATGCTCTTTTAAATAGACTTCAGACAGTCAAACATTTTGAATAATTTGCCGTTAGGCTGCTTTACCTATTGAGACAGTATATTTGCAAGAAAATTGCTAATAAATCCCAGCCAGTGATTAAACATAATCATGTTTCCATCCAAAGGTGTATTGTATTTATAAACTGTACTATGATAAATAGCATATGCCGCCACACTATATGTAATGGTATGTGATGTACTATTTTAACATACTGTTCAGGATTTCTAAAGTTTCAGAACGAGCCAAAAATGTTCTTTCCATCATCAGTGCCAGTTTAACTCCAATGATACCACAATAATCCACAGTCAATCGTGGTCCTCTGTGAGCTCATGTACGCAGAAGATGGAATTAATAGACGAGTAATTCGGCAGAAAATAGAGTACGAAAACATACAGCTGGACAGACAAATAAATGTACTTGTAAAATGTCCACATTGGGAGCGTGTGTAAGATGAAATATAATTAAAAAATTAAAATCGCTGTAAAGTGAAATGTGGACTGATTAATATTTTGCGCTTCTATTTTTAAACATTTTTTTTTGATTGAGAAGAAAGTGAAGCCATAACATTGCACTATGGTTTAAACTTTATTCAGTGGTCAATACAACAAGCAAGCAATCAGGAACTACAGGGGTTGGTAAATTTTTCGCTGTATACACAAACATATTTCTTGAAATATTCTTTACACCCAGACAGCGATCAATAACTTATGATATCTGAAAAATGTCTAAAATCAATTCGTCATTGGTGGCCACTGCAATCTTGTAGGAACGCTGACCAATCACTGCCTTGTAGTCTGCTGGGAACTATCCAAGCAAATGTTCCCGGTTCTCCCAGGGACTGTAGTGCATTCAAACTTGCAGTCAGAACACATGTGGAGGGGAGATGGCTTTCGGAGGCCCTCTAAGAGCAGGTCAGGGTTCAACTCGAGCCTTGACAAAATGCTAATTTTGATAGCTTTTTAAATTACCATCCCGAGCTACAAACCATACATGTTGGATGTTTGTTTACATTTGTGGATTTGTTGGGCTTGTCTATGTTGTCTATGGTAGTGTTGTAACATATCATGTGATATTTTGTCGATTTTGATTAGTCTGTTGGGCTTTTTACAGGCCGGTGGTTATTCCTGGTTTACATAGCATGAAGCAACTAGGAGCCCAACTCCTCCTGGATGGGACGCTAGTCCATCGCAGGTTATATTCCCAGTATATTTTTACTGGTACCCATTTATACTGCTGGGTGAACAGAGGCACACTTGTGGTTAAGCCCTTGCCCAGAGGTCTTAGCACAATGGGGGTCTAACTAGGATTTGAACACATAACCTCCTGATCATGAGCCCAGCACCCTAACCACTACACCACCGGCCCCACTAATTTTGATTAGTACAAAATGTTTATTCCATTGAATCCCCATAGTAAAGTACAGTACTTGTATAAGGTGCTAATAATAGTGCCCATTCGTCTGCAATTTCAGATGAGGAAACCTCAACCTCAGCCAAGATGCTAGCTATTTCTATTTTTCTTCTTTTGTAGAGCCTACTTAATGACCACAGCCCCCTGCTGGTAAGGCTGGTAAGGAGAGATTTTTTTTCCCCTAAGCCAAGCACCAGAGGAGGTATGTGCATGTTAATGAAAAGCTAACCTCTTTGCTATTCGTGTTTGTATTTCTTCAAACTGGTTTGATTAAGTTACTATTAAATGACTTGAGCGCTATAATGTGATTCTGTATGCTGACATAATATATTGGGAAGATTGGAAATTGCATAATTTTAAAAATACATTATGTATACATGGTCTGTACATAACTGTTTCCTAACTGTACATATTACACATACTATATACAGTGATCCCCCACTACTTTGAGCTTCATATTTCTTCAGCTTCATTGCATTGTGGTTTTTTTTCAAAAATATTCATCGAAAAACAATAAAATAAGGAAATTAAGGAAAAATAGGGGGAAAATTAAGGGAAATGCCACAAAACAAGGCCAATTATCCAAAAAAAAGCCCAAACAAACAAAAATAAAAAACAACCCAAACCCCCCAACAAAACTACTTGCATTTTTATGTGAGGTGTGCATCTGTGTGTGTACAGTATTTATATTTTATATATCTTATGCATTATTTTTGAATGCTTAATTGTTATTGTAAGCATTTGTAGCATTGAATATGTATTTATTGATATTATATACACATATACATGTATGTATACGTCAGTCGGGGGGCGGTCAATCCTACTTCGCGCAATCAACGCTCATGGGGGAGGGGTCTCGGTCTCGGTCCCCATTAACCGCTGAAAGTAAGGGATCCCTGTATCTATACTCATATCTATATCTATATATCTATATATCTATATCTATATATCTATATATATATATATATATATATATATATATATATATATATATATATATATATATATATATATATATATATATACTAGTCCTAGACCTGACTGCTGTCCACAACGCCATCATTGACACCCTCAAGCAAGAGGTTAAGACACAGAAAGAAATCTCTGAGTGAATAGGCTGTTCCCAGAGTGCTGTATCAAGGCACCTCAGTGGGACATCTGTGGGAAGGAAAAAGTGTGGCAGAAAACGCTGCACAACCAGAAGAGGTGACCGGACCCTGAGGAAGATTGTGGAGAAGGGCCGATTCCAGACCTTGCGGGACCTGTGGAAGCAGTGGACTGGGCTACAGGTGCCGCATTCCCCAGGTCAAGCCACTTTTGAACCAGAAACAGCGGCAGAAGCGCCTGACCTGGGCTACAGAGAAGCAGCACTGGACTGTTGCTCAGTGCTACAAAGTACTTTCTTTCGGATGAAAGCAAATTTTGCATGTCATTCGGAAATCAAGGTGCCAGAGTGTGGAAGAAGACTGGGGAGAAGGAAATGCCAAAATGCCTGAAGTCCAGTGTCAAGTACCCACAGTCAGTGATGGTCTGGGGTGCCATGTCAGCTGCTGGTGTTGGTCCGCTGTGTTTTATCAAGGGTAGGGTCAATGCAGCTCGCTATCAGGAGATTTTGGAGCACTTCATGCTTCCATCTGCTGAAAAGCTTTATGGAGATGAAGATTTCATTTTTCAGCACGACCTGGCACCTGCTCACAGTGCCAAAACCACTGCTAAATGGTTTACTGACCATGGTATTACTGTGCTCAATTGGCCTGCCAACTCTCCTGACCTGAAGCCCATAGAGAATCTGTGGGATATTGTGAAGAGAAAGTTGAGAGACACCAGACCCAACACTGTGGATGAGCTTAAGGCCGTTATCGAAGCATCCTGGGCCTCCATAACACCTCAGCAGTGCCACAGGCTGATTGCCTCCATGCCACACCGCATTGAAGCAGTCATTTCTGCAAAAGGATTCCCGACCAAGTATTGAGTGCATAACTGAACATAATTATTTGAAGGTTGACTTTTTTTGGATTCAAAGCACTTTTTTATTGGTCGGATGAAATATGCTAATTTTTTGAGATAGGGATTTTTGGTTTTTCTTTACTTTTTTTGCCAAAATTATCAATATTAAAACAATAAAAGGCTTGAACTACTTCAGTTGTGTGTAATGAATCTAAAATATATAAAAGTCTAATGTTTATCAGTACATTACAGAAAATAATGAACTTTATCACCATATGCTAATTTTTTGAGAAGGACGAGTGTGTGTGTGTGTGTGTGTGTGTGTGTGTGTGTGTGTGTGTGTGTGTGTGTGTGTGTGTGTATGTATGTATATATAATATATATTGCACTTGCTGCTCTTTGCAGTTCTGATTGGATGCTAACCTGAATTTCATTACCCTGTATTTATAACACGTGTAATGACAATAAAGTTGATTCGAATCTAATCTAAAACGTGAATAGAAAGATGCACAGCCTAAAACTGTTTAGTAAAACCCGTCCTCAGAGGTGGGGCATCAAAGTTTTACAGAGCATTCAATTGCTAACTTATTTGCTGGACCGCTCCTACTGGTGTTGTTGGGAAGCTGGAGCCTATCTCAGTTGATACTGGTCGAAGGTATATTTTTCTAAACAGGCTGTCAGAACAGAGTTTTAATTTTAATTCGAATCTTTTTCCAAGTCCTTTCTATGAGATCTTGTTTGGTTACATTCCCTGTTTTTCATTTAAAAGTTGATTTGGATGTATACTTCAGGGATTCCAAATGAATAATGTTGGTGTCCTAGCGCAAAATTTTTCTTTAAGGAAGTTCCAAACAAAGGACAATGCAACTGCTCATTGCTATTTCCTGAACAGTGTATTATTTGAATTTTTCAGAATAATAATACACAACCACTAACACACACAAATTTGAGTGGAATGACCCTTTGAGGAAACAGAGGGGGTTTACGCCAGGGTCAAAGCGGCAAGGCGAGAAACAAACATCCCTTATTCAAACCTCAAACAGGAAGTTGCTTCACGATGGACCGTAATTGGAGTCCTTATCAGGCCTGTGCGTGAAAGCCGCTGCCCAAATAAGCCACTATTTATGCTGCAGTCTGTGCTGCATTGTGTAATGAAAGCTATGTAAATAGTGCTGTGAACTTCAGAGAGAGAGAGAAAGAGAGAGAGAGAGAGAGAGAGAGAGAGAGAGTAAGTGAGCGAGAGAGAGAGAGAGAGAGAGAGAGAGAGAGAGAGGTTAAACATGTGTGTCTTACATACAAACATTACTTGTCCATTCTTATTCTCATCACACACACATAAAACAGGAATATCAGCAACGGAAATAATAGTACAGCAAACATCTTACAGAAATTTTCCCAAAACACACACACACACACACACACACACACACACACACACACACACACACACACACACACACACACACACACACACACACACACTATTTCAGGACAAACATAAACTAACCAAAACCTCCTCCGGGTGCTTTGGGTCTATAGAGATTTCACTAATTCCCACAATTCCTCCTGACCTTCTCCAGAATAACAGCTGCTCCTGAACCAACCTGATTATTAAAAAGTAAATTTGTACATGATTTGTACACGTCACTTTGGACATGATCGCATTCAACAGAAAGCAGAAAGGTATAAATCCCCACCTGTCCAAGAGCATAATATATGTGTTTATAAGGATGATAATGTGCTGCAATGCCTGATAGTGATCGTGAGTAAAAGCTATTACAGAGACCTTGTAGTCTATGTAGGGTGTTAGGACAGAGATCGTTCTTTATGTGTTCAGCTAATGCAGAGACGTCTCTGTTACTTGTGGATGATTAATGCAGGAACTAGGCTGAGTTTCCCCCAAAGCACTGCAGCACAAAGATCATAGAGAAAGGGGAGAGGAAACATCATGCTCAACCAGTTAAAATCAACCTTACTATACTTTTGGGAAACTGGGCCATAAAGGATTAAGGTCACCCTAAACTTCGCAATAAAATGCATTTGGTTTATTTGATCCATTTACTATCATTCCTCCACAATTTTCTCATAAATTCAGTCACCCATAACTCTTCTCTTCCGTTTCATACAACAGCAACCAACCTGTAAGTGTGAACACTACAGTATGTGCTTCCTCGGGCTCACCTGATGTAACCAGTCAGTATAGTTTTTCTTCATGTTGCATTGCAGAGCAGCGTAACACACTTGGAGAAAAGACCCACTCGCACTCTTGCAAACATGAACTCATGCTTGTGACTGGCTAGCCTCACCGTGATGTTATTCAGACCCTCCCCAACTTATGTTTTAGTTAGGTTCGGGACAACCGAGTGTAAGGTGAAAAAAAAAACGTAAGTTGTTCCTGTATGTTCCAGTGACGTATGACGTTCATACTGTACTATACATCCATAAATACCGTTACCGTATCTCATAAAACACCCCTAAATCAATTATTATAAACATAACATTGTAAAGTAATATCAAATATATCAAATAATATCAACATTAATTTCAAATAGATTAAATTCAAGCAAAATAATTTCAAATAGATAAATTTTAATCAAATTCACTCATCAAATATCAAATACCGTATCAAATATAACCTTTAACATTCTCTATGATGCGATCTTTCTGCTTGTAAATGGCTCCGATGGTCGATGGAGCCATTTGGAAGAAACGTGCAACATTCACGTGTTTTTCACCAGCATCAATTTTCTTGATAATAGTCATCTTCATTTCTAATGAGATGGTTTGCCGCTTTTTCTGATTACCACTATCACTAGTACATCTACGCTTCTGACCAACCATATTTGCTTAGGGTTACAAAAGTCCGCAAAACAGTGTAAATACAAAGATCACAGAGACGACGTCTTAACACAAGGGTGAACTGGGAAGAAGGAGGGGCACGTTCAGTCTGTCGTTTGTAAACAATGGACGCAGCGTCATTACATCATTATGTCAGCGTACCACATAGGTAAGTCTCGTACTACAGAGAGCACACGCTAAACTCAAAATTTGACATATTTTTTAAACGTAAAATCAAAAAATACGTAAAACGAATGAACGTAAGTCGGGGAGCATCTGTATGTAGACTTCAGAGGAGAACTAGTAGAATTATCAGGGACCCCACACACCCAGGACACCCCCTTTTCTCCCCTCTCCCCTCCGGAAAAAGGTACCAGACACTAAAAACAAAAAGCAATTGACTCAAGAACAGCTTTCACCCACAAGCTATTAAATGTATAACCCCACCACCACCATCACCACCACCATCACCACCACCACCACACACACTGGCTGAATAAACATTATCAGACCATCTTCCTGGACCGTGCAATGATCCTCTTATAAGAGCAATAGTCATGTTTAACTGCAATACTCATGTTTACATTTCAAGTGCAATACAGGGATCCCTCACTTTCCGCGGTTAATTGATTCCCTTCGCGACCGTCAAATTGCACGAAGTAGGATCGACCCCCCATGACT
>CM045744.1:28611475-28616475 GCA_024760905.1 Plotosus lineatus | reverse complement strand
TCTTTGTGCTATATTATTGGAAACAAATGGATATCTTTGACTATAAAAATTCTTGACAATAAAAGTTGTCATTTTTTAAAATTTCTCTCTATATATATATAAAAATTACTTTTTACATGATTAAAATATTCCCAGAACAAAGTGCTTCACGGAAAGCAATAGTTTTAGACATGAAGCGAGGAAATGGATACCATGTATGGTGATTTTTTTTTCCACTGCTTTGCCTCTTTTTCTTTGTAAAATGTATTTATTTAACATCACAACACAGCAAGTCCGATTAGTTATAACTGACAGAAGAATGGAGAGAAAGAGAGAGATCAAGAGACTAACATAAACATATGAATCAGCAGGATCAAATAGTTCTTGAAGAGACTCTTAAAGAAAACATGAACTACAGATAATCAAAACAAAACGAGAAAAAGAAATGGAGTTCGTTCAAGTCATGGGTTCAAACTGCGGTTATTAGCCTTTTTTCTTTCTTTCTTTCTTTCTTTCTTTTTTTAAAAGCTCACCATGTTGGATATTCTGATGGTTTAAAGTAGACAGCATTCCTGTTTATTAATAAGTCTGGAAAATGGAAATTTACAGTAACTAATTTTTGAAAAAAAATCATCAGTTTCACTATCGGAATTTTCCCAGAAGACGATTGATTCAATATCTGGTCTGGTTTCATCTCAAGGTTTCTTCCTTGTCTTTGTCTCAGGAATTTAATTTTCTTTCCACCGCTGCCTCTGGTTTGCTCATTAGGAATCTGAATGTACGTCCAGATTTCTGTGAAATTGCTTTGTGACAATGTCCATTGTTGAAAGTGCTATATAAATAAAATTTGACTGAATACAGCGTTTGGGGAATCGGTAGCTTGGCGGTAAACCTACCGGAAATCCCAGAAGTAAGTGCTGAACCTTTGAGGCAAACAGCTAACTCTCATTTCATCAACTCTAAATTTTAAATTGAAATGTAATCAAATAAATGATTATGTAATTATTTCAACATGTACTGCTTTCACACCCATCAGATCACATTGGCTTAACATAAAAAAAAAAAAAAAAAATTCCTGATATCTTCCCCTAACACAGCGTATGAATCTTAAACGGGGACACTGGAAAATTTGGGAGTTTGGTCTTTTTTCCAGCTGTAGGACTGTATCCTCCTCTTCAAATTGAGTCCCTGCTCTTTAATTAGATTCCAATCATCTCAAACAGCTCGTCATTCTCAGGTCACACTGATCAGCGCTGCAGCTATAAATACGTTGTTCGGTTCAATGTCGGGCAAAGGTCAAAAGGTTAATTTAAAAAGCTGCTTTTAAGCTGTTATTATTGTCTCTCATTACGGCTATAACCAAGAGGGAGCTGACAGCAGGGTCAGAGTTCAAACATGTGACTGTTTACTGTAACGCACAGTTAGTGGCGACGTTTAATCGCACTGTGATATGACTGGATTTATATGACAACACACACACAGCCATTGAGGACGGACAAAAGGAAAGGAAAAAGAGGAAGAAATAGAGGAAGAAAGAAAGACAGAGACAGGATGACAGCAAGGAGGACAAGAAAGACAAAAGAAAGAAAGCAGATGCAAGCAGGTAGGACAGGAAAGAAAGAAAATGGAGAGAGAAAAATTTAAGAATGAAAAGGATATGAGTGCAGAGGACATGAAGAAAAAAAGAAAAAAAAATGGATGTTGGCAGGGAAGACACGAAAGAAAGAAAGAAAGAAAGAAAGAAAGAAAGAAAGAAAGAAAGACACATTATGATGGGGCATGCAACAATAAAAGGAAATAGAAAGAAACTGGTGATGGGCAAGAATGGCATGAAAGAAAGAAGGAGAGAAAGAAGAAAGAAAAAAGAAAAAACAGAAACTGGCGATGAGAAAGAAAAGAAAGAAAAACTCTATGAGGAGGGCATGAAAGAAAGAAAGAATAAAAAGAGAGAAAGTGACAGACACTTGAGGTGAATACAGAGGACATAAAAAGAAGGAAAGATGAATTAATGAGTGAGAGAAGTGGAGGAAAAAAAGAGAGAATGCGAGAAGTAGACAGATGTAGAGATGTACCGAGTTCCTGCCCCAGTGACCTGGAGTAAAGAGTTTCAGTGAGACACACAGGAGCTTCATCACTGTCTCTCATCTGTCTTATTCATGCTGTGTGTGCGTGTGTGTGTGTGTGTGTGTGTGTGTGTGTGTGTGTGTGTGTGTGTCTGTGTGTCTGTGTGTGTGTGTGTGTGTGTGTGTGTGTGTGGCTTCACATGTCCTTGGTGTATGTGGGACAGCACAGGACGAGTTCACCCTGACTCACACTGCAGTGGTGTGTGGAGAAGCTGTATATAGGCCACAGTGTACGGCATGTCTTTGGCCTCACTGAGACGCTGTGTGTCCCTTCTGTCCTCCACTCAGCCCTGGTCCACAACAAAAATAGGCAGATCCACACGGTGCCGTATAAATCACTGCGTATCCTCTGAGGCACCTGGCAGATATGGGGCACATGTGTGTGTGTGTGTGTGTGTGTGTGTGTGTGTGTGTGTGTGTGTGTGTGTGTGTGTGTGTGTGTGTGAGTGCGCATGTGCATGATGCGTGTGTATCTTTAAGGTCCGAGGGTTCCCTTTTAAACTTAATGGAGGGAAAATACAAAAGTTTGTATACAGTGCATTCCTCTTAATGTGTGGGTCTCTCTCTCTCTCTCTCTCTCTCTCTCTCTCTCTCTCTCTCTCTCACACACACACACACACACACACACACTCATCCTTTCCTCTCAGCGTGTGTGTTTTATTGTCATCTTGCTGTCTGCAGCATGCGGTGCATTAAACCCCCACTTCCCTTTTTCCCTTTCCCACACCACACACAGTGTGTTTACACATAACTCATTAAGGCCCATTCTCCCACAGAGACCATACATCCACACACACACACACACACACACACACACACACACCCTGCAGGCTACTGTACCACAGCCTTTTAACAAGCACAAGGCAGTTTACTTTCAATCCCGCGACAACACAAAACACCACTACACTAAACGCCACGTTACCAAGTTACACTGAAAATACACCCCGAACGCTAATTTCCTTCCATCCAGGAAGTGCATCCATGTGTGCGTTGCGTGTGTATTAATTAGTTTTATTGGCTTACATTTCCAGTTAAATAAGGTATTGAAAGCTGTTAGGATCCTCCACGGTTTATGAACACATATCAGCAATAAATATGAGAGAAAGGGAGCTTTCTACCTTTCACATAATTTCCTGTGTATTTTAAATACAATCAGAGGTCCGGGACATTTTTGACATCCAGAATTTGTTGGGTTTTTTTTTTCAAATGTTTTGTCTAAAATTACAGTCCAGTCTTTGTATCGACAGAAACTCCGCACACTTGCATGCCAGGATAATTTAGATAAATTTTCTATACTGTGTCCTCCAAACAGATTGCAATATGACTGACAGGTCAATAGAAACGCCTCCCTGTCATAACTGGCTGGATGTTTTCAGTTGGACTTTTCTCTTAACTCTAGAGCGCTATGGTGTCCCGAAAGGGACATGGCAGGGGAAAAAGGATAGTGATTTCTTTCCAGGTCTCCATGAAACACCCCTGAGACCACATAATTTATTTTTAAGCTGATAAAATGTGAGAAGAACTTCACCAAGTATCGGAGCTGGATTATAAAACGATTTAGGGAACAGCACAATCTGATTGGGACACAATCTTAGACTAATAGATCTTATTATTCATTCGAAATATTGTCTTGTGGTCGAATGGTGGCACGGTAGTTAGCAGGCACTCCTCACAGCAAGAAGGTTCTGGGTTCAAGTCCAGGCTTCAGCAAGGGCATTTCTGAGTGGAGTCACCCAGTGCTTGTGTGGATTTCCTCCTTTTTTCTCCCACAGTCCAAAGCCATGTAACATCAGGCTAACTGGCTGTGCAAAATTGCCCCTCGGTGTGAGTGAGAATCTCAATGGTTCTGTGTTTGCCCTGCAATGGACTGGCGAGCTGTTCAGGGTGTACTAAACCTTCATCCAGAGTCGGCTAAGATAGACTCTAGTATCATCATAACCCTATCAGGATTAAGTATTTTGGCAAACGGACGAATGAATGAATGAATAAATTAATAAGTTCTTGTTTCTGATTGGTGGAAAGACAAATAATTCTTGAGACTGACTAACCATCACTGCCATAGGATGAGTTGAATAAGATGAAAATATTTTGAATGAAGAATAAATTCATTATAATTTTTAAATGATAAAGAGAATTAGAATTCAGATTTTGTATGATATGGAGAATTATTCAGATCTCAATGGGTGTTGCCCCTCAATTTGAATAATTTTGCATATCACACTCTGCCTTGTTCAATAATTGCTTATTACTTATCCTGCAAACTTGGGATATTCCTTGTTTACATTTATTCACCGAAATATTTACTGATATCTACCTCACCTGAGGTGAATCATTATTGTGTAACGAAAAACCAATAATCAATTTAGTTGCAGTGTTGTGAATATTTTGAGATATCACTGTGTAACAATTAAAAAAGACTTTATCAAAATAACATTGGAAGTAGACCCACTCCTGTCCTTTTCCTTTTCAATTATTTTTGTAAATCGGGAATAACATCAATAAAAATTTCATTTTTTTTTCAGTGCTATTGAGTTAGTGAACGTTTGTAAGGCAGGGATCCCTCACTTTCCGCGGTTAATTGGGATCAAGATCCCCTCACGACCAGCGAAATCCGCGAAGTAGGATCACCCCCACGAATGACGTATACGTACATGTATATGTGTATATAATATCAATAAATACATATTCAACGCTATAAATAATTATAATAACAATTAAATATTCAAAATAATACATAAGATGTAAATAAAATATAAATACACACACACATACAGACACCAGCGCACGCATGCACAGAGATGCACACCTCACAAAAATGTACTAGTTTTGATGGGAGGTTGAGGGTTTGGGGTTTTTTTTGCATACTTGGCCTTGTTTTTGTGGCATTTTCCTTAACTT
>CM045744.1:28576475-28603975 GCA_024760905.1 Plotosus lineatus | reverse complement strand
GCGAATCGACAAAATGCGTGTCTATTAACCCGGAGAGCGCACGTTCAAATCTGGTGTAATGCCACAGCCGTTCGTGGCTGGGAGTCCATGGGAGCTAACTGGCCGAGCTCTCACAGGAGGAAGGGACGGCATACACTCATCTCCCTGTCACTCACAGCGATCACCAGCCAATCATAGCCATCTGTGAAATCATTCGTACAAGGGGGAAGATATCGTTTTCTCTCCGAGTGTGTTAGACCGCCCCCAAATATGCATGGCGCTGCAGTTCAAAAAGAGGCGGATGGCTAACATTGCATGTCACGGTGGGGATGTGTGCATGCTTTCGCCCCTCCCTGGTCGATGGTGGTCATGTGATAGGGAAGGCAATACTTGATGGGTGGGAACTGAATTTGACCAAATTAGGGAGAAAATGGGGGGGAAATAAAAAAAATTATTCGTTTATTATTATTATTATTATTATTATTATTATTATTTCAATGTAAATGTTTTCTCATATTGCTGACTTGGCACTTGAAATTAGTTAACTTAATACAGAACATGACAAACTTATACAATGTCTGAGAAAATGTTTTATTTCGCATTAACTAGCCTGCTGCAATACCTCAATATGGCTTTAACTGTTCTAATAAAAGACCCATAAGAGCTAGAAATCAGCTAATAAAGTAGTTTCACCTCACAGCAGCTTCCTGTAGAACATCAACATGTAACATTTATTGCAATATATATATATATATATATATATATATATATATATATATATATATATATATATATATATATATATACTGGTCCTTCTCAAAAAATTAGCATATTGTGATAAAGTTCATTATTTTCTGTAATGTACTGATAAACATTAAACTTTCAAATATTTTAGATTCATTACACACAACTGAAGTAGTTCAAGCCTTTTATTGTTTTAATATTGATCATTTTGGCAAAAAAGTAAAGAAAAACCAAAAATCCCTCTATCAAAAAATTAGCATATTTCATCTGACCAATTAAAAAAAATTTGTTTTTAATACAAAAAAAGTCAACCTTAAAATAATTATGTTCAGTTATGCACTCAATACTTGGTCGGGAATCCTTTTGCAGAAATGACTGCTTCAATGCGGCATGGAGGCAATCAGCCTGTGGCACTGCTGAGGTGTTACGGAGGCCCAGGATACTTCGATAGCGGCCTTAAGCTCATCCACAGTGTTGGGTCTGGTGTCTCTCAACTTTCTCTTCACAATATCCCACAGATTCTCTATGGGCTTCAGGTCAGGAGAGTTGGCAGGCCAATTGAGCACAGTAATACCATGGTCAGTAAACCATTTCGCAGTGGTTTCCATAAAGCTTTTCAGCAGATGGAAGCATGAAGTGCTCCAAAATCTCGTGATAGCTAGCTGCATTGACCCTACCCTTGATAAAACACAGTGGACCAACACCAGCAGCTGACATGGTACCCCAGACCATCACTGACTGTGGGTACTTGACACTGGACTTCAGGCATTTTGGCATCTCCTTCTCCCCAGTCTTCCTCCAGACTCTGGCACCTTGATTTCCGAATGACATGCAAAATTTGCTTTCATCTGAAAAAAGTACTTTCTTCTGCCGCTGTTTCTGGTTCAAAAGTGGCTTGACCTGGGGACTGCGGCACCTGTAGCCCATTTCCTCCACACGCCTGTGCACGGTGGCTTTGGATGTTTCTACTCCAGACTCAGTCCACTGCTTCCACAGGTCCCCCAAGGTCTGGAATCGGCCCTTCTCCACAATCTTCCTCAGGGTCCGGTCATCTCTTCTGGTTGTGCAGCGTTTTCTGCCACACTTTTTCCTTCCCACAGACGTCCCACTGAGGTGTCTTGATAGAGCACTCTGGGAACAGCCTATTCGCTCAGAGATTTCTTTCTGTGTCTTACCCTCTTGCTTGAGGGTGTCAATGATGGCCTTCTGGACAGCAGTCAGGTCGGCAGTCTTACCCATGATTGCGGTTTTGAGTAATGAACCAGGCTGGGAGTTTTTAAAAGCCTCAGGAATCTTTTGCAGGTGTTTAGAGTTAATTGGTTGATTCAGATGATTAGGTTAATAGCTCGTTTAGACTACCTGAACATGATATGCTAATTTTTTGAGATAGGAATTTTGGGTTTTCATGAGCTGTATGCCAAAATCATCAGTATTAAAACAATAAAAGACCTGAAATATTTCAGTTGGTGTGCAATGAATCTAAAATATATGAAAGTTTAATTTTTATCAGTACATTACAGAACATAATGAACTTTATAACAATATGCTAATTTTTTTAGAAGGACCAGTATATATATATAAAGGTGCCGGATCACGAATTCTAAGGTAGGGGTTTCAAGCCATACTCTCAATGGGTTGTGGCCTTTCTTAACAGAATAACGAATACATAATTTCACTATCATTTAAATAAAGATACAAAAAAGCCATTAAGTAAAACAAAAACAGATGAATCTCGCGTATTTAAATCTATACATCTATTTTCAATGCCACGTCACTGTAGCGCAGCGGAGAGCCAATCCTTTCTGTACTCCAGTATGTGGGTGGGTCCGATACCATCAAACTCTAATTTTATAGGATTATAACAGCCACAGACTGCGTGTGCTGTTTTTGAGTAATGAGATAAATTTCCCTCGTTTTGATCAGCTCATTTCCACAAAGCCAAGCACAGCTGGCAAGCAAACACAAATGGACAGACATGGAAAAACTTCAACCCGCAGAGCAGCTGATTGCCTAAACTTGGGACGCACTTCCTGTCACATAAACACTTCAGCGTGTGAGTCCAATCAAATTAGAGTTTCAAGGTATCGGACCCACCCGCACACAGAAAGGACTGGCTCTCCACTTCGCGCCACAGTCACGTGGCATTGAAAATAGATGAATACATTTAAATGCGTGAGATTTCTTCAAGCCAGTCTGGTCATCTGGCAGTCACTTTCGGATACAACGGCCCGCGTCCGGACGATCCAGACTAGTCAGAAGCTACAGATTTTGTCTGTTGCATCCGAAATCCGTTAAAGCGAAGTCCGTAAAACCGAGGCATGAGTGTATATATATATATATAAATAAAATGTTAACCTTTGTAATATCATAGTGAAATAATTTGACCTCACACAAGCTAAGAAGCTATAAAAACTTGTAATCTTTTGTAATCGCTTCATAATAGATAGCTTCCAATAGAACATAACATATTTTACCTCAACCGGCTTTTACCAAAACATTAACTCTTGTACTATCATAGTAAAATAAATTTACCTCTCATAGACAGCTTTTTAAAAATCCAAAGTCTTGTAATGGAATATTGTATGTCTCTTATAAACTCTTGTAAATAATTTGACTTCATATCAGCCACCTTGCTATTTTGGTGTTTCAAGACATTTCTTCGAAAGACTGTAAGCAAAAGCGTAGAATAACGCACCAGTATCGTTTGCAATCGCCATTAAAAACCAACAAACAAATACTTGTGTTTTTGTCATCACTTGGTTAAATAGTTTAACCTCACATTTGTTGACTTTTTAACAAATCCTGCGGCTGTTTCTTCTTCTGAATCTTTTAATAAAATCGTTTTTACTCACATAAGCCAGCTTTCTACTTACGTTAACTTTTGCTTTTAACTTCGTATATTAGCCTCACGTCACCACTTAGCACTAGTGTTAGCTTAGCACTTAGCACCTATTAGCACTAGTGTTAGCTGAGCACTACAATGCTTTTAATCTCTTAATAAAAAGCACAAGTATATACAAACAGTCAAACATTATTATAGTTTTGCTCAGTATTTTGCTGCGATCTCCCTTCCTTTGAATTTTGTCTCACTTTATCTCAAGAGCATCATTCCTCTTGTGATATACTGTCTGACTAATTATAAACAACACCTAACACTAACAGTTAAAAATGAAAACAGTTAAAAATGAAAGGCTTAATTGCTGTAGCACCACTGTTTATTTCAAACTTACTATACTGTAATAATAATACTGTAATATATGATAATACTGTTTATTACTTGTCTTTGGAGTCAATTCGTACACAGCACACAGTACACACAAACACACGCACACATATGGACACAAACACACGCACACATATGGACACACACACACACACACACACACACACACTCACACACACAGCTGTGCATAGAAGGAATGCTGAGAGTAAGGTCACTTCATAGTGCTAATGAGGCGTGATGCATCACTCGGCCAGTGAAGATTTTCTGGAAGTCGGATCCCTCTTTTGAGAACTGATTGGCTGACAAATATAAATAAATAAATAAATGTATAGAAAGCACCTGCCGATTGTAAGTAAGACGCCGCGGAACTGTAAGTGAGCGGCGTAAGCGCTTTTTTACGGCTTATGAGTTGCAAAATCTGCTGAGCGCAAAATGTCTTTTATGGACATCCAAGACCTTTATTGTGGGGCGGATGCATCTTTAATGGCTTCAACAGCTTGAGCAGAATAGAAGATTATATCCCGAAGAACACACGCTGGGCAGATAAAGTTATGATAGTGCGAACTGTAAGGCTGCTAACATAAGGACATTTAAGTGTCAGTCAAAAAAAATGCACTATACAGGGCGATACAAAAACATTATTAATGGCTAGCATTCTAATGTAGCCATTCACTAACCAATCAGAAGGTGTTTGGGGTGGGGCTTTAATATTTCACATCAAGAGTTCCTAAAATAAAGGAGCCACTCATAGCAGTTGTCAGTCCGCGTCCTCAGATCTATGATCAAATTCAAAATCTGTGATTAGGAGGTATATTATTAAGCTGGTGTTAAAACAATATCATCGCTAGAATGACATGTTAACAAACTGAAAGAAAAGATATCTGTAATTTAAAAAGAAAAAAAAATCTAATTCTCATTTATAAATTGTGTTGTGAGTATTAAGAGTGATTGACATGTGCTTCTGTTTTTTTTTTTGGTATTGAAGAGTAGGACTTGAATTATCAGGTTAGCGAGCCAGTTCTAAGTTAGCATGTTTTTGAAGTTATAGAAGTAAAATAGCTCAGTTAATATTGCAAAACAAAAATAGATTGTGTGGAAAACAAATCATGGAAGTTGCATTAAGATAAGAAATACATTAGTAGTCTGGCTTGCTGGCTGCATCACAACGAACTTTCCCCAAGTTTCTCGAAATCTATACAAACCACATGACAACTTGTCCCTTAAAGTACTTATCTAGGCCCTATATGTATATCTATATGCAATAATCCATATTGATATGAAATAAAACATCTTTGTTAAAGCAATTAATACTGTACAGTTTTTGTTTGTTTGTTTGTTTGTTTGTTTGTTTGTTTGTTCCCCCATTTTCTCCCTAATTTTAGTCGCAACCAATCCCCCCACCCACCCAGTATTGTCTTCCCTATCACACAGCCATCACCAACCAGGAAGGGGCGAACGCTTGCACACAACCCCTCGGTGATATGCAGCGCTAGCCACCCCTCGTTTATTGAACTGCTGTGCATACGATCGGTCTAACACACTCGGAGGGAAAGCACTATCTGCGCCCTCATACGGATAAGCTCACAGATGCCCCTGATTGGCTGGCAATCGCTGTGTGTGATGAGTGTCTGCCATCCCTCCTTCCTGTGACAGCTCGGCGAATGAGCTACCATTGAGTCCTGGCCTCGGATGGCTAAGGCATTAACCTAGATTTGAACTTGCGATCTCCGGCACTACAGATTATTAAAAGCCTGATCTGAGGTCAGTTGTGAAATTTGCGTTATTTACAGCAGGTTGTGCTGATTCTGGATCAGAGTGAGAATATCAACATGATGGATGACTAGAGACAGACTAAGTCAGCACAAAGGCGTTTAGATAAATGTGGGCAGATGGAGGTACAGAGATGGAGCAGCAGATGAAGTGATGAAGATGCCTTTCCATCACAGACACTGAGGTAATTGCCTTGGTTTAATGCATAATAGTTAAGACTACAGTGAGGACAGCATCACATTAGGCAGTATTATCACTGGGTCAAAGTTGCTAGTGTGACTGAGTGCAAGTCTTTCTGTGTGTGTGTGTGTGTGTGTGTGTGTGTGTGTGTGTGTGTGTGTGTGTGTGTGTGTGTGTGTGTGTAAGAGGGAGAGCGTTAACGAGGGTTGGTGAGTGAATAAGTAACTGTGAGAAAGAGACTCAGCAAATGTATGCTTGTGTGTGTGTGTGTGTGTGTGTGTGTGTGTGAGTGTGTGTGTGTGTGTGTGTGTATGTGTGTGTTTATTAGCGCACCTAACATCACTGCAGCATTTTCCTGTAAGTACTTTTCCTTTTATGGTCTATTTCAGGAATAGTTTGGATGACATGGTGTTTCAGGGATCTGTAGTGGCGTGTCATCTTGAGTCAATATGAGTCACTTTAGAGTCGCCATCACAGATCAGCGTTACCATGACACAGAAGTCTAGGATCAGTGACTCTCTCACATTCCTTCTAGAAAGCTGGGTGAATGGTATCAGACAGTGCTCTGAAGTTTTATGCTTTGAATGAAAAAACATAGACTCGTAAATAAACAGACTTGCCTTTACAATTTGGCTTCAAGGAAAATGCTGGAATGGCGTTTTTGTGGTGTTTCTTAATCTACCTATTAAGATTATGATCTTCACTAACGTGGTTTTGTTTTAACCAAAGTTTATGTCTTCGCTAGCAGGTTTACACAAAAAGTCATGTGATGATTGCCATGAAATTTTTACCAATGATGGGACTTTGGACAAGGAAGACTCCATTCGGTTTTGCAGATGATCAACATCAAATTCTGGATCTAGAATTTTTTCATTGGATTCTCCAACATGGGTGGCACAATTGCGCAGTGGTCAACAACGTCTGCCTGAAGACAAGAAGGTCCTGGGTTTTAGTCCCAGGTTCATACCTTTCTGTGCAGGGTTTGCATGTTCTTCCCATTTTTGTCTGGGTTTCCTCTGGTAGTCCAGTTTCCTCTCACAGTCCAAAGACATGCAGATTATTCTAATTGGCTCTTCGAAATTGTCTCTAGATGTGAGTGTGAGTGTAAATGGTTGTCCTATGTCAGTCCTGTGATGTTCTGACCTTCGCCCAGTGTCGGAACTCTGTCTCATGACCATAGCAGGATTGAGCAATTTTAAAAAATGAGTGAGTGGGGGATTTTTTTAACATCTTGAGAAGTTTTTTTTAATTACACTAGGCGGTGCTTGGTGCTTTGCAAAACGTTATGCATGTACAGTGGTACCTCACTTTATGAAATTAATCCGTTCCAGCGCCTTTCTCGTAACCTGCATTTTTCATACGTTGAATCACATTTTAACATGTAAAATGCATGATTCGTTCCAAGGCTCCCAATACTACCCCATAAACCCTTTAAAAATTATAAAAGTACACCAATTTTGATTGCAATATGTGTTAAAAGTAAAATAAAATCATTTACCTTTTTTAAATCTCTCGAACCACCCATGCGACACTTTAAAGTCTGGGGGTTGCTGGTCGGAAGAACCCCCACCCCCACCCTCCTTCACGAGGTCCTTAAATATGGTGGTTGCTTTTTCCGAAATAATCGCCTCCGTCACTGTATCTCCACTTTTAATGCCTCCTTCTGCCTCAATATCGTCCCGATTGTAGAGGGGTTTCGGCCATACTCCTTAGCGATTTCACTCAACCGAATCCCACTTTCATATTTTTTTATCATCTCCTGTTTTACTTTTATTGATAATGGAGCCAGATTCTTCTTTTCAGTCTCATGGGAATCACTTTCTTGGGGCTCATGAGAAAAGCGAAAAATAACGCTGCAATAAGCACACTCAAAAAACTCATGAAACTCACGAACCAACAGTACAACTCTCCTTCACGTGTGTGTCGAACAATGGGTCGAAGGCACACCAAAAGCATTATGGGTGCAGTACTGTATTATGGAGATTCAGCTCCCTCCTAGCCAATGGGAGGCCAGCGGGGCGGGGTGTTGGGAGACAACCAATGGGAAAGCAACTCGCGCATTGTTTGAATGTTTGAATGGGGCATTTGAATTTTTAAGATGACGCTTTCATAACGAGAACTTGTTTCGTATCCAGAGACCGAAATTTTAGGAAAATGCGTTTCGTAACCTGAATTTTTCGTTTGGTGAGACTTTCGTAAAGTGAGGTACCACTGTATTTTCATTAAATTTCTACGAAATGGCAGGGCTTTTTAATGAAGAAAACTTCACTCAAATTTGAAAAACCATCCAGATTAAATTCTGGATATAGAAATAAAAAAATGTAACCATTGTGAGACAGGGTTATTTTTGACACTTTGGGGACTACGATGCTTCATGGAGGTTTGTGTTCTGTGATTGTTTTTTTTTTATATATTTGTTTGCTTTATTTGTTGATTTAATTCATTAAAACTGACCTTCCTGTTGGGACCAACTATCTCAGGCATCATCAGATTTTAATCATGAGTCGGATTGAGTTACACTGCGTATTTTCCCTCTCAGTTATATTGTGGCATGCATGGTAGTTACGAAACAATTCAAAGATCAATTACAGTATTTATTCATAACATCATAGTGATGATAAGCGGTGATTCGCACGTGAGGCATATCAAATCCACAACTCAGTTGATATGTATACACAGAATACCTTGCTGTTTCTTCTTATTAGGATAAACTTCATAGGCAACGATATAGTAACATCCTCTGTCTCTCTCTGTCTCTCTCTCTCTCTATCTCTCTCTCTCTCTCTCTCCCCTCGCTCGCTCTTTCTCACCATGCAATAAGAGTGTGCCTATCCTTTTAAACGTGTACATCTTTTGTCACTTCCTAACATATAATGTTGCCAGAGTCAGAGGTGTGAGATAATAAAGGAGAGTAAGAGTGAGGTAAGACTGAAGCCTGGGTGACTGGGTGCTTTTCTCTCATGCTGCTTATGTCTTTTTTTTATAATGCTTGAAAAAAAAAATGCCATCGTAAAGGTCAAATTTCACCTCTTGATGAAAAAACAGATGAATTTCTGACACTGTCTCTGCAGCTGTCTTCTCGTGTTTTAGCTCTCAGCTGTGATTTTGCCACCTAGAACACACAAACCAAAAACTACAAGAAGAACTAGGCGCACAGTAAAACAGCGAGGACAGGATTAAATAATCATGCCACAAATTAATAATAAAAAAAAAAAACCTCTAAAATTTTACGCCTGGCCGTTTTCAATTTTCTGCTCGTTTGGCCAAGACTCGGCTCGTGTTTCCGAACAACTCCTCGGCCCATATCCGTTCTAATTAGCCAATCCGGGCCTGGGGAGACGATCTGATTTGCATAATTTAATCGTAAAGTGGTGATACAAATTCCGAAATGCTGCAATCGTCAAATGATCTTTTCATCCTCCCGGGGAGAAAAATATTAATACAATTAGGGCGTAATTCAACAAGGAGAGGAAGGGATAAGAGAGAGAGGGGGGGGGGGAGAGGGGGGGGGGGGAGATACTTGAAGCATGCCCTCGTTAATTATTTTTTCTGTGGAGAATCAGGTTCTCCTTGCGACTGTTTTAGCTGTAACTGAAATGTGCAGGAGCAAGGAGGTGCGATTTCACCCTATCAGGCATTCTCGTCTGTTCCTGATGACTCGTGTCATAGTCACTTAACATCCACTGAAGAGCAGTGAAAGAGACAGAATGAAGATAACTAGACAGTCTGAGCCAGTCATTAAACCACCCTCCCCCGAAATAGGTGGCTTCTCACTAGTTCTGTTGAACAAAAGGCTCTTTTTAGTATTTGATTAAAGTAAAATTACATGACCCAGGCCCAAACAACGCGCTTAACATTCAAAAGCCTGGGTGATGACGAGTGAAATTTTTATTAAAGCATTCCATCAGTCACCTGACTAAAAAGGGAGCCATACAAAATCCAACTAACAAATACAAATGACACACCGTGCAGCAATGACTTACTTGAATCATATGTAGGCAAATGGGCTTTAATCAGCTCGGTTTCATTTTATGGTTCTTGTTCCACTTTGCGAGCGCCCTAATGCAACTGACTGATGATTTAAATTAATAACGGCGGACACTTTAACATGTACAAGTATGTTTTTCTCTATATTCAATTTGTATGTACCATCTACTACACTGCTCCTCAAATGGAGCTCAGCTTGAATAGCATTAGCAGCTACACCTAGTGGGCTTCCATTGCAGACCTTGACTATATTTATTCAAAAATAATCTGACTCAATAGAAGAAAATGTAATTATAAACTTTATGTCAGCCGTTAAAGAAACTTGAACCGGCATCTATAATTGTGTCCAGTACATGCATAGTCCCCCAGTGGTGATAACTGGGTTATCAAAGGCCGACCAGGTCGCTCGCTGTCTATGGTGAGAGGCAGTGAAAGAACCATTACTGATTTTCATCAAGAGGAGCTGCATAGCTGTCAACGTGTTACTGCCCTGCGATGGCCTGGCGAGCTGTCCAGGGTGTACTCTTCCTGCGCCCAGAGTCGGCTGAGATGGGCACCAGCCTCCCCGTGACCATAATTAGAATGAAGTGGTTCAGAAAATTAATGAATGAATGAAAGATATATACAGAGAGCAAAAATTTCAGAAAAATTTTATTTAATCTTTAATTTGAAATAAAAAAGTAAATATATTTGTTCTTTATTTTATTGGATTTACATGTATTTTATTTCTTTACAGTATTTAACTTGACATTTTCAGTATTGTACACGACTCTAATCATCAAAAGTAATCTTACAGCTATGTCAGCATTCTCAGTCACAGGAACCTTCAAATCTATAGTACAGCTACAGTATTAAAAAAAAAATATATATATATATATATATATACATACATACATATATATACATATATATATACATACATACATATATATACATATATATATATATATATATATATATATACACATACATACATATATATACATATATATATACATACATACATATATATACATATATATATATATATATATATATATATATATATATATATATATATATATATATATATATATATATGTACATATACACACAGGGATCTCTCACTTTCCTGCGGTTAATTGGGACCGAGATCCCCCACAACCACCGAATTCCGCGAAGTCGGATCAACCTCCCTGTCTGATGTATACGTACGTACGCACGCAGAAGCACACCTCATAAAAATGTAAGTCGTTTTGATGGGGGGGGGCTGTTTTTTAGTTTTGTTTGTTTTGGGGTTTTTTTTTGCATAATTGGCCTTGTTTTTGTGGCATTTTCCTTAACTTTTTCCCTATTCTTCCTTAATTTCCATATTTTTTAATTCGATGAATATTTAAAAAAAAAAAAAAAAAAAAAAAAAAAAAACGCGATGCAATGAATCCGGATCAATTAAAGCACAAAGTAGCAAGGGATCCTATATATATATATATATATATATATATATATATATATATATATATATTATATATATATATATAAAATTTATGATTATTATTTTGGGGGAGTATTTTTTTGGTATGTTGACTGCATTTGATATCCAGATCGTATCAGGTTACTTTTACAGCGCTATCTGACGTAGAGTGTAAAGTGAGTTTTGTTGTAAGTCTTTGAAAAGTAAATAAGGTGAGGCTCACACTGACAGCACAAAATATAAATCCAATCTTTCCTACCGACTCTCCACATTATATATATATATATATATATATTTACCAACTTCTCAAATCTCTGTGTCTGTGTGACAATCGTAATTTTTTATTGTTAGTATTGCTGGTTGCTGTTGTAATCACATTCTGCATGTAAATAACTTAAGTAGGAACAACATTGCGCCTGTTGGACCAACCTAGTCACAGTTGACATAAGCAAACTTAATTGGAGGGTAATGAAAAGAATTTGCTTATTTATCACAAGGTGACATGAAACCATTGTGAAGGTTTACAAAAATAATGAGACAGTCTCAGAGACGCCTCATTATCAGTATCACTAGCATATCACTAGCATATTTCCTGTACAAGTAATTTAAATGTAAACGTAAACATCGTTAAAAGCTAAAAACTGATCAGAGCAGTCAGACGTGTTTCAAATTGTGTGCGAATGTGATTTTTCCTGCGAGCTCCCTGATTTGCTGAATATGATCGGATTCCAATCAGATATGCACAGAAATCAGATTTTGACTGACAACCGGAACATAGCCAATGAGATTAGAGGGTGGGAGCTGGTGTCCACACAGCTGAGGCTGATTTGTTACTTGCAATGAAATTCATCACGTGTTCTGCAGTGTTCATGATTCAGACACAGCTTTGTGTTTATATTTTTGGTTCATTCGATCCAGAAGCTCAAAACTTTGATGAACAAGTCACGTCGAACGCGTGCTTTTTTTGAGCATAGAGTCTACTCATATTTTACCATTTGATAAACACATACTGTACATGCAACAAGTTGCTGATAATTTGCTGTAATATGAAACACTCTTTCACACTTTGGCTTTCCTTTTGCTTTGTCAGACATGTACACATACAGTAATTGAGGGCTTTTAAAGACTGTAACACACCCAAACACACCAGAAAATGTCTCGCAATACAGGCTGAGACTTCTCAGCTGTAGTTGTGTATGATAAGAACGTTATTAATATTATTAATTTATTGTCACCACAACCCTGTACATATGGTACATGAGGGTCATGTGATTTGTGCACCTACTGACTGCTTATTAACTTTGACTTTGGTTTCCAGGACATGTTTTGATGCAGCACTGGAAAACAGTTGTGGTTTTATGATATGATCGTTTATGATAAGCAACTGGATCAACACTCCAAATGAATAGTAAACTCATGCAACAATAAAGATATTATGGTTTGCTATTCTTTAGGCCATAAATCAGTGGTGCAATGAGATACATAACGCTGATGTGCGACTTCAGATAGTATTGTTTATCTCTTTAAAATCTTGAAATATGACACTTTGGCTGTTTATTTGATCATTTATAGAATTTCTAATGATAGGCAGTAAGAGTGTTATTAGGCTTGAATTAATGAGCTTGACTTGTGAGATTTCCGAAGGGAAGAATGAGTAAAATTCATAATAAATAATTTTAAAAATCAGCATTATTTTTGACTCCTAATGTATATAAATATGTATATATATATATATTTATATATCGTCAACAAATTACATTGACTATTTTCATTGTATAAATTTACGTCTCAAGGCTTCAACCTGAAACTGCTACAGCCTTTCCGTTGCTGTTCACGTCTACGCTTCGGTACTTGGACCCCTAAAGTTCATGAGGTAGGCCTTTCATGGCTCAGATTTTGAACTCTTTATTTCGGTAACTGACTCCACTGTATCGTTAAACTTACCAATAGAGCTGTTTGAACTAAATCTGAACAAGTTCAATCACAGATCTTAATCGAAATCAACCACATTTACATATATTAATGGTATATCTTTCAATAATGGTATATCCTGCATCATTTTTCCCAAGTAATAATAAAGCACTAATGCCAGGCGGGAGTGGGAGTGGGAGTGGGATGGGGGTGGGAGTGGGAGTGGGGTGGGGGCAGTTTAGCTGCCTAACTGTCATAGCTGTACTGTGTCCATGATCAGTCCATGTAATATTTCATTATGAAAACCAATTCAACTGATGACTTGCACACGCATACATGTTAACGCGCGGGCCACCCTGAACCTCTAATCTATCATTCCCACGGCTGAACTCATTACATTCGTAAATGAACGAAACAGTAGAATTAATACCGTGTAAACTGGATTACTAGATTACTGCACGCTGGGAGATAATTAGCGTTTGTTATTGTAATGTAATTAATATCATAGTATTAGCAATATAGGCTTGGGTAGGCATACAGGTGGAGGTAACACCTTTAATTAGTCATGCTTTGTTGTGTGATTTTTTTTTTTTTTCTCCCCCAGTTTCCAAGAAGAGATAACAGCAGAACATCTCTCACTGTGCAAAGAACAACAGCATGCACTGAGTGGAGAGGAGATGAGCAGAATGAAGCCGTGACATGTTATCAATACTGAGGCATTAGAGCTGATTGAGGCGGAAATAGACAAGTCACCCTTCATCATGTACACATACACCAACACACAGATAGAGAGAGGGAGAGAGGGAGAGAGAGAGAGAGAGAGAGAGAGAGAGAGAGAGAGAGAGAGAGAGAGAGAGACAGACAGACAGAGAGAGAGAGAGTGAGAGAGAGAGAGACCAGGCACTTCTAGCACTACATTGCTCGGCTCCTCATCGATTCTAAGTTCTAAGTTGACCTGTACTGCAAAAATTCCCATCACATGCACAAATGACAAAAAGCTGTCATGACAAGGAACAGATGGTAAGCAGTGAGCGCTGTGAAGTGGAATCCATTCAAGAGCAGGTCGAAAGCTCGCCTGGTTATCAATCACACTGATATGAGCCAAAATAAAAGATCTAAGGTGACACATAGTGTAGAAGTGCTATCACCTTTTTTTTTTTTTTTTTTCTTAACACAAAGTTCCAACACACACTGACCCAGAGATCTGTTCTATATTTAAAAGTTTTACACCTTCATTTAAAATAGAGGGCTGATTATACAACTTTTGTACACACCAGGACACCAAAGTGTTCATGATTAATGTGATTTTCTACCATGGAGGATTCTACTGTGTATGTCTGAAGGTAATTATATTAAATGTTTAGACATATCTAGTGATGGGCTGCTGTCCCATCCTGGCTACATATCAAGCCCACACCTGATGTTCCTATGCAGGACATCCTGTTTTCCAGGGATTATTACTCCTCCATGGAACTGACCAGGGTAGAAATGAATGCATGAATGAAAGTTAATATATCATCATCTATTAAAAGATTATAAAATACATTTCGAATAACTTTATTTCATAAAAAAGTGTGAATTTGGAGGAACAGGATAATAATAATAATAATAATAATAATAATAATAATAATAATAGGGGTCAGATCCTTAATGTAGGACTGGACAAACATTTAATGAAGAAATGGTAGAAATTATGGATCATTCAAGTCATGTGTGAAAAACATCTGGGAGAACATTCAAACTATTTCAAATGGAAGAAAAACTAAAAAAGAAAGAAAAAAAAAAAACTAAAACTATCTTCCAGAAAACTTTTTGCTTGGGTTTTTTTCAGCGCACGAGCGCTCGCCACAGCTATACTGTACTTTTATTTTGTAATTTTTTTTTTCTCGCAAAATTAAAGCGTTTATATGTCTCATGGGTAACACTGTCCACGTGCTTGTAAATTCGTGACAATTTTTTCGAGTTGCAAAGCACGTGGACAATGTGACCCATGAGACAAATAAACACTTTAATTCCCTTTATAAATAAAAGTAACGCAGCCTAAGGTTGTAGGACGTGCTTGATTTCCATCACCTTCAGTAGATTTAGTAATAAATACCAGATTACCCCCTGAAAACTCCGAGGTGGAAACCCACTTCAAGTGCATGCAGCTGTGTCCGGGACCGAGCGTGCGCGCGCGCGCGCCCGCGCGCTACTCACCCGGCGTTGGTGCAGTCGTTGTAGAGCACCTCGAAGTCTCTGCGCGAGATGAGTTTGCAGCGGTTCACGCCGGGCTGGATGGCGCCGAGCCCGCGCAACACGCGCACCTGCTCCACGTTGCACACCACCGGAGTGATCTCCAGCCGCTTGAGCTTGGTGTACACGGTGTGCAACCCGCCGACCAGGTGCTTGAGGAAGAGGTCGAACGCCTGCGGGAGGCAGATGAGCTCTCGGCCGTCCACGGTGAACGAGGCCAGGCGCGCGCCGCGCACCTCCACCAGGCGACACTCGTTGTTGCGCGGCGTGCTCTCCACCGGACACGGCGTGGCGTACGCGGGCTTGTGTGGCGCGCTGCCCACCGGAAGAGCCGGACTCGCTGAGGGAAGCAGGTCCGAGCGGAAGAGACTCGAAGCCGCTGACGGAGCGAGTGACGACGGTGATGGAGACAGACTCGCCGGGCTCGAGGAACCGCCACCGGACGAAGCGGAAATGGAAATCGGTGGAGGCGCGTGATGCGCGAGCGGCGCCGATGGAAGCAAAGGAACCGAAGTGGCCATGATCTCTCAGAAGTGAACTTTTTTTTCTTGTTGTTGTTTTTGTTGTTATTATTACTATTATTATTATTATTATTAATTAAAAACAAAATGCTCACAAAAGTGTTTCAGGGTTGAGAAGAAAGTGGAAAAGTTGATTAAAATACTAAAAGTGAAAAACGCGGCGAGGTTAAGTCACGGCATCGATCAAAGCCTGACGGTGACAGCGCGAGCGCAGCACACAGGACTGACAGAACAGCAGCGCGCGCGCCCGCTCCGCTCGGCTCTGTCCCGTTGTGGCGCTTGAGAGGAGGAGCCAATCAGTGAAGGGGAGGCTGTGTCCTAAACCGTATAGTGTACTAGCACCCTACCTTACTGCAGACTTCTCTTCCACGCAGCACACATGCATGGATGAAAGTGAAAAGACACAATTAGCCAACCCAATAAATTAAAGAAGGAGTTTTGGGGGAAAATAATAATAAATAATAATAATAATAATAATAATAATAAACATTAGCTATCTATACAGGGCAGTGGTGGCCTAGTGGTAAGGCTCTGGAGTGCTGATCCTAAGGTTAAGGGTTCTAGTCCCACTCTCCACAAGGTTGTCACTGCCCCCCCCCCCCCCCAACCACCAGTGCAGCTAACTGGGTTATCAAAGGCCAGCCATGTCTCTCACTGTCTATGGTGTGAGGTTCATGTAAAAGAACCATTACTGATTTTTGACAAGAGTAGCACGCAAAGCCGTCAGCGCGTTTCCGCCCTGCGATGGCCTGGCAAGTTGTCCAGTGTAATTGTGTCTCAACTACATAATCCAATGTAGTTGAGCACCATGGACATGTTTACTGTGGGATGTTTTGCTACTTTTTCCGTGCAGAGTACACCCTGGACAGCTAACCAAGTCATCACAGGGTGGACACACACTGACGGCTTTGCAGTTACTCTTGTCAAAAGTCAGAAATGGTTCTTTTACATGACCCTCACACCATGGACAGTGAGAGACATGGCTGGCCTTTGATAACACAGTTAGCTGCACTGGGGAGACGGGGGGTGGGAGGGTGACAACCCATGGAGAGTGGGGCTTAAACCCCCAACCTTAGGGTCAGTGAAACAGCAACTTTACCACCAGGCCACCACTGCCCAGTACTTTTTCATTTCAGAAGAAAAAGATCCCACCAAAATCCATCATCTATAAATTATAGTGTATTGGTTAAACACATCCGTTTTATAGCAAGAAGGTCCTGGGTTCAAGTCCCAGACTTGACAGGATCGTTTCTATGTAGAGGGAAAACAGTATGGCATGTTTTCCTTGTGCTTGTGTGGGGTTCCTCCAGGTGCTCCTTGTTTCCTCCCACAGTCTGAAGACATGCATATGAGGCTAACTGGCTGTTATACATTTCCATAGGTATGGTTGTGTGTGTGTGTGTGTGTGTGTGTGTGTGTGTGTGTGTGTGTGTGTGTGTGTGTTTGCCCTGCAAAGGTCTGGTGAACTGTTCAAGAAGTACTCCGCCTTTGCCCAGTGTCGGCTAAGATAGGCTCCATTCTGCCTGTGAGTGAGTAGACTATGCAATATTTCATGAATGAAAGTTTTAAGATTTAAAGATAAACTCATGGCCCAAATTTTTTGATGGACAAAAAGCTGCGGAAAAAAACCCTTTATTCATTTATTTTCCAAACCACCTGGTCCTAATAGATTCACAGAGAGCCTGGAGCCTATCTCAGCCAATATTGGGTGCTGGAGGAGTACACCTTGAAAAAACTTACCAGTCCATCACAAGGCCAACATACATACACAACCACTCACACTCATCTTCACACCCTGGGGCAATTTGGAATGGCTAATTTGCATGATGTGCATGTCTTTTGAACTGTGGGAGGCAACTGACGTACCCAGAGGAAACCCATGCAAACATGTGGGAGAATGGAGACACCACAAAGAACACCCCCACCGAGTCCAGTTCAGTTCAGTTCATTTTCTGTAACTGCTTCATCCTAATTAGGGTCGCGGGGAGGCTGGTGCCCATCCCAGCCAACTCAGGGCGAGGGCAGAGTATACCCTGGACAGCTCGCCAGGCCATCGCAGGGCGGAAACACGCTGACGGCTTTGCAGCCTACTCTTGTCGAAAGTCAGCAATGGTTCTTTTACATGCCTCACACCATAGACAGTGAGAGACATGGCCGGCCTTTGATAACCCTCTATGGGGGGGGGGGGGGGGGGGGGGACACACACACAGTGATAGCTTGTGGAGAGTGGGACTCGAACCCCCAACCTTTGGATCAGCGATCCAGCACCTTATACAACTAGACCACCACTGCACTGAGGCCAGGACTTGCCTAAATGCTTGTCCTGCAGGGTAGAATGATGGACCCCCTGAGAAAAATTGCAATGGTCACAAGGATCATGAGTTCATGAGGAATGGGACGTGAGTGACTGATTTTGAGTGAAAGATTCATTCACTCAGTCCAAATGGTGCTGTTGCTCCAGCTAATTTACATACTGTATACTTCATTTATCTTCCCATGACCCTAATAAAGAATAATGGGAAGAATGGAGCTCATCCCAGCCAACACTGGAAGAAGGCGGGGTACACCCTAAACAGCTCACTAGACCAATGCAGAGCGAAAACAAAGAGAAATAACCACTTACACTCGCACCTAAGGGCAATAAAAATATACAGTTAGGCTAATGTGCATGACTTTGAACGCTGGGAGAAAACAAAAAACTTGGATGACACCCACACAAACAAGGAAAGATCATGGACTCCATGCTGCACACCTGACTCAAACTCAAGACCTTGTTATGAGGTCAGTATGCCAATGTGCCGCCCGAGTTATATAAAACTGGACATAAAACTAAAACTGAACACTGGGTAGCACAATGGTGTAGCCCCCAGTGCAGCTGACTGGGTTTTCAAAGGCCGGCCATGTCTCTCACTGTCTATGGTGTGAGACATGTCAAAGAAACATTGCTGACTTTCGACAAAAGTAGCTGCAAAGCCGTCAGCGTGTTTGTTTCTGCCCTACGATGGCCTGACGCTCTGTCCAGGGTGCACTCTACCCTCGCCCGGAGTCGGCTGGGATAGGCGCCAGCCTCCCCTCGACCCTAATTAGGATTAAGCGGTTACGGAAAATGAACCGAACTGATGAACAATGGTGTAATAGTTACCATGTCCACCTCACAGCGACAGGGTCCTTGGTTCAAGTCCAAGGCCTCGGGTTTTTCAGTGTGAAGTTTGCGTGTCCTCCCCATGCTTGCATGGGTCTCTTCCAGGAACTCTCCTTTCGTCCAGTCCAAAGACATGCACATTAGACTAATTGGCTGTTATAGATTGCTCCTGGATATGGACAGTCGTGTGCGTGTTGCCCTGCAATGGCGCGGCGAGCTGTTCAGGGTGCAATCAGCCTTCGCCCAGCGTTGACTGACATGGGCTCCAGCCTCCTTGTGACCTTAATTGTTGGAATGAGCGGCTAAATACAAAATATTAAAAGTCGTTCAAGAATTCAGCCATTGAAATGATAGTGATATGGCATTAAAGATCGGTCCAGACTACGAAACATTACGTTTGCATTCAATCTGGTACAGTAATGAAGTTATTACTTCTCTATAGTCTACCTTATATAATGGGAGTTGAGAGATTTTTTGGAAGTTATGTGAATTTGGTGAAGAAACGAGGCCACTGTGGTACTATCTGTCACCCAGAGCAGACTGGTCCACCCTGATTAATTCCCTGTGTGAAAACTTCTGATGAAGAAATACTGAAGGCCATTTAAATTAAAGCTCATTTAAATGTCAGTCCTCATAGTCTGGACTTTCCTATAATTGGCTATTTAATTAAAACAATTTTCATGGTCATTAATAGGGTACAGCTCGTGCCTTGTAGTGCAATGACATGTTTTAATTACACGGTATTAGCAGTATGGATATGCTTTAGAAAGCAGGGTGGAAATTTAAATAAGAAATGATTAAGGCAATTATACATCATCTCCTCATGGAGGTATCAAATCTAATTGATGAACTTTAAAAAATGTGAAGGAGAGATTGGAAAGCAAACATGGGTTTAAGGAGTGTTTTTAATTAAGAGGTGGAGAAAATGCGTGCAAATGTTATTAAGTGTTAATTGTGAGATTAATTGCATTTTTAGTGTTACACTGTGTGTTATGTTAAACTGTCAGATGCACACACCGGCAGCCATGTTGGTTTTGGCAAACCTCAGTGGTGGAGTAAAACTTTGGGGTTCTTTTATTTGTTCTCATTTACAGTACTGATTTATTTATTTATTTTAAATGTCAGAGTTTATTCTCCTTCTGGGAGACTAGAATTGTCCTCAGAATATGATAACACACACACACAGAGAGAGAGAGAGAGAGAGAGCGAGAGAGAGAGAGAGAGAGAGAGGGGGGTTTATACTGCCACCTATTGGGAAGCCCTTTCACAGTGCCATTGAAATGCTCCATCCATCCCCACAGTCATTATTTTACTGCTTATTTGCACTTATCATGGACCACTGAACATTCTACACCGTTCTCCAAAAATGTCAATATGCTTCATTAAAGTTTCTATGTTTATAGTCTAATAACTGATACGATGATTGGATATTCATATCATATACTGTATATAAAACTGACAACCAGCCATAACATTAAAACCACTGTCAGGTAAAGCAAATAACATTGATTAGTATATACTACCCAGGACTGGAGCAATCAGATCGGATCACTATCCCGAGGGGATTAATGCTTGATTCAAAATGTCTGACTCACTGTTTGTCACGGTCACTTGGAGCAAGCGGTGTTATGATTTCTATGAATTAAAATGGAATAATAAATCATAAAAATCTCAGTTTAGTTTCATTTTATTTTGCTTCCATGTATATACATATAGTAGGGCTTTGAATGAGTTTATCAACGCTCTTTGACAAGTGCCAGTGTAACAGGATAAATAACAATTACCAAGACTATTCAGGGACAGCCACGGGGCAGTCGTGGTCTAGTGGTATAGGGCGCTGGATCGCTGATCCTAAGGTTGGGGGTTTGAGTCCCACTTTCCACAAGGTTGTCACTGGTTTTCAAGGTTGTCAAACCTATGCCAAATCAAACGTGCGAATCATTCGCTGTGGCGACCCCTGATAAACGGAAAAAGCTGAAAGGAAATCGCATTCAGGGACATCCACCACCCACACCTGAGATGAAAAACTGTTAATTATCTTTAGCAAGAACAGATAGTCGAGCCAGTGATGTCGTGGTTATGGTTCTGGTCTCATGGTTGAGAGGTTGTGGGTTCAAACCCTGTGCTAAGACCTCTGTGCAAGGTTTCAACCACAAGTGTGCCTCTGTCCACCCAGAAGTATAATAAGGAACCAGTAAAAGCATTTGGGAAAGTAATTGGTGATGAACTAGCATCCTATCTATGAGAAATTGAACCCAGTGAACAGTCAGATCTCAAAATTGGTGTTTAAATTGGGAAGCAGAAAAACGAGCAAACACAAGAATGTGAATGTCTTTGACAAGGCCGACAGTGTGATGCCTAAAAGACTCCAAAATGCAGTCGGCCCCCTACCTTACAAAACTAATCCGTTTCCGAGCCTTTTTCGTAACGCGCGGGTTTCGTAAGTCGGGATCGCATCTTACATGTTAAACGCCTAATTCGTTCCAAGGCTCCAGTCTTTGGACTGTATAAACCCCATAAACCATTTAAAAATGATAAAAGTACACCAGTTTTGAATGAAATATGTGTTAAAAGTAAAAGAAAATTATTTATTAAACAATTAAACCATTTTATTAACATATTTATTAGTTAAACCATTATTAAACATTTTTTATTAACACACACACACACACACACACACACACACACACAAAACACACTCTCTCTCTCTCTCTCTCTCTCTCTTTCTCTCTTGCGCGCGCGCGCGTGTGCTGCGGGCTACGCCCACAAGACATGGAATTCAAAGCGCATTCCCTGCTTGACAAACTCAACTTTAATTTGATTCCTTGAGGGATCGGAATTCCAGATGAGCTCAAACGCACCCACATTTATTAAACATTTACCGAATTAAACAACTTAAAAAACTAAACTAAAAAAACTAAAGCGTGAAGCTTCCTTCTGTCTCTTATCTGGGAGGCCAGCGGGGCGGGATGTTGAGAGACAGCCAATGAGAGAGCAACTCGCGCGTTGTGTGAAATTTTGATTGGCGCGTTTGAATTTTGAATTCCTTTTCATAGGGACGGAACTTAAGAAAATGATCTTCGTAACCTGGGGATTTCGTGCACAAGGGTCTTCGTAAGTAGGGGACGACTGTGGTTGGTCATGTAGGGTGTTCCTGGTGTTGTTGTTTGTCCTTCGAGTTCAAAGATGACCATGACTTCATATCAGATCTGTGATCCTTGGCTGTGGGTCCGGAGATGGCTAATGAAGCCAATCCGAGCCCGAAATGCTCGCCCACACACAGGACATGTGTGGGTGGGTGCTACGATGGAAGTGGAGGCAGCTCAATCTTTGCGCGCTGCGCGTCTCTGCTGCGCCTCTGCAGTTCGTTGCTTCTCTGCTGCACGGGCACCTGTGAAGACTTTGCTTCGCCAAGCTGAGGTTAGGGTCAGGGTGTTCCTGGTATACAGTGAAGCAGTCACCAAAAGTGGTCCAAGATAGGACAAGCAGTGAACCAGCCACAGGGTCATGGGCATACAAGGCTCTTTTTTTTTCATGTGAAGGAGCAAGGGCTGATTCAACAGATGATTTAAATACGCCAGTCAGCCATAAAATACACACCACAGGTCTAACACTGTGTAGATCACACTTGTACTACCACAACAGCTGGGACGTCTGGAAGAAGTGACACCACAAGAGGCACTGAAAGAGTGTTTTGGTATCTGGCTCTAGTATATGAGCTATCCATTGCTAAGTAGTATCTTCTTTTCCTTTCGGCTGTTTCCTTCAGGGGACACCACAGCAAATCATCTGCCTCCATCTCACCCTATCCATTGCATCTTCTTCTCTTCCACCAACTACCTTCATGTCCTCCTTCACCACATCCATAAATCTCCTCTTTGGTCTTACTCTAGGTCTTCTGCCTGGTAGTTCCAACCTCAGCATCCTACCACCAATATATTCAGTATCCCTCCTCTGTACATGTCCAAACCATCTCAATCGAACCTCTCTGATTTTGTCTCCAAAACCTTTTACATGTGTATACATGTAAGTATACAGAAGTATTTTGTGATGAGAACCTGCATGAGTAATTAAATACATCTATATTGTTTGGAAAGACCTGTGATTTTTTCTACTGAATATTTCTACATAATTCTGATTAAACAATTAGGATAATAACCCTAAAGTGATGAGTCATCAAAAAAATAAACTTACCTTTATGTCAACACACTGAGCAAAAAGGCCCTTTGTGTAGGAAAGAAGGGAGGGGGGGGGGGTTAATAATAAAATTCCAATATGCCACCACAACAACATGTTGAAGAAACATTAATATCAACAGCATATTGAATCCTATGACTGTGACTTAATCCTGGTTGCTAGACGTGCTTTTGATTCAATAATTTATTCATTTGCCTATTTGCTGAACCACTTCAGCATGGAAACTCCACACAGAAATGCTCTCGTTGAGCCCGAGGCTCAAACACAGGACCTTCGTGCTGTGAGGTGGAAGTCTGTCAACTATACCACTGTGCTGCCCATTTCATTCAATAGACAGTCTTTTTTAATTCTTTCATACATTCACCACACTTACTCCGACTTGCGTCACAGGGAGGCTGGAGTCTTTCTCAGTCAATTTTGGCCAAAGGCAGGGAACACCCTGAACAGCTTGCCAGTCCATTGCAGGGCAGTGCACTCACAACCAATCATACTTAACAGCCAGGCCTAGCTTTTCAAATCGTGATGTATATGAGTAAAAGTTTGACAATTTTTCTCTGAATGTACGTACTGTATACTGTATACTGTATACATAAACTTGCCATTGATTTGATTATCAATTTTTATACACCTATAGATTTATGCAACTCTACAATGTAATATTGAGTCTGATGGTACAAAGTAAGATTTAGGACTACTGCATTAAAATGAAGTGCCTCTGACCAATCAGTCGACCCAACAATGTAAGGAATTCAAACGTCTATCATAAGACTGCTGTATTACTTCAGATGCATGGCGTGACAAACCCAGGAACTGGATCTAACATAGAAAATGTGTTATGAAACAAAAAAACAAAACAAGAAAATTCTATAACAAGCATTTCTCGTGTCATTACAGAAAAGTTTTGTACCGGTATGTCACATTCACAACTATCATAAGAATTTATCAATTTTTTGAACTGTTGAATACCTGTTGTGTGATATATGTGACAGGGGCTTAGGGGCTTTAAACATACAGTAAAGCCAATTTGTATAAGCGTGGTGAGTGGAAAGGCATCTCAGAATGTCAAATTTTGTGTAGGGGGAGCTACACCTGCAGAAAACCTTATCAAGTTCTACTTTTGTCAGCCATGGACAAAAATCTACAGTGACATTGGGCACAGGGTCATCCAGATCAGACAGGTACAGAGAACGCACAAGTATGATCTGATATTCTTTTCAGTTCAGTTCAGTTCATTTTCTGTAACCACTTAATCCTAATTAGGGTCGCGGGGAGGCTGGCGCCCATCCCAGCTGACTCCGGGCGAGGGCAGAGTACACCTTGGATGGCTCGCCAGGCCATCACAGGGCGGAAACACGCTGGCGGTTTTGCAGCTACTTTTGTCGAAAGTCAGCAATGGTTCTTTTACATGAACCTCACACCATAGACAGTGAGAGACATGGCCGGCCTTTGATAACCCAGTTATCTGCACACTTGGGGGGGGGGGCAGTGACAACCTGTGGTGAGTCGGGCTTGAACCCCCAACCTTCGGATCAGTGATCCAGCACTTCTACCACTAGGCCACCATTGCCCCACTATTCTTTCCAAGGATATCTGCTAATAAGTTACACTCTCTACACCCCATACACACATTGCATCCTCAAGACATTCCAAACGGCGTTGTTCTTCTTCTACCTCTGGAGGAAGAAGGCATTCATCTAAATTAATACTGTCAAACCTCACCACACGCCCAGACCCGTGACATCCAATACAATTATCACAAAGTCTCTTGCGTCCCCAATTTCAGAGCCACTTAAGACCTGTCACCTGGATTTAGCATCGGCGTGACATTTTACAACACTTTCTGCTGCTGTCAGCGTCAGCGTCTGTTAAAGTGCTACAATTTGCTCATGAAACAACAGGGGGAAATAAACAAGACTCAACAAGGTGTGTGTGTGTGGTCTTGCACGGCGTGTGATGGCTATTTATTTACGTTGCACTAATACTCAAGACTTACCAGTTCATATCATGGCCTTGAGAACAAACTGCACGATTCATTGTAATGCTTTCATTTTAATCTTTTAAATTACTTTATGTGGTGGCAAGGTGGTGTATTTTTTTTTTAAACATCTGCCTCACAGAAAGAAAGACCTGCACTGGAGTCCATGCTCAGTGAGGGTCTTTCTGTGCAAAGTTTGTACGTTCTCAACTTGCTTGCGTGGGTTTCCTCTGGGTACTCTGGTTTGCTCCCACAATCCAAAGAAATGCACATTAGGCTAAATGGCTGTTCCAGATTTACCCTAGGTGTCAGTGTGAATGGTAGTGTGTGTCTTAGCCCTGTAATGGTCTGGCGAGTGTCAGCTGAGATAGGTGCCAGCCTTCCCACAACCCTAATATGATTAATTGAAGATGAAACTGTGACCTCTGAAAGTAAAACATCATCTCAGATTGAGAGCTATGAAAGGGTGGGGTGAAGTGTTGGAAAACAATTCTACAAAATGCCCTAAGGGCCCAACTGATGAATGGTATCAGTCCAATACCTATGCCATTGATGCCTTCCATCGCTCTGAAAAATTTGGAAGTCCATTCTTCATTCATTCATCTTGAGGAACTGTCTTGTCCTGCTAAGGGTCACAGTAGATCTGAACCCCCAGATGCTATGTCAGTACATACACCCTCTACACACATGCACATTCATTCACTTATTCAAATTCAGGGGTTATTTATTCAGGGGTTATTCTTCGTATCTAAGTGCTATTTCCTATTGTCTTTGAATAGCTGGTGGAAACCAACGAACCCAAAGGAAACAAGGAGACTATATCGATTAGATCCTATCCATCACTGGCATCTCTACAGTCATGTACACTATATGGTCAAAAGTATCTGAACGCCACACCTTAATGTGTTTGCTGAACATCCCATTTCAGATTTTGTCCCCTTTACTCTTATATACTGTCTATAATCTTTAGGGAAAGCTATCCACTAGATCTTCCCAGCGTGGTTGTAGAAATTTGTACTCTTACAGCTACTAGAGCATTAATGAGGTCAAGCTGTAAATTGGGTGAGGAGGCTTGGAATGAAGTCAGGACTTCATTGCTTTTCAAAGATTTTTAGTTGGATCGGGGTCAGGGCTCTGTGCAAGACACTCGAGTTCTTTAAAACCAACCTTGTCCTTAGGGACTTTGTCATATGGGATAAAGTTTAAAACCTTAGTTCCAGTGAGGTGATATTTTCAAGCAAAAACACATAAGGATTTTATAGGACACACAGTTGTATACATTTAAATTTATGGCAACAGTTTGGGAAAGAATTACCGTATATGACGATAGCACCCAGGGCGCTTCAAAAATTGGAGTGGGTGGGCGCTTATTAAAATGTTACCAGTAGAGTGGAAGAGTAAGTGCTTATTACCATCGAGGTGGAAAACATGAATAATAACCGAATAGTAAATTTTACTGGTATTTGTGTTATTCAGTTTGTAGTGTCAACCAAATTACTTACATAAAAGCTGAAAATAAACAGAAAACAGCACAATTAAAAAAAAAGACCCTTTAATTTTCCCTCCTGGTGCTGTTCCTTTAAATATTTTCCCCCAGATGTAAATTGAGCCAATTTACAAATCAAATGTCAACTTTAGCACATGGCCAGGAAGGTTTTTACATTTATGAAGATAGTGAGCAGGAGAATCGGGTGAAAAATACTCGTCATCACTTTCTGATAGGTCCATATCTGGCTCATCGCTCCATTCATTCAGAGCATCCCATAGTTTTGCTGTAGCAGTTTCTAATGGTCTATTGGTTGTTGGACATTTACCAAGAGAATAGCAAAATATGTATCTGTTTTTTAAAGCAGGGCGGAACAATCACATGTGTCAATACTGATGAACATTATAGACATTACTCAGTGGCAGGAGGTCTTGAAATACCGTGTAAATTCACTTTTACAGGCAGTTAACGCCTCATTTTACGGTTACAGAGATTGATCAAATTAAAATTAGTAAGTTTGATCTACGATTTTGCGACCAGGTACATATGGGCGGTTAGTAGACATAAGAAAAGAAAAGAAAAAAAAAAAAACAAAAAACAAAAACACAAAAGGGGGGGGGGCTTATTGGAGCAGGACGCTTATTACATCTAATACGGTTTATATGACTGTGGTGGTCAGGCATCTGTGAAATGTATGTAA
>CM045744.1:28558975-28571475 GCA_024760905.1 Plotosus lineatus | reverse complement strand
CATGACAAAGAAAGTGTGTGTGTGTGGGTGTAAGAGAGAGAGAGAGAGAGCGAGAGAGAGAGAGAGAGAGAGAGAGAGAAACCTGTATGAGTTCGGGTCGCTGTGCTCAGTTATCTGGGTATCAGACAGGAAAGCATCGTCGTCATCATCTTCTTCATCACCACTTTCATCAGAGTCATACAGAGCACCACTGTGTGACAGAGGCAGGAAGGGTTATATATACATACACATATATATATATATATATATATATATATATATATATATATATATATATATATATATATATATATATATATATATGCGTGTGTGTTCATTTAATGTTCTATAGTAGGGGCAGTGATGGCCTGGTGTTCGGGTGCTGGCCTCCTGATTAACTGGTTTATCAAAGGCCAGTCATGTTGCTCACTCTTTCTCTCTCTCTGTGGTGAAAGGCATTTAAAAGAACCAGTGCTGTTGCTCATAATGTGTAGGCCACTGGTTTGCCACCAGCATGCTTTTTCCCTGCCATGGCCTGGTGGGCTGTTCAGGGTGATTACCTGGCGAGAGTCAGCTGAGATGAGAACCAACCTCCCTGTGACGCTAAATGGGATTAAGCGGTTCAGAAAATGAATGGATGAATAGATATATATTATTATTTATAGCTGAAAATATATATTTTCTACAAATTATTCTTGTATATAATTATTTTTGGCACATTTATTATACTTTTTTTGATACACATGCACAGTAGATAAGATCTCTGATGTTTATTTTCTGTGCTGATGCAGAATCATGTAAAGCACAACACGAAGCGATTACCTCACAGTACCATAGAAGCCAATTCATTTATTAACTCCCAGGATTTAAACTGTGTGTTTCTACTGTCCTTAAATTCACTTCTATAATTAAATTTAAATCATGGCTGTCTGAAGCACGTATTATACAGTGTATGACAGAGAACAACAGGGGTTAAAACCCCGCCTTAATGAAAATGTGTGACTGGGTTTATGAAGGCGAATAAAAATTGTTTACGACACAAGTATAATCCACAAATATACACTCTAGACGGCGAGCAGAGCTCTATTTATGAAGATTTAAGGTTTCTACAGGAAACTGAGAGAATAACATGTCTGTTAGGTAACCTAGTGCTTGATATACAGTAAATTCTACTCCTGTTTAATTTTTCAGAGCAAAGCCCGAACAGAAATAAGCGTTATTATGAAATACGTAGGTCAATGAGATAAGTCTATTCCATATAGGACGTATCACAAAAATAAAATAAAGAAATGAATAAAGACGTCATCAAACTTGTCCTTGTGCTGCACTTTACAACACTTTATCCTGAACACCGTTCACTCCTCTGATCGAAGTCAAGGAGAGACGATCATCTCTCGAGTGCTATAAAAATGAGCTCAGTCTAAGGGACACTCCTTTAATAAAACCATGTGAACTCCTGGTTTTCATCCATGATCACCCGAACAAGTATTTAGCTCCTTTTAATAACTGGATAAAATTAATCTTAGTGACAGAAGGTGGCTGATTTGCATTCAGTAACAGTCAACTCCAGAAATCAGTTCATTTCCAATCAAATTTGGTTAATTACGCATGGAAAGATGGAATTCCTGCGAGGGACGATCTCTCTCACACTCTCACAGGAAGTGTCACCATACATCTTACCATTTGTTTATTAATACAGGGATCCCTCACTTTCCGCGGTAAATTGGGACCGAGACCCCCCCCATCCGCGACCACCAAATTCCGTGAAGTAGACGGAATCTACTTCCCCCTCAACTCCCCCCAACTGACGTATACGTAGATGTATATTATTATTATTATTATTGTGGATGCTTATATAGTGTAATTTCATACACGCATATGCTCAATGCGCATGAGACCCCAGCGCTCCCTGCGCTCCAGGCACCCGTCGCCACTGTACACTGTAGTGTTGCGTACAACTCCCAAATTTTAACGTCTCATGGTATGACACGGCCGGATTTGTACTCCGACCTTCCGGAGGATAAAGCGCACACTCTACCAACTGAGCTAAATCCCTGGTATATATATGTATATATGTATGTGTGTGTGTATATATATATATATATATATATATATATATATATATATATATATATATATATATATATATATATATATATATATATATATATATATATATATATGTGTGTGTGTGTGTGTGTGTGTGTGTGTGTGTGTGTGTGTGTGTGTATATAATATCAATAAATACATATTCAGTGCTATACATTTTTATAATAACAATTAAACATTCAAAAATAATGCATAAGATGTAAATACAATATAAATAAACACACCTACAGACGCGCACGCACTCAGATGCGCACCTCACAATAATGTAAGCAGTTTTGATGGGAGGTTTCGGGTTATTTGTTTTTGTGTTTGTTTAGGGGTTTATTGTGCAGAATTGGCTTTGTTTTTAGGCATTTTCCTTAACTTTTTCCCTTATTCTTGCTTAATTTCCTTATTTTTTAATTCGATTAATTTTTTTAGAAAAATACTGCGATGCACTGAAGTTTCATGAATCGAAATGCAAAGTAGCGAGGGATCTCTGTAATTGCTTGTTGATGTACTCATCTACTGATATTTATGTCAGAAACAATTATTGAATTAACAACACCTGTTATTTCTTATTTTTCTGAAAAACTAGGAAATAATTAATTAATTCATGCATTCATTCATTCACCAAACCATTTTAATCCTGCTAGGGTCATGGGGAGGCTGTAGCCAATCTCAGCCAGCTCTGGGCAACAGAGGGGTACAGCTGTCCGGTCACATCGAGGGGCAATTTCGATTGGGCGATTAGCCAAATGTGGATGTCTTTGGACTAAGGGAGGAAACCTACATAAGCATGAGAGAACATGCAAACGTCTCATAGACAGGGCCGAGCCCGGGATTTGAACCCAGTATCTTCTTGTTATGAGGTAGGCGTGTTAATCACAATGCCACCAAATAGGAAATCAGAAAAAACTTTGAATTATAATAATAAATAAAACCAACTTGGCATCAGAACAGGATTTAAATTTTATTAAATTGCTATGAAAAATAGTATGAACCTATTTTTCTATCTACATCACTTATTAGTTAACTTGAACTAACCATAACCTTCGTATTCACTTGATGCGAAAACCTGAATCCTGGTTAAAATTAACTGAAAAATGAAACACAATTCACTTTGCACGCTCGGAAAAGTACATTATATTTGTCTGAACTCTCCCACTAAATTTGGACAAGGGAACAGAATCATTATTAATAATTATCAAAAGCTTTGGCAGTGGGCACTGGTGCTCTAGTGGTATAGGGCGCTGGATCGCAGATCCAAAGGTTGGAGGGTCGAGTCCCACTGTCCACAAGGTTGTCACAATCTCCCCAGTACAGCTAACTGGGTTGTCAAAGGCCGGCCATGTCTCTCACTGTCTATGGTGACAGGTCCACGTAAAAAAACAATTATTGACTTTCGACAAGAGTAGATGCAAAGCCGTCAGCGTGTTTTCACCCTCCGATGGCCTGGCGCTCTGTTCAGGGTGTACTCCGCCCTCGCCTGGAGTTGGTGCCAACCTCCCCACAATCCTAATTAAGATTAAGCGGTTACAGAAAATGATGTTTCTGCCCTGCGATGGCCTAATGAGCTGTTCAGGGTGTACTCTGCCCTCACCCGGAGTTGGCGCCTGCCTCCCCACAATCCTAATTAAGATTAAGCGGTTTCAGAAAATGATATTGCTGCCCTGCGATGGCCTAATGAGCTGTTCAGGGTGTACTCTGCTCTCGCCCGGAGTTGGCGCCAGCCTCCCCACAACCATAATTAAGATTAAGCGGTTACAGAAAATGATATTTCTGCTCTGCGATGGCCTAATGAGCTGTTCAGGGTGTACTCTGCCCTCGCCCGGAGTTGGCGCCAGCCTCCCCACAACCATAATTAAGATTAAGCGGTTACAGAAAATGATATTTCTGCCCTGCGATGGCCTAATGAGCTGTTCAGGGTGTACTCTGCCCTCGCCCGGAGTTGGCGCCAGCCTCCCCACAACCATAATTAAGATTAAGCGGTTACAGAAAATGATATTTCTGCCCTGCGATGGCCTAATGAGCTGTTCAGGGTGTACTCTGCTCTCGCCCGGAGTTGGCGCCAGCCTCCCCACAACCATAATTAAGATTAAGCGGTTACAGAAAATGATGTTTCTGCCCTGCGATGGACAAATAGCTGTTCAGGGTGTACTCTGCCCTCCCCCGGAGTTGGCGCCAGCCTCCCCACAACCATAATTAAGATTAAGCGGTTACAGAAAATGATATTTCTGCCCTGCGATGGCCTAATGAGCTGTTCAGGGTGTACTCTGCCCTCGCCCGGAGTTGGCTGGGATGGGCACCAGCCTCCCCGCGACCCTAATTAGGATTAAGTGCTTACAGAAAATGATGAACCGTTTTGGCTTCACATTTTTAAAAAACCTTTAAATCAAGACTTTGAAATGAACAGTCTGCTTCTACTGAACATAAAAAAACCCAAAGTGTTGGCTTTCATATTCGAAAACTCTCGTGAGTTGACTTATGAAGCTCGTCAGGTGAGCACTGACACCAAGGTTATAATGCGAGGATTATTACGCTTATTATGCCACGACTACTTATTATCCTTTATTCACTTTCTAAAAAGAAAAAAAAAAAAAAAGACCAGTAAGAGCTAACTCTTGTGACCTCAGCGCTAGTGTGATTTTATTATACTTTCCTTCAGGGGCGGAGAGAGGTCGAGGGCTATTTGCTAATGCTTAACAGCATGCTGATTTTGATGGATCTGCTCCATAAGTACCGGACTTGCTCTCAGGTGCTCTCTCTTGCACGCGGGTTCTTCACAGATCATAGAGCATCTTCCCTCTATCGCTCTTTCTCGTTCCTGTGAGCACTCTCTCTCTGTCTCTCTCTCTCACACACACACACACACACACACACACACACACACACACACACACACACACACACACACACACACACACACACTTGAGCCCCCCCCAGTGCATTCACTCCATGTAATATCCATCACACATAAACTAGAAGGCTCCTTCAGCTGGCAAATAACCTTCATTCAAGGAGTGAAGTGGATGTGAATAAAGACTTGCGCACAGTCACTTGGGAAGTAGATATAGCAGGACCCAAAGAAAAGATGACACTGATCCATATTCAAATCTTAACCTTTAGTATAAAGTAATAACAAATTAGTGTGAAGAAGCAGACTGCCATTTTTACTGCAGTGTGAGGGTGTAAACGAACTGCTCTGTTTGTGGGACAATAATTATAGTCCAGAGTTTTTGCTTTCCTCAGCAAGGAAAAGTAACAACCTGAGTTTTTACTCCCCTTTTGCTGGCTATCTGAGAACACACAACAATTAAAAAGAAAGAAAGAAAAAAAAAAACGTAGCTAGCTAGCTCCATAATTCTATTTTAAGACTCCGCAGTACCACACAACTAATGAACTTGGGATTTAATTTCCAGGTTTACTGTTCCGTCTGCCACAACTTCAGACTTCCTTTAACCCCACTTGAGAACAGATGGTATCTAGTTCGATAAAGAGCAAGCCGTGCAATAGATAAATAATCATTGCTTGATATTTGATGGCGAGATACCGTCATAATTTCTGAAAGTAAAAGTGTACAAGACGGTGATGAAGCCAGCGATGTTGTATGGTTTAGAAACAGTGGCGCTAGGAAAAAGACAGGAGGCAGAGCTGGAGGTAGCAGAGATGAAAATGTTGAGGTTCTCTTTGGGAGTAACGTGGATGGATAGGATCAGGAATGAGGACATCAGAGGGACAGTACATGTAAGATGTTTTGGAGACAAAGTCAGAGAGGCTAGATTGAGATGGTTTGGACATGTACAGAGGAGGGATAGTGAGTATATTGGTAGTAGGATGCTGAGGTTGGATCTACCAGGCAGAAGGCCGAGAGGAAGACCAAAGAGATTTATGGATGTGGTGAAGGAGGACATGAAGGTAGTTGGAGTAAGAGTAGAAGATGCAGAGGATAGGGAGAGATGGAAGCGGATGGTTTGCTGTGGCGACCCCTGAAGGGAACAGCCGAAAGGAAAAGAAGAAGATACCGTCATCATTTCATTTTCAAATCTTGACTTTTAGCCCCCTTACCAAACAACAACAACAACAACAACAACAACCACCAAACAAACAAAACACAAACACAGTTAAGAAACAAGAATTTCTTTTTCTTTTTCATTGTTAATTTCAACATACATTCTTTGCTCTGTTTACCCCACTTACGCACATTTACTCAACTAGTGGCCACTATTTCTCTGGTGGTGGACACTTTTATATACAGTACTGAGTAACATAGGTGTCTAGTGACCTAAAGAGCAAATCAACCATGTAAACTACCATTAATCTACTTACAAACATTAAAGCTGATCAACTGTTGGACATATTTAGCTTCGATTTTTAATAACTCAACATTGCTAGCTAGTTCGCCAAGGGTACTGGTGGAGCCAGTGGTGTAGTGGTTAGAGTGTTGGGCTCATGATCGGGAGGTTGTGAGTTCAAATCCCACTGAGACCCTCACTGTGCTAAGACCCCTGGGCAAGGTCTCAACCACATGTGTGCCTCTGTTCACCCAGCAGTATAAATGGGTACCAGTAAAATATACTGGGAAGGTAACCTGCAATGGACTAGTGTCCCATCCAGGAGGAGTTCAATTCCTGATTGCTTCACGCTACGGAAACCGGGGATAAGCACCGGCCTGATGAGCCGCTAGGCTCGGGTGTAAAAACCCAAACAGTTAATCAATCAATCAATCAATCAATCAACTGGGCAAACGGCCGCAACTGATTTAAGCAAGGTCCCAATTTTATGAGTAGGGCTGTCGAAGCATACAGTCATTCCCATTAGTTGCTAAGCAGCAATAACAATATAAGCTACAATGATCCCTTGCTACTTTGGGCTTCAGTGAATCGCGGGATTTTCAAAAAATATTCATCGAAAAATAAAAAAATAAGGAAATTAAGGAAAAATTGGGGAAAGTTAAGGAAAATGCAACAAAACAAGGCCAATTATACAAAAAAAACCCGCCAAACAAACAAAAACAAAAAATCAACCCAACAAAACTACTTACATTTTTTATGTGAGGTGCGCATGTGAGTGTGCACGCGCACGTCTGTATGTGTGTGTATTTATATTTTATTAACATCTTATGCATTATTTTTGAATGTCTAATTGTTATTCTAAGCATTTATAGCGTTGAATATGTATTTATCGATATTATATACGTATATACATGTACGGAAACGTCAGTCGGGGGAGGGGGTCGATCCTTTTTCGCGGAATTCGGTAGTCGCGGGGGGGTCTTGGTCCCAATTAACCACAGAAAGTCAGGGATCCCTGGACTTTTCTTTACCTCTTTAAAGACACAACTTATAATAGCTTACACCTTGATAGTTAGCTTCAGAACTTCAGTTTCAAGCTTGATGGAAGAAAAATTCGGTTGTTTTTTTTTTCAAAGAAAGACCATTAATTTCTTTTCAATATTTCACTTCCTGCCACAGCTTTTAAGTTTCGGTAGTGTACCTTAGAATGAGAACTGAACTAGCAAACTAATGGCAGCCTTTTAATTTTTTTCTCATTAAATATCATACCTAGCAAGCTGATTAAGTCTCAACAGTGACAACCTGGCAATAGTGGGGCTTGAACCCCTGACCTTGGGATCAGTATCTCCTTTCACATAAAGGCCCGAACCCATCCCAGGTGACTTCGGGCAAAGATGGGGTCCACCCAGAACAGTTCGACAGACCACTGCTGGGCCAACACACACACACACACACACACACACAAACACACAAAAATCGAGCGTCTTCTGTCCATGTACCAGATATCCAAAAGATAACTAAATGCTGTTGTTCCTGAAAGATGGAAGCGGATGATTCGCTGTGGCGACCCCTGAAGGAACAGCCGAAAGGAAAAGAAGATACACTGCAAATGTTAGTTGATTACAACACATAAATACATTTAAAAATCAATTCATTAATCAATCAATTAATTCAAGAAAAATACATCTACTGATTACTATCCTGAACAGTCCAGTTAAACTGGTCAGCAAAACTCAGTCTGAGCTGATTAAAAACAAAATCTCCCAGAATGTTTGAACAAACCTGTCAACAAATGGTTTCTGTAGTTCAGTTCATTTTCTGTAACCGTTTAATCCTAATTAGGATCACGGGGAGGCTGGCGCCAATCCTAGCCGACTCCGGGCAAGGGCAGAGTACACCCTGAACAGCTCACCAGGCCATCGCAGGGCAAAATCACACTGCCGGCTTTGCAGCTACTCTTTACGAAAATCATCAATGGTTCTTTTATATCAGGGGTCGGGAAACTTTTTGATTAAGAGAGCCGAAAAAAAAACCCAATTTAAAACCTAATCCTCCGAGAGCCAAATATATTTTTTAATACTGAGACCAACAATTTTAGGATACAATAAGACTCTGAATTTATTTTAAACAACATTGTTATAACGAAGTTATTTATTAATAAGAAAAGTACTTCTTACTATGAATGCGACTTCTGGTGCTGCATGGTTTTGCTGATGGCTTTGTAGTCTGGTTGATGCGTTCTGAGGTTCAGCTTCATGCAGGCGTTTAGGCTTCCAGCCATTACACGTGACCGCAGGTTGGTCTTGAAGCTTTTCAGGTGTGAGAAGGACTGCTCGCGTGTGCATGTGGAACCAAACATAGTCAATACGACAGGACTCACGCGCTGCAGTGTTTATGTGACAGGAAGTGTGTCCCAAGTTTTGGCAATCAGCTGGTCTGCGGATTGAAGTTTTTTCATGTCTGGCCATTTGTGTTTTGCTTGCCAGCTCAGCTTGGCTTCTTGCACATGAGATGATCAAAACGAGGAAATTTTACCTCTTTACACATAAACAACTCATGCACGCTGTTGCATATAATCCAATAAAATTAGAGTTTCAAAGTATCAGCCCCACCCACACACTGGAGTACAGAAAGGATTGGCTCTCCGCTGCACGCCACAGTGACAAGTGGCATTGAAAATAGGCGTATAGATTTAAATGTGTGAGATTTATTTATTTTGTTTTACTTGATGGGTTTTTTCTGTATTTTTATTTAAAGGACAGCGAAATTATGTATTACTTATTCTGTTAAAAAAGGCCACCTGATTTATCTGAGAGCCAGATGCAGTCATCAACAGAGCCATGTCTGGCTCACGAGCCATAGGTTCCCGACCCCTGTTTTACATGAACCTCACACCATAGACAGTGAGAGACATGAACGGCCTTTGATAACCCAATTAGCTGCACTGGGGGGGACAGTGACAACCTTGGCGAGAGTGGAACTCGAACCCCCAACTGTAGGATCAGCGATCCAGTGCCCTATACCAGTAGGCCACCACTGCCCTACAAATGGTCTCATTAGTAGTAATTTAGGAACTTTCAGATCGAGCAGCATTGAACTGTAACTGCTTTTTCCAAATCGCCCCTGGATGTGAGTATGACTTTATATGTTTGGGTGTGTTGCCGTGCAATGGTGTGGTGAGCTGTTCAGGGTGTGCTCTGTATTTTGCCCAGTATTGGCTGAGATGGGCTCAGCCTCCTTGCAAGTCTAGTAGGATTAAACGGTTTGGCAGATGAGTGATTGAGTGAAAAAATATAGCTGTGTTTCAGACGGCTGGCTGCTATACAGACCAGGCTGGATTTTTTTTATCCGGGTACTCATCTTAAACATCACTCACCTAAAAGCATTCTATTAAACCACATAGCAGACCATTGGCCCATTACTTTATGTAGTTAGTATTTGAGATTTCTTATAGAAAGGCCAGAGGTAGGTTTGGCTTTGATGCTATAGGGCAGTAACGTCCATCAGTTTCAACAAAATGTTTGAAAGCAGGATGTTAAAATAGAAAAAAATTACATAAACGGACTAGACACAGGAATCTAGGTGCCTCTTTAATTATCTTGCACCAAATTCAGATTAAAAATGCTCTAACTCATCTTATTCAGGACGGTTGAAGTGCTCGAATGAAAACTTAAAAAACCTCTTGAATCTCATCATGGTCGTATGAATCAAAGCCAAGAGCGCAAGGCCTGTCAACATAAACGCTCACCACTGACACACAGCCTTGAGGAGAGTCATTTTATAAGGTGGAGCTGCCATCAGAGGAAATTGAGCTTTGGGAAAAGTGCCTAGCTAGAGGAAAGATATGAAGCTGGCTCTTCCTGCAAAGTGGAAGCCAGAGAAGTAGTCTAATGTATGAGATTTTGAATTAATGCTTCGTCATGACCGACCGAGATACTCATCTCGGATCAGCGTACCAAAAACAAGCTCTAATCTTATTAATGAGAGAGGAAACAGCAAATATCTGCTCGCACTGACTCGTAAAACGCATTTCGTCAAATTCAGGGTGGCAAGGCGGCATCGTGGTAAACATGTCTGTTGCACAATAAGAAGGTTCTGGGTTTGAGTCGGAGGCTCAGAAAAATTGTTTCTGTGATGAATTTGCGTGGCTTCCCTGAAGGTGATGGCGTGGGTTTCCTTCGGGTACTCCAGTTTATTCCCGGAGTTAAATTGCATGCACATTGGCCCTACTGGCTGTTCCACATTGTCCCTGGTTGTGTGTGTGTGTGTGTATCAGTGTTGCCCTGCGCTGGACTGGAAAGCTGTCAAGAGTGTACCCCACCTTTACCCAAAGTTGGCTGAGATAGACTCCATTCTTCCCGTGACTGTTTTGCAGGAAATCTTGTGTAACAGCTTCCTGTATTCTGCTAAATTTTGAAATACATCCAATGCACACTAAGTCTGTTGGGCTTTTTATACCCGAGCCATAGTGACTCATCAGGCCGGTGCTCATCCTCGGTTTCCATAGCGTGAAACAACTAGGAGTACAACTCCTCCTGGATGGGATGTCCATCACAGGTTACCTTCCCAGTATATTTTTACTGGTACCATTTATACTGCTGGGTGAACAGAGACTCAACCACAAGTGTGGTTTTTCCAATGAAAACACTTTTGGTAGACATTTTATATAAAGCAACTTACAGTTGAGCTACATGGATGGGAGTGAAGTAATTTCTTCAATGGCCTAATGTTGGCAACTTCGCCAACCAGTAATCCGGAGCCTTACCACGGACGCTGCTTTGAAAAAGGCAAAGCCAACTTCCCTCTCTTTGTGGACTACATTTCTTTGCAAACGTGGCCTGATTGAGAATGACAGGACGCTTCCTGTGCTGTCAACAACAATGTCTGACCAATCTAAGTATGCTGTGCTAGGTGTCTCTCTAACCAGATTGATGGAGCATAAACATTAGTCCACACTTGGACAAAGAATAATACTTTCAATGTGATATCTATGCTAAGTCTCTTGGGGAAAAACAGGAGGTCAGCTAGTCATCGCTTCTAAATGAGTGCGATAGAGTCCTCATCATGGTGAGCCTCCTTGAAGTTGGTAATACCATGTCTCCTCACTGTACCACGGTTAATGGGAATGGATTATGCGCGTGCGGGGGTGCGAGACGTAGTTTAGCGACCTTCAGAACGCTTAATTGAAACAAGTATCGAGACCTGGCAGCGCCGTAATCAACAAAAACCATGGGCTCATTAATCATTATAAATAGTGCTGTCGCAAAGCCGAGCACCAACATCATCAGCTTCTTTTGTTTGTCTTCTGCTGAAGAGCGCGACTGGGCCAGGCACAGGTTAATGGGAGCCGAAGCTCCATTTCAGTGGCGACACTGATGAAAATGGGCGCGCAGGTGACAGCACTTTATAAGGCGGATCATTAGGAAGTAATGTGGATTGATGCACTACGGATTGAGTTGGAAACACAGCCAACATCCAGGAAGAGTTCAAGTTGGAGCTGGACAGCTTTGATGTAAAGCTTAATCTCAGAAGCCACTGAATGAGAACCTGCACCTTGTTTTTCTTGAGCTTGTTTTTCTGCCACTTAATCACCAGAGTATCACTTTCAGTGGCACAGCGCACTGCTGTGACCTATTACTCTGGATTAATTTCCAAGAACAGATTTTGTGTTGGTAGTGACAATAAAGGTTATGGGCCAAGCTGCTCAGTTCCCATCCTATCTGTTCAGATTCCAGTACAGCGTGATTAGTTGATGAGCGCGACAAAACACTGATTTACTTTGACTGGCGAATCGCGTCACCTCAGAGAAAACTTCTTGTGAAACAGTAAACTAGGCCACAAACCGTAGCCAAATGGCACTGAACCAGTGGAGGGGTGGATTAAAAATAAACAGGAATCCTAAAATGGCATTTATTATATTTTACAGGACTCATACTATCTTTAATGCAAAGGGAGGCATAATCACAACTAAAGCTTTGTGTGTGCGTGTGTGTGTGTGTGTGTGTGTGTGTGCGTGTGTGTGTGTGTGTGGGTGTGTGTGTGTGTGTGTGTGTGTGTGTGTGTGTGGGTGTGTGTGTGGTGATGATGATGATGGTGGTGGTGGTGTTTTTCACTGGTGAAATCTTTCTTGTTTGGTGT
>CM045744.1:28458975-28556475 GCA_024760905.1 Plotosus lineatus | reverse complement strand
TTTCCACCTACCTGAAAAACGAACCACCTTGTTACTTGACTCGGAAGGATAAAAGATGAAATTATTAACTTCATGGAGAAACTATTAATCATGACATAGTCGAACACACAACGTTGCAATTTAATTATAAACATTGCATTAAGTGAAACAGAACACAGGGGAATTTACATAAACATTTGCTAAAGGTTTATGCATTATTAAAAGGCCCTGACATTGTTTTTCATTTAACTGCTTCACTAATTAAAGCAATTAATACATGCATTAGCGTTTAGATATATGATAATAAACCATTATTATGAGTGTTGTGGTTGTGTCATAATTTTACCAGTCGGTGTGTTTCTCATCCAATTTGACCCAATTCTCACATTGAAACTTTTCAATTCTGAAGTTAATGCCATCCATTCATTTTCCGAACCCCTTAATCCTAATTAGGGATGCGGGGAGGATGGCGCCCATCTTAGCCGACTATGGGCGAGGGCGGGGTACATGTCTACTTTTCATATTGGGCTTGGCCGGGCTTCATGGGCAGAAGCACAACCACAAGGCGTTCACCTTCAAGCCCCTTTCCCAGGCCTGGCTACAGGGAGGGACCTCGGTGACCCGTGGCCAGGCAAGAGAAACCAGCAACGGACGTCTGGACCACATTGCTTAGGCTGGTGCCCCCGCGACCCGACCCCGGATGATGATGATGATGAACTTATTTATAGAAGGGAATAAAATGAGGAAACCAAACAAACAATCTTAGTCCCGACATGTAATTACACCATTTGGAACCTGTAGCTTTGGAGCAGATATCAATAACACGTGTATCATTATTATTTATTTATTTCACCTCTTAAACGATGACATCACATCCCCTGACCCGAGTATCTTTCACCTTTTCTTCTCTATATTACTCCCTTCCCAGAAAAAATTTGTTTTTCCTTTTGAAGCATAAAGTGAGGGCAGTGGTGGCCTAGTGGTATAGGTGCTGGATTACTGATCCTAACGTTGGGAGTTCAAGCCCCACCCACCACAGGTTGTCACTGTCCCCCTCAGTGCAGCTAACTGGGTTATCAAAGGCTTGCCATGTCTCTCACTGTGTATAGTGTGAGGTTCATGGAAAAGAACCATTGCTGACTTTCGACAAGAGGAGCTGCAAAGCCGTCAGCATGTTTCCGCCCTGCGATGGACTGGCGAGCTGTCCAGGGTGTATTCTGCCTTCGCCCGGAGTCGGCTGGGATGGGCACCAGCCTCCCCATGACCCTAATTAGGACAAAGTTTTTAAAGAGTAAAACAGGGCTCACATGTGCACGTGTACACTGGAAGGATGGAGGAATGTACGCTAGTTTTTTTTTTATATCTCAACAAGGGAACCACTTATTGTAACCAAACTTGGGCACATTCATCTCTGGGGAGATTTAGATCCATATTTTGTCTGGCGTGGCGAGTACATAACAAAAATGAATGAAAATGGCTTGATGTTCCAAAAGCAAAACCAATGGTTTCACAGTTTTTCCTTATAAGTGTGTGTGTGTGTGTGTGTGTGAGAGAGAGAGAGAGAGAGAGAGAATGAGTGATCATGTTGTACAGTAGGTAGTGATCAGAAAAAAACAAAAGCACCCTAACAAAATTAGCACCCACAAACCTAGCACAGGACATGTTCAGCATGATGACAATCCCTGTAAGAGTTAAATCAGTCGGGTCTTGATTCTTGATTAACATATTGAATGATCGCTTCAAGAAAGAAAACCCAAACCATTTTTCATGACGAAATAATTAGTGCACTGTGTACTAATATTTCATTAAAACAAGCCATAAATGAAACACTTCCTTTGGATTACCAAACAGACTCAAATTCAATGGCTGTAAAGCATGCCAAAGTGTTTGATGCCAGCAAACTACTTCATACTAACAAGCCACTCGGGCTGCAGGTTCATAAAGCCATCCTATACATTAACTCCGTAAACAAAGCACTACAGTGATGAACGCTTGGCTTCTGTTTGGCATAATTAAATCATCACATTTAATCAGAAGACGTACTGCAGGAGAGCTCTCTCTCCAAACAGAAAGGCCACGTCTCCATACGGCCAAGGCGATTAAAGACGCATCAGCTAAATGAGCTCTCCATCGCCATGGGGGACCTTCTGTCTGCAGGAGCCAAGGACACAAGCACCTCTCACAGCTCCAGCACTGCTGGACACTAATGAAGCCGGCGCTAGCTAGAAGTTTCCTGTCATGCTGATCTATTAGCAGCTTCTGCTAAATCAACCTACAAGTCGGACTGTTTTACGGGAAATGTACGGCTTACGAGTTCACGACATGGGAAACAATAAGCAGTTGTTGCAGCAGTTACAGTATCCGTGAAAATAGTAGTGTTTTACTGTGAAAAAAATTGTACAGATGCTCCCCGACTCACGTTTTTAATTGGTTCCGGACGGCTGAACGTAAGTTGAAAGTGAATGTAAGTTGTTACAGTGACGTATGACGATATACTGTGTGTATATATATATATATATAAATATAACTGAACTGGGAAGAAGGAGGGGCACGTTCAGTCTGTCGTTTATAAACAAGGGACGCAGGGTCATTACGTCAGTGTACTATATAGGTACGTCTAAACTCAAAATTTGACTTTTTTTTTTAAATGTAAAATCGAAAAAAAGTGAAACGGATGAACCTAAGTCAGGAAGTGTCTGTATGTTTTAAAGCTAAAGTGTGAAAAGAGGAACAATCTTCATAAAATGTTTGAAATGTGAACCACCTTTGGACTTACTTAATACAGCTAATCGCCATGGCATTTCTTGTGACAAACAAAGAACATCACCGTGTTTATTTCCATCCAGCGTTGGGTTTATTTTTTTGACCGACATCCTTGAATTGGTGACAATGGGCCCACTCCATAAGCAAGATTTCTCCAGCAGATCACAAATGTTTTCAGAAGGATTAATACCTCGACTCCGTGGTACCAGTTCATGTGTGAAAATGATTCCTCATGCTCGCTAAACCACCGATTCACTACTCAAACCCCAATTTTATATTTATACCATGAGGAAAGAAAAAAAAAAAAATCTATTGATGCTATAACATGGTTATTCAGTACACTCGGGTCATCAACTGACTTCAGTTTATTGTCACTGAGCCTCAAGGCCCAATCTAATTGGGGTGAAACTTTGGTGACTTCCCATGATTTTTCAAGCTGGCAACTGTCTCAGTCTAACCAAAACTGTGTATATGACGTCCCAAATGACTCAAATAAAATAATTTGAAATGAAATCTCTGATGGTCGGCCATTAGGTCTGAGACTACCTGCAGTTCATGCCCCAACTCATGGCATCTATCTGTGCTCGACCAGAACGGTCTCAGACTGTTCGGAACACAATTGCAGATGGTTAGCGGCAGTCACTGATTAGTAGATTATCATTGGTAATCGTCCAACATTTGGAAACAGGCTTCTTCAAAAAAACTGTTCAAAACAGGTGGATTCCACACTGACAGTCATTGATAGTTTGCCGATACCAGTTGTGGACCCATCCTCACTCCTGACATAGAACTTGATTGAACCGTGAACATTATTGAGTATTATCGCCCAAATGAGAGCCAGGTTTCAAAATGAACAACAGAAGCACCTAAAGCTAGTCAAAGCTAAAGGTGGTCCAACATAATACTAGCATGTGCAACTTGTTTTTTGGCCAGGCAGTACAAGTTAGAATTAATAGGGGCTCCCATACCTCCAGGTTGACATACACGGAATCGAGCTTACTCAACCACCCTAATTCATTAACTTATAGGGTTCATGTTACACATGTAGATAAACACACTCCTTGTTCATCTCCATATGAAAGAGCAGAATGTCTAAAATTTGCTCCTGTAACTGAGGACCGAGATGAGAAAATGAGTCACCCTTCCTCTCATCCTTTTCTCCGTCCTAGAGAGTACAGCCAGTTTTGCTTTCTTGCGCTTTTGTTGTTGGAGACGTTGGTGGAGTCTCTGGGATTTGAACTTGTGACCACCAGATGAAAGGGTAGACACTTTTCTGTTGAATAAAATCACATAGTCTAACACTAACAGGCTACAACATTACTCAGCACTGCATGTTGTCACCACCTAGTGGACAAACAAAACCCACAATCATCAACATCATAGTTCGTTTTATTACATCATTGTCCTGGTGTGTGCACTGAAAACTCCTGACATCTCACAAACAATCCAAACAGGTTCAATGTAAGGCAATTAAAAAAAATTCTGCTCTCCATAGGAAAAGTAAACATTTATAACAATGACAGACATTAGAAATACTGTATTGGGTTTATGAAAGTACACAATCTACAGTGCAAATGTAAAATGGTGGTCTTACAGAGAGAAAGATGAGATGAAATGATACAAATCTGATGGGAAAATACAGTAGGGGAAAAAACCCTTATAAAACACTACAGTCTCTTTGTAAAATGACAAAATTTCCCCCAAATTAGAGCAATTTTTTAAATTAGGTCTGGTGAGACTTCATCCTTGGCTTGTGCTGCTGTCAGAGGCCTGGAACAAAAAGCAAGACACGGAGGTAAAGTATCCAACTTTATATAAGATAATACTGAAGCGCATAGCTAACATTTTACAAAGTTGACAGTTGAGCGTTTATAAAAAGACCATGTAAACACACAGAAGAAAAAAAGTCATACACTGCACAGACAGAATCGTAGATGGTTCCAGACAAGAGCAGATTCTTACACAAGGTTTATTTAAAAAAAAAAAAAGTGAAGTCAAACCTACTAAAGGTTTGAATGTGCGAAAATGTGCAATTGATTACAGATTAAGATGAAACAAACCGAAAATGAAAGGAAAACAAACCAAAATACAGACTAAACAAAACTGGATAAAGTTTACAAACCTCACGCAAGCTGATCTTCTTGCCACAATCACAGAAGATTTAATTTATCACGCGGAAAACAACAGGTTCTCTCAGAGGGGAAATCACACCAGAGCTGTGAGAGAAAGGCGACTAACCCGAATGATAATTTGCAGCTGTCGCTTTTCATTCTCAAAATGTTTGCGAATTTGTCTCACAACATTCGAGGCATCGTAATTTGGTCATGTGGTCCGTGAACTCATCGCAAACGGGTTTTAACCATTTTTTGTGAGCATCACAAACCAGGCTCTGACATGGAGTTATCTCAGACTCTTCTCAAACAGTCCCCACATGTTGTGAAAAGGTCGCTGTTGTGACTCTGCTCACACTTTTTTTTTCCCATTTGCAAGGAAAAGCAACAAATTAGAGATTTCCACACAAGAACGGCCATATTTTGTTCACACTCATAATGCGAAAATAAAAAGTGAATGGTTTGAGAGCAAAAAGCGGAAAAACGTGACTGATTTATGACAGCAGGTTCGTTTTTGTCCAGCAAACATCCGTAAACCAATCGCAAATCAGTTGCATAAATTGTTGAATGTCCTTTTCGCAACTTTTGCATCATGTGCATATTGAATTTGCAAAATATATTTGTTTGCATAGAGTCACAAAACATCCTGATGAAAAAAGAAAAGAATAAATAAAAATAAAAATCTTAAATAAATTATGAAAACAAACCATCACCTTCAGTGACCGCTTCTCCCGCCCAACATTTTGCGATTTGTGTTGAATCGTGTCATGTGGTATGATGGTTCCTTTATATATGGTTAATATAATGTGCAAGTTTATTTCTCTAAATTCGAATGTTGGAACACCAATGTCATCTGAAAAACTTATTCAGAAATAATTACAAGTGTTTTCCTTCATGAAGTCACGCCACCATGCCCCTTTTTTCACATATGGCGAGATTTAATCTAAAATGGTGCGGTAACAAAAACAAATATGAGTTCTGAGCCGAAAATGAGTGAAAAATACCATAAAAGCAGACAAAATATCACCAAATCTCAGGGAATCATTATCGGAAATGACCAGTTACCGATACGAGCCATCACGGTAGTCTAGTCGAGCGATTGTTCGATAGTTTTTCCTCAATCATTACAAATCTAGAGGTCACAACCAAATAAGTGAAAAAAACCTCTCATCTGAAAGATTGATAAATGGCTGGGGTTTGAAGTTGGGGTTCAAGGTTAAAGTTGTCTCGTGTAAGATGGCTGAACAAGTCTATCTGCATTGTTTCAAAGCTGGACATGCTTCATCTTCAAAACTTTGTGACCTTGCTCTGACCTCCACCTTTGAACTTTCAAAATCAAATCACTGGGACCCGTCGATAGGTCTTTGGTATAATAGTGTCCCCACCACGTTTGGTGAAAATTCATGCATGGGTGTGGTCAGGATTTTATTACCATCTTTGTTTTAGTTGTATTTCAGAAGGCTTTCCACTAGATCTTTGTGCATCACTCAAGATTTTGCTCATTTAGTTCAAATTATGAGGCGCTGATTGACAAGCCCATGCATTTCAAATCATCCCAAAGGTATTCAGTGTGGTTGGGATGCCTAAAAATGGTTAAATTCTGGGGTAAATTACATAAGTCATAGAGGTGTGTTGACACCCAGTTGAGAATCACATAAAATTGCTCCTTTTGGTTTGTTTTTTTAAAAAGCTGTTTAACAGAATTGTGCCAAAAAAAAAATTCAATTACCTTAAGTGTGTCAGTGGCTCTTCGTAGCTCCTTTATAACTGATGAGAGTGCTTCGGGGTTGATGCCCTGCTCACAGAGTCGCACACAGATGGACAATGACTCCATGTCGAGTCCAGTATTAAGGAGTCTTGAGATCTCCAGGAGAACTGAGAAAACACACAAATAGATGCTGAGAGCAGAAAAATGCACAGCAGACAAACTGTGGAACAATGAGAACCTGATGATTGGTTGAGTTATGGAAACAATTCTCAACTGTCAACTGGCATGTACTGTAAATATGTACTGTACTTGATTTTATTTATAGTGTGATCCAACCAGCTAGACATCGTGCTACAAAATAATGACACGAGCAACTAAATAGTCAACAATCAACTTTGTTAGTCCCGTTTTACTTTCTAAATTCTTTCTTTCAAAAGATAACTACATACATGTGGGCGGAGCTATATACAGTCCAGTTATTCATTACTTATTATATAAACTTGACATTAGGATTGGCACATTGAACCCATCATGATTCGTTAATACATTATATATATATATATATATATATATATATATATATATACATACACAGTACAGTACTACACAGGAATCAAGCAATCTGATTGGTCTATTATCAGGAGATTCATTCATTCACTATCTGAACTGCTTAATCCTAATTAGAGTAACAGAGATGGTGGTGTTCATCTCAGCCAACATTGAGCAAAAACGGGGTATACCTTGGACAGCTCATCAGTCCATTGCATGGCCAACAATCACACCCAGGTTCAATTTTGAACAGCCAATTAGCCCACTGTCAATTCTCTTGAACTGTGGGAGGAAACTGGAGTACCCAGAAGAAACCCAGGGAAGCATGAGGAGAACATACCAAAAAATCACACAAACGCCAGACCCCAAGAATCAAACACAGGCCTTCTTGCTGTGAGGCAGATGAGGTTAGATGTCACAAGATTGGCACATAAAAAAGGTGGAGTCATAATGCACGCAAAATATTTTCAGCATTTTTTTAGCTTTATCTCAGAGAATCTTCTTTTCCTTTCAGCTTTTTCCCTTTTTCAGGGGTCACCACAGCGAATCATCTGAGTCGCATGTTTGATTTGTCATAGGTTTTTACGTCGGATTCACTTCCTGATACAACCCTTTAGCAAGGGACAGACACACTGAGACTGCTTTGCAGCTACTCTTTACGAAAGTCAGCAATGGTTCTTTTACATGAACCTCACACCATAGAGTCCGCCTTTGATGACCCTGTTAGCTGCTCTGGGAGGGGGGGGGGTAATGATAACCTTGTGGAGAGTGGGACTCGAACCCCCAACCTTAAGATCAGCGATACGGCGGCCTTTATTACCAGGCCACCACTGCCCTATCGTCCTCTCCGAACAGCCATCAGATTAAAGCAAGTAGGTTCTCCTCTTTCATTTGGTACAAGAATAAGCATTTACAGTGAACACTATGAAGTCTAGTCCTATATGAATCTTCGGAGGTGGAGCGGGTGGTAGTGGTGGAGGAGGAGGAGATCTCTAGGGAAGCCATTAGGTAAAACAAAACAAAGCCATGATGACAGTGCATTTTTTCAGTTGAAGTAAATTGCTGAAATTACATTGATTTATCCTACATCGACTCGTAATTCAGTGTTCAGGTGAGTGAAAATTTCTCTCATGTAATTAACTAATTTAATTTGTTAAATGAGGAACTGCAAAGGAAATTGAAGTAAATTAGAAAAAAAAAAAACAAGCACATGTACCATGCATACTTCCAGAACTGCAGGAAACGGTCACTTTATGAAAACTGTTATTGATTCTCAGTTACTTATGTTGTCACACATGGTCCGAGAATCATGATCAGTGTTACAGCCCAGTCAGCCCTTATTCAGACTGCAAGAATGCCATTCTTCTCACGTCTAGACTGCAGCCAACAGTTTTTGCGGAAAGACAATCTGAAAAGACACCCCCCTCTCTCTTAGTGACAATCTCAAATGATTCAAGCAGTGTGGGAAAGCCATTCTCGGGAGAGACACTGTCTCCACATGAGCAAAAGCATGCACCTGAACATTCGCTTCTTTCCTGTTCCATTTGTAAGAACTTCACACGAAAACACTCTCTCACTACCCCCCTGGGTGGCACAGTGGTGTAATGGTTAGTATGTCCACCTCACAGCAAGAAGGTCTGGGTTCAAGTCCCAGCCTGGGTGTTTCTGTGTTGAGTTCGCATGTTCTCTCAATGCTTGCTTGGGTTTCCTCCGGGTACTCCAGTTTCCTCCCACAGTCCAAGAACACGCATGGCAGGTAGATTTATGCTACCAAGACCCCCCCACACCGCCCCAAAAAAAGTCCACAAGCTTTTACACTGAAGATTATTTTTTTTTCCTAATCTGTTTATTATTATGGGTGGCATGGCAGCTAGCATGCCTGTCTCACAGCAGGAAGGTCCTGGGTTCAAGTCCCAGGCTTCCCTGTGTGGCGTTTGCATGTTCTCCACATGTTTGTGCGGATTTCCTTTCGCAATCCAAAGATAGGCATATTAAGCTAAATGGCTGTTCCAGATTGCCCCAAGCTATGTATGGTTGTGTGTGTTGGCTCTGCAATGAACTGGTCAGTTATTTGGCATGTACCCTGCCTTCACCCAATGTTGGCTGTGAAAGGCATGAGCCTCTCCATAGCCCTAGTAGGATTAAGCAGTTCAGTAAATAAGTGACCTGGGCCCGCGCAAGAGTGTTTCTGTGTAGAGTTTACATGGTCGCTCCTGTGCTTGCGTGGGATTCTTCTGGGTACTCGGATTCCCTCCCACAGTCCAAAAACATGCACATTATGCTAACTGGCTGTTCTAAATTTCCACTCAGTGTGAGTGTGCTGGCTATGTGTATGCTGGCAGTGCAATGGATTGATGAGCTTTTCATGGTGAATGTAGCCCACCTTCACCCAGCAGCCCTTGTAGGATAAAGTACTTTGACAAGTATGTGAATGTGTATTATTAGACTAAATAAGTCACGCGTAGCTTCTGCCACAAAAGTGAGTATAAGTTGCTAATACAGAAATTAATCAACACCTCCGAAAAAAAACAATCTAGCACTGTAATGTTATCAAAGATACATTACAGCAATGAAAAAGTGAGACAAGCTCGATTCACACCTGGTACAACATCTGTGAAGTGTGAGGGAGTGTTGTTGCAGATCAGAGTCGAATCACATCAGAAAAGGGGGAAATAAACCACGGACACTCGAGTTAACTGCATTAAACATTAATACGGTTTAGGCAAGCCTACTGCCAAGGCATGGTGGCCTTGAGGATATATTGGAATGAAAATCAGAATACTTTATTGATCCTGAAGGAAACTGTGCACACAGTTGGGCCACACCGAGTAAAGAATAATATGAAAGTCTCAAATAAGAAAAATACAACGTCTACATAAACAGCTACAGAACAAAACTGTCAGTGAGTGATATCTCCAGTATTGTCATAAATACTAGAATGTAAATGTGCTGCAAAATGCAAGTGTATAACAGTGGATGTTGTTGCCATATGGAGGAGTTGTATAGGTTAATTATCTCAGGTCGGAATGAGTTCCTGTGTTGTTCAGTGGAGCATTTTGGTGGTATCAGTCTCTCACTGAATGTAGTCCTGTGACTGATCAGCAGGTTTTGAAGCAGTTGTGAGGTATTGTTCAGTATAGACCTTATCTTAGACAACATTCGCCTCTCTGACACCACCGTCAGAGGGTTCATCTCCATTCTCATCATTCTCACAGTTCCGTTGTGGATCAGTTTGTTCAGACTCGTTCGCATCTACAACCCTCTGCCTGATGCCCCAGCATAGAGGATCGTGCTGGAACATTCACCTAACAGAGAGTCCTATGTTCAGGTGCTTCTGTGTGGAGTTTGAATGTGCTTGCACTTTAACTGTCTGTAATTGATGTCAGTGGGAATGGTTGTGTGCATGTTTTATCCATGTGATGGCTGCTCAAGCCATAGCTTAAGCTGAAAGCTGCTCAAGGGATGCGTAGAATGAGACAGCCTTGTCTCATCTCGTCTACTCACGCTTAATCTGGGGTCGGGTCGCAAGGGCAGAAACCTAAGCAGAGGTCCAAACATCCCTGAATCACCACCTTATCATGGTGGAGGGGTTTGCGTGACCGAATGATCCTCGGAGCTATGTTGCCGGGGGCATAATGCCCCTGGTAGGGTCACCCAAGGCAAACAGGTCCTGGTTGAAGGTCTATATGAAGTGCGGTTCAGAAGACCTCTATGATGAAGGAAAAAACAAGGATACAGCTTCCCTTTCCCGGATGCGGGTCACCCCATGGAGCCAAATCTGGGGGAGAGGCTCGAAGGTGAGCGCCTGGTGGTCAGGCTTCTGCCCATGGAACCCGCCCAAAAAGGGGACACGGGTCTGCCGTCCCATGGAGGGCCACCTATAGGGGTCGAGTGCAATGTGAGTTGGAGACCGTCTAGTCTCGACCAGATTTTAAGTGGCCTTGCAAATGAAGGCGTTTACTGATATGGATTATTTAGCATGCTTCAAGACACCATAAACAGGTAATACTGTACAGTACGTTTTCTGCCATGTCATGTGATCACTGGAGACGGTTGGAGGGGGTTCTGGGGGCGTGTCTAATTAGTACTTGACTAATCAATCAAACTCGTGTTTTTTTTTTCATTGCAGTTTTTTAAACAAAGACAATACAGTATTTATAATATGATGTTAGCGACTTCTTTATAATAAAATGTTCGTTTGTTTATTTATGGAGAATTAACAGAAACGTTCCAATACCCCAGTCTTTATCTAGCTTTATTTTTGTCAGGGTACACTTGACTAATACTCACCACAAAATAACACCAAACAAATTATAAAACAAATTCTATAATTCAGTCTTCAGCAACACTAACTATAGAGAAAAATTAAACACGTACCGTCCATCGTTTCCCGGACAGCGTTCATATTTATGTTCGAAGCACTCGCCATAACAACCGCTAGCTTAGCAACAACAATCCTTTCTTCCTCTCCGCCTGCACCGCTCTCTCTGTCTCTGTCTCTCTCACTGTCCCTCACACGCACACACTAAGTGATTTGTATCTTATTAGAACGACAACATAAAAAGTATAAATAACAACCCGACAAATATATTCCTCGATTCGAGATTTGCAAACTGAATTCTACTCTATATTCTAGAAACGTATCAATAAAGCTTTAAGCTATTTGAACGGAAGTGACGACTTCGTTTTTTGCGCAACTTTCTGATTGGCCAGCGTGCCCTCTTTCAGCATTATGATTGGCTAATAGGTGTTGAGGAAAAATTAAATCAAATGTTTGAACCACCTTTGGAACCAGTGAGGAAACAAGCATTTAGATGTTCGTTGGTGTATGTGTGAGTATTTATGGAGGGTTGGTTTTTTTTGTTTTTTGTTTTTTCAAACTAATTCCTTAATTAATTTATTTTTTTATTTACCGAACAGTTTTTTTGGATCTCAGGGACTTGCATTACTCTGTCTGTATTCTGGTGTGTGTAGATATATTAGCTTGGCTTCAGAATTCCTTAAATTCTAGGAAATTATAGTAGAAATATATGAAACATTTGAAATTTGATTGTATATTTTTAAAGGGTGTAACAAGCAGTAGAACTATTGAAAAATGCATGAATTTTAGCCTGTTACACTTTTTAGGCCCATCTTTTGGCCTATGATCATGGAGATTAAAAAGTATTATTCAAGAATAGATTATGCTTAAATCAAAACTAAATCAAAAATGTTCTATTGCAGGGACTTTTCAGCAATACCCACATTGCCTTGGTGAATAATTATCTAGAAATATTTAGTATACAGCTCCTCCATGCCAATCCAAGTATAAAACACAATGTGCTGCGAGGTTACAGTAAAATAATCAACACTGGTACAATACTGATTATGTTCCAATATCTGCCTATTCAGAAGTGTTTTATTCCTCCTATACCACAGCAACTAGTCAATGACTGCAAATTATTATTTTGTGAATGAATAAATAACATCATGCACAATTTTCATAGTTTTCCTTAAAGCAGAATTCCTCAAGTTCTACATTATATCGTATTTCATATCATATTACCTCCAGAGGAAGGATGGGAGATGGGGCTGACATCAAGATAACACCAGAAACCCCAGGAAGACCTGCCATCCTCAACCCGTTTGAGAGTCCAACTGACTACCACCGCCTGCATGAGTCCCTGGTACCCAGTCCCTCCGTGTTCAAGTCCTCCAGGGGCTCCTCAACTGTGAGCAACCTTCATATATACTGTAACTACGTATAGGGCCATGTCCAGTGCATTTCTCTATCTTATCATCCTCTCAGATGTCCTCAGAAAGAATCTATCTAGAATATGTGCTTTCAAGCATTGGTCCTTTAAAATCCAAAATAAATCCCATGGGCAAATAGAGGACTTAATTTCTCCACAATTTATGTTTAGTCTCACATACATGGTTATACACCTAGAACATGCCTGATTGATGCATGACAACAGTAAACATAAATTGTTACATAAATTGTGTCTAAAGCAGTATTTGTAAGGAAATGAGATTGACTGGCACATTGCTTTGCCATTGAATTGCACACACAAATCACCAGCTTTACACTGTCTGTGGAAGCAAGTAGGAAAAAGTTTTGGGAGAATAAAGTGTTTAGGCAGTTTATATTTAAGCTCTGATTGGTTAGTACTGATGTGAAAGCTAGGCTCAATTGAACTCTGTGCCCACCCACTTTGTGTCACTTGAGAAAATTGACTTCGTAAAATCAAAAATTTCTTCCTCTGCGTATCTGGAAACGCTTAATCCTAATTAGGGTCTTAGGAAGGCTGGCACCCATCCCAGTCGACTCCGGGCGAGGGCAGAGTACACCCCAGACAGCTTGCCAGGCTATCGCTGGGCAGAAACATGCTGACGGCTGTACGATCTATTCTTGTCGAAAGTCAGCAATGGTTCTTTTACATGCTTCACACCATAGACAGCGAGAGACATGGCCGGCCTTTGATAACTTGATAACCCAGTTAGCTGCACGGGGGGCAGTGACAACCCGTTGAAAGTGGGGCTTGAACCCCCAACCTTAGGATCAGTGATCCAGCACCTTTACCACCACTGCCCTCCTCTGTGTATTTGGCTTAATATTTTGTTGGTGCACCTTTAACCTTGTTTCTGTTGCATCAGTAAGTCAGGTCAAGGCTCAGCAACATTTAATATGGTTTACTGGTTAATTGCTTATACTGTATTCTCATCTTAGGGAAAATTGCGATTCTGTTGTCCTCCACCCAAAGCTGAAAGTAATTTTTAACTCCGATGTGTGGTGTGTGTGTGCACTCATCCATATATGTTTTATTTCCTTAAGGAGTAATAGTGTTTTCTTTAAATCTTTTTCTTTTTTTTGCTTGCTGTCTAGAACAGACACGGTTTGTTTTTTACTTTACTTTAGCACAGAGCATTCACCAGAAGTCATTATTTTCAGACACCAGCAAAGTTCAAATGGTCCATTGATGAACTGGCGAGCCTCCACCCGGTGCACATAGATCCTGAGGATATTCACCGTCAGGCTTTATTTATGAGCCAGACCAGGTAAAACATGCTGTATAGAGAACTCTATAACAAGTGCTGATTTTATTGCGATTTGATTTGTTTTATTTATTGTTTCATAAAAGGTCGGATGCTGAAATTGAGCAAAAACGACAGAATGCAATTGAAAGAGTAAGATTTTTTTCACACTATCACTTTTTTAATTTTACAGTTTAAGTCGATTTTTTCCCCACAAATTATATTTCAAGCAGAAATAAAGCAGAATTTGTATCTAAATGTATACGTTTTTTAAAACGGCTTAAAGATTGTACTAAATGGTATTAAAATTAAGAAAAAAATAATTGGTGCCTTTATGTTTCTGGAATAAACACCTTTCAAAAGGGACAATTCACTTGCCAAGTATAATAAATAAATTTGAAATCCAGTCCTATCTCTTGAAGATAGGAATTGGCCACAATGGCTTTCTAAATCTATTTGCTTTCCCCTAGATGCGAGTATTAATAAGTCCTGCAACAGGCATGATGGTACTCATAACATTGCCATCTTTTTCATTTCGTTTATATGCGGCCTTCTGTTTCTTAAGACTTGGTCTATGACTTAATTTTTTTTTTTTTTTTTTTTTTACAAATATATGTTGCAAAATTGTGCTTCTGGCCATGTATTATTATTATAAACAGATATAGAATCAAAACAAGATGTAAAACAGGTGAGTAAGAAATACAGGGATCCCTTGTTACTTCGCGCTTCAAGTCATGTGGCTTTAGTGCATCACGGGTTTTTTAAAAATATATTCATCGAATTAAAAAATAAGGAAATTAAGGAAGAATAGGGTAAAAGGTTAAGGAAAATGCTGAAAAACAAGGCCAATTATGCAAAAAAAACAACAACAAAAAAACAACCCAAAACCTCCCATCAAAACTACTTCCATTTTTATGTGAGGTGCGAATCTGAGTGCGTGCACACGCGCGTCTGTATGTGTGTGTATATTTTATTTACATCTTGTGCATTATTTTTGAATGTCTAATTGTTATTATAAGCATTTATAGCAGGGATCACCAACGTGGTGCCCGCGGGCACCAGGTAGCCCGCAAGGACAATATAAGTTGCCCGCGGACCTGTTCACTGCTATTTTTAGGACAGGCCCATGGCTCCATAGCGCCACTCTTCATTGAGCTGCATCTTATTTTTTTCTATATATTTTTAAATCCAAGCAAAATCTTCACATAGATGAATCTCATTAATTATTAATAATAACATATAATTAAAGGTAAACTGAGCAAATTTGTAATTTCAGAAGTGTATATCGACCTAGTATCCCTTCGCATTAATTGGTACCCAAGAAGTAGCTCTCAGTTTCAAAAAGGTTGGTGACCCCTGATTTATAGTGTTGAATATGTATTTATTGATATTATATACACACATACATGTACGTATACTGTACATCAGTCAGGGGGGGGTTGATCCTACTTCGCGGAATTTGGCGGTCGTGGGTGGGATCTCAGTCCCAATTAACCGCGGAAAGTGAGGGATCCCTGTACTAAGTTTGGGAACTGGGGTGGTTTCATCAGGAATCCTTGGTATTCAGCTAAAAATGAACTAATAATGGAAGTTTAAACACATTGATTATACACTAGTACATGGGCGCCTTTCATTTAAAAAAAAAAATTAATGAATAAAAATTAGGTTTCATTTATTTCACTGTAATGCTCTTTTTTTATTTTAATTGTACTGTTTCCTTTTCTTTGATTTATTTTATTTAATTTATTATAACAAGTACAATTGTTTTTCATTTAGTTCTTCACTCAAGATGCTATAATTCCGTCGCCATGGGGACCACTAGTGACTAAACAATCAACCCTACTGAGCCAAGAGAAAAGTAAGTCGCGTCATGTGATAAAATCGTCTGTTTTATTTTCAATTATAGTACATGATGGAAAAAACATAAATCTTTGCTTTTTATGGAGAACCTTTTCACACACACACACACACACACACACACACACACACACACCCCGAAGGTGCTTTTATGAGACTAAAACATATTGGTAGTGTTTGCAGGTGTGTGTGTGTTTATCATACATGTGGTGACTAATGAATCATTTTGTCTGGCGTTTCAGGATCATCACCGCCGGTGGTAACACAGGAGAATCCACCAGTAAAGAAAACCCACGGTTTGTGTTGCATCGTTTTCAACCACACTTTTTTTATTTTTGTCTTCAGTTTTCATATGGCTTTAAAGAATTTCTCTTTTCCTTCCTAAACTTCAGCGACCTGTCAGACGACTCTGTCTTTACCTGTGGACTTCAATATTGAAAAAGTATTAGGTAAAAAAAAAAAAATCCACCCCCCCTCCTCTCATTTAAAATGTTTAATTTTAGAGTGATTCCAAAATTGTTTACAGGTTGGTTTCTTGTTGCTCGTTTGTGAGCATGGCCTGTCCAGATGTTTTGAATGTTTGATACATCCACCCTCTCCTCTTGCTCTAAAACCTTTTTTGAGCTGTATCTGCATACAGAAACTGGGTGTAACTCAACAGACACCCAAAATTCAGAAGGAATATTTGCTGGTCAAACCATTTTGCTTTCTGGATTCAACCTCTCCGATAATCTGACAAGTTGATGATTTAAATTTCATCAACATTAGTCAGACTGCTGTATAAAGGTGCACAAAGTTGTGCTGACTTCATGCAAGCGTGTGTCGCACTCCGGGAGTACAAGAAATGTCAGATTTTCAGAGCGGTCGGATTGTGGGTCATTCGGAGGGTGGCATTAGCCAATGATAAATAGACAAGTTGAATATTCCTCTGTCAATGGTAAAACATTCAACAGTGAAGGTAAGACCACCACGGATCCATGACCAAGTCGACCTGGACTGTCAGAAATATGCCTTCAGTCCATAAAGAGAGCAGTGGAGAAAAAAATCCCCATTCCAAGGTGGCAGACATTGCAGAAAACCTCCACACCAGCTCAAAATCTCAGTCGCTATCTTCATTAAAACAGCTGTTATGACCGAGCAGCAAGCTGCTTCTTCAATTCATTCGTTCATTTTCTGAACTGCTTAATCCGAATTATGGTCACAGGGAGGCTGGCGCCCATCTCATCAAACTCTGGGCGAGGGCAGAATCTACCCTGACAGCTCGCCGGGCCACCTAAGGGCAGAAACACACTGACAGCTATGCAGCTACTCTTGTTGAAAGTCAGCAATTGTTCTTGTACATGAATCTCTCACCACAAACGGTGAGAGACATGGCTGGCCTTTGATAACCCACTTGGCTGCACTGGGGGGACAGTGACAATCCGTTGAGAGTGGGACTTGAACCCCCAACCTTAGGATCAGTGATCCAGCACCTTTACAAACAGGCCACCACTGCCCGGCCAGCAAATACTGTATTCATTCTGAAATTTTGAATGTCTGCTTATAGCCAGTCTCTGTAGTTTTATACATTGTTTTTTCTGTTTTATGATTGGCTGATTAGATAACTGCATAAATGAGCAACTCATCTTATTAAATATATTCTGTGTTGTTTTTAATGTCATGCCTGAGTACAGGTAAGCAGACTGAAACGTTTCCCTAGGTTCTCTTTCAAATGCATAGTATACAGTAATCACGAAACCGGAAGGAAATAAATGATGGATTTCGACAATAACGCCACCTGCTGGTTAAGATTACTCTCTGCCAGCACAAAAGTGGTCAGCAAGCCTGGATTTGCATGGCATAGTTTTGTTTGAAATAATAAACAGAAGGTAGGCATGGTGTGGTGGTGGTTAGCACATACATACATACATACATACATACCAGCAGCAAGGTCTTGGATTCGAGTCCCAAATTTGAGCATTTTTTTTTGTGTGGGGTCTGCATGTTCTCCCCATGCTTGCGTAGTTTCCTTTGCCAGAGAAAGTTTTCTTTTCTGGCTTCATGCAGGCTAATTGGCCATTTAGAATTGCCCCAGGTGTGTGAGTGTTGCCCTGCAATAGTCTATCAAGCTGTTCAAGGTGTACCCTGCCTTTCATCAGTGTCAGGTGAGATAGGCTTCAGCCGCCCCACTACCCTACAAGTAGGACTGAGATGTTGAGCAATAAAGAAAATGCAGGACATGCCACATTATTAGTTAAAGAAGTTATTCCATTAAATTATTTCGAATCTCAGATAAAAATGTTGCCCTTACTGTAGTTTTGCTGATATCCTAATCAGCTGTTGTATACGCAAGGCTGGACAAACAATCGGCATTTAATACTCATGCTTAGCTGTTTGTGTGTGTGTGTGTGTGTGTGTGTGCGCGCGTGGTCGTGGTCAACCGCTCCAGGTGATTACTACAGGACAGATGACGTCTCAGAGCAGGTGCAGGAGTGCCTCAGCTCGTCTTCTCTTAGGCGGAAGCTTTTCCTGGACGGTCAAGCCAGCGGCTCGGATTCATCTAGCCCTTCCAGCCCAGAGAGAGAGGCCCATGGGCGGAGTAGAGAGATGTCATTGGTTATCATATCACCCATGAACTGTGGGACCTCAGCCACAACACCCTCATCTGTGAGAGCTGGATATGTTTATTCAAAAACTAGCATACCTGCATACTAACATATTTGAACACAAGTGTACAGTACGTACTTGTTTACTGGTGGGGCTGGTGGTGTAGTGACAAGATTAATTCAAACCAATTCCTGTATTCGTTTTGATTTGCATATTTTTTACCTTGAAGGAAAATGAAATGTAAGCCTTCCAAACACTCCTGTGTATAATTTAATCATCCAGTAGTTTTTATTTACATATTTTAAAGTTGCAATCTGTTAAAATCGCTTTTGATAATTTGCATTATCCAGTATGAAAAGACTGATATTTCACTCTCAGAAGTGTGTGAAATTGCAAGAATTGGACTTGAATGTATCAGTTCATAAAAGGCCAGATAATGGCAAAAATAACAGTTAACAGATATTACACTAAGAAATCAAATATAAACTATTGAATTTCTGAATATAATAAAATGAAGCACTTAGCAAAATTGAACTTTACATTTACATACGTCACATTAGCACACAGGGCAGTGGTGGTCTAGTGGTATAAGGCGCCGGATCGCTGATCCAAAGGTTGGGTGTTCGAGTTCCACTCTCCACAAGGTTGTCCCTCCCCCCCCCCCCCCCCCCCCCCCCCCAGTGCAGCTAACTGGGTTATCAAAGGTCAGCCATGTCTCTCACTATCTGTGGTGTGAGGCATGTAAAAGAACCATTGCTGACTTTCGACAAGAGTAGGCTGCAAAGCCGTCAGCGTGTTTCCGCCCTGCGATGGCCTGGCGAGCTGTCCAGGGTGTACTCTGCCCTCACCCTGAGTTGGCTGGGATGGGCACCAGTCTCCCTGCGACCCTAATTAGGATGAAGCGGTTACAGAAAATGAACTGAACTGAACATTAGCACACACCCTTTTATAGAAATAAATCATTGTTGGGCTGTCAGGGCCAGTAACTCCTCTGCACTGACCCACATTTACAACTTAAGGTCGAGTATGTGTTCCATTTAAATTTTATTAATTCATTCCCAACAGTTTATTCTCATCTTTTCGTGGCGTGTCTCTTAGCTGCACTGCTCCCAGTATGTGGAGGTGGATATTATATAATTTTTGGGTGTAATCAGATTTTAGCTTCTGTGTGCTGCCATGTCAGTCTACCAGTAATCTGCATAGAGCCGTCATGATCAGTAGTGCTGGCCGATGTCACTTAAACTATAGGTGGTCTTAAATACAGTCACATGACCAGGTGTTTCCCTGGGTTGCATCATCACAAACAGACCACACGAAACACTTTACCAGGCATCACAGAGATACCTTCAGAGATTAGCTTTACTTGATGGAACTAATCCTTCCAAACGTGTATCTCAGTTTAATGCAGACTGAGTAACGGGCAGTCTGAAATAATGTAAAAAAAAAAAAAATAGTTTATAAAATGACTCCATATTTTGTACTGCAAGAAAAGTCAGGGCTTCGCTCAGTTGCTTCTACCCAGCCGAACTAGCTAAAAACACTCACCTACGCTCATTCAGTGCTTTGCTTTCAATATAATTCTTTCTAAAGAGTAGCTCACTCTCATTATTATAGACAAAACAAGACATGGAAGATTAGCTTTACACGTCCACTCAGTGGTTATAACGAATTGCTCAATACAAACACAGATTTTTACATCCAAATCTTGTTCTGGAGATAGTGCTGAACCATTTAGCTTGCCTTTCTCTGGAGAGTTCTTTCGAATGCTCACCCTGGCTTTTAATAATTTCCACGGAAAAAACACTTGTCTCTTTCCCTCTCCACATGGTTGGAATAACCATTTACAGCATATTTTACTATAAGTTCTACATTCACATCCTCCAATGGGCCACCAGAATGGTGCTGCTGCAGTGCTTTCCAATTGGCTTCTGGGTTGTGACATGCACTGCATGGGATCTATATTAACAATTAGGTTGTTTCTTTAACCAGTCAGATTTTAGATTCACCTCACAGGGCAGGTAGCTGGTCCACAATTATGTCGACACTTTTCTGTCCTTTGGTTGGTTGGTCAGAGCAAAGAAATTCAACAAGCCTCGTTTGAGAAGCTGAATAGTCTGGAGTGATCTGCACACAATACATTTGAGTTAAAATATTTTCCGCCAATAATGGCTGAAGGAAGACTAGAAATTGACTTGGTGTTGGACGTTCTTAAAAATCCATTTTCAAGGCGAACCCTAGACCTTATTGCGGTTTGGTTGAAGTGCTAACCACTGTGCTACCGTGCAACCCCTTGAACACCTCCAAACTCAAGTGAATGCACCCTAGTATTGTCGAACCTTTGCAGACATGAACCAGTAAACGTCTATGTTTGCATGCCTCAAATCGTATGTATTTAAGTACCTGTACACTAGCACATACTAATGCATTGTGCACAACACTTCCATACAGGCACCTATGAAGACTAAAATATTAGCGTACTCTGATGCTAGCATAGCTGAAAACTTCAATATTTGCATGTCTGGAAACTAGCATATTAGCATATTTGAGCATGTTCATCCTCACACACTTGTGGATTAGCATATTTGAATTCTTGCATACTAAAATTAGTATTCTTGGCTGTATCAAACCTGAATACTTGCTTTTTTTAACATCTCTTTGCACTGTAGCTTTAATTCGCTGATTGTGTTTTTCTCTATCTGTCGGTCTCTTGCAGGGTCAATTCTCATCCAGTCCAATTAAGGAACGAGGTCGTGCTTATAGTCTGGGCAGCAACATGACCAGTCCCCTGTTTCCAGAACGGTCATCTCCTCTGTTTAAGTCCCCTACCGTGTCTCCCATCATGCCAGAGCCACATGCCTCAGTGACACCTCGATCAGGTAGCGATACACTGTCAAGACTGTTGTTCAACACTGATGTGTGCATAATGGGCCTTAATGGAGCTCTTTTTTTTGTTGTTGTTGTTATTGTGGTGTCCTGACTAGGTGAGAGGAAGCGATTGTCCTTCCTGTCTCCAGACTCTTTTCCTTCCTGTAGCCAGAACATGGCTGTGAACCGGGGTGCAGAGAGCCCATACGTGGAGGGCTGTTCTCCCATACACAGTAGCTCTCCTGTTAACCAACATCACAGCAGTAGATCTTCCTCCGGCCTCTATACGCATAACCAGGACAAGACCGACCTCTTACACAGAGAGTCTCTACCCACAATGGAGCTGGATGCATGTTCACCCGGGGTCCAAGCTGGGAATGGCAAGAGCCAGGTGTCCCTGCACGACTCTGAGAGGATGGAGCAGAGCAAAGTAACTGAGGACGAGATGAGACATGTGTCTCCTCCTTTGTTCATCAAAAAAGCAGAGGAGGAGGAAGAGGTGGCGAGTGGAGAAGAGTTCTGTCGACTCAGCAGCTCGAGGACAGGGAGTGTCGCCAATGCAGAGAGCACCCGCATGTTTGTCTCGCTGCTGGCTGAGGGGAGCATGGCGCCATATGATGTTAGCATGCAGGTCTGTATCTGCACTAATGAGACTCGCAGGCTTAAATGTTTTAGGCAGAAAAATTGTGTTCCTTTAATCCAGGTTGAGATTAAATGACTGCCATAAAATGTATAACCACCTGGATTTCTTTAACTCTGGAATGACTGATGGGTTATTTTTTTTTTGTTTTGAGAATAGCTTTAGTTGATTTTAACCAGCTGCTTTATGAGGAGTAGTTGTTCTTAATAATAACAATAAATAATAATAGCAGCAACAAACAGGTTGTGAACCATAAATTACTACTATTTTTTTCTAACGTATTATTTAATTCAAACATGATTTTTAATTTGGGAAAAATAATTTTTAGATTTATTTATTTTTATAACTGTTAAAAAAGGTGCCATGTCATACTATCCATTAGAAAATGAAAGTAATTTTTTGGTTAAAAATAAAGGAAATGTATTAATTATCTGAGCAGGAAACAGCCCATTAACCACGACATCGCTTGTTCCTTTTTATTTAGTTTAACACTGGAGCTCTGGAGAATGGAAGTTAATCTTGATTCAAAACCTTTTGTTTACTTATTTCAAACCATGTTGCTCAGCAACAAGGTTTCTCAGCAGTCAACAAGTTTTAAAAGACTCGAAAAGGCTTAGATTCAATACCACCTCTTTCTATCCAGGGAAAAAGTCTGGGAATTCTGAAGGCATGTAAAAATGCTGGATATTTCTACTCACTTTTTAGTCTATGAGATGATCATTAAAACCTGAAATCAGTGGTGTAGTGGTTCGCAAGAAGGTTCCTGGGCTTGAGTCTGTACATATAGTGTGTGTGTGTGTATGTGTGTATATGTGTGTGTGTGTGTGTATATATATATATATATATATATATATATATATATATATATATATATATATATATATATATTCACACACACAATTCTATGTTACGGTGCATATATAACGGACAATCTGTATTTATACATTTAAATTCATAGCAAGGCTAGATGTCAATGCACATCACTTCCAGCTTTAGCGAATGATTTTTGCCTTCAAACTCTGGGAAATGGAGCCTAATGTACTGCAAAATATTGGTGATTTTTTTTTTTTTTTAATTTGAATGCAAATTTTTTTAACCAAGGCCCCATGTGCACTTTATGGCTGAGCCAAATCAAGTTCACTTCCATTATTTATACACAAGATTCATAGTTTTTGTGCAGAACTAAGACATCTCTGGTGCCCCCATGTCTCTGAATTCTGAGTTTATTGTATTTGCATTTTGCTTCCAACTCCTTTGATCGCTCACCTATGTGACCTGTTTTGTTCCCCTGATCTGAGTTTAATCCATCTGTCATGTTTTGTGTCCAGGTGGACAGCGGTTATAACACGTACTCCACATGCACCATCAGCCTCATGGACGGCGTCAGTTCAGATAGCCAGAGCAAGGAGGTGCAGGAGATGCACAGCCGAGGATGCACTAACTCACTTGAAACACACTAAGTTGAAGGTAACACACCTCTATTGAATGTTCTTGAACACAAGATATTAGAAATAAGTACACAGCACATACATATCCATTATACACTCACCATTCACCTTCTGCACTTAACCAATCAGTCAGTCACAGGATGTGTAAAATTCTACTGGTGTGTGTGTGTGTATGTATGTATATATGTATGTATGTAGTATGTATATATATATATATATATATATATATATATATATGTATGTGTATGTATATATATATATATATATATATATAAAATATACACCTTCAATCGTTTCAAGTTAAGTCATTATTGATTACCGGTATATGTCCGTTTTCAAAAACTATATGGAAAATAATCTTAAAAAAAGTTTGTCATTATAATCATATAATCGCGCCCCACTATTTGAGAAGCACTGAATTAGCAGCAGCCCCGGCAAATTATACATGTGTCATCACGATATTACTGGCACATGATTCAAATTTAGCCAATGGCTGAGAGCTTCGGTTTCTTTCTCCTGCTGATTGGTTGCAAATGATGTGTACACCTCTTGGTTGTTTTTTTTTTGTTGTTGTTTGTTTTGTTTTTTTCCTCCTTCGCACACATGTCATCACCGTGATTGTTTGAATTGTGAATTCACTTTTTTAGTGTGTTTTTAATGAATATTTAAGCCCTATGATGCCACTCAAATGCCCTGCATCTTCTCTAGCTTCTGGTAAGGAGCCTAAGCGCTTTATTCATTAATAAATATTATCACAGTGAAAATTTGAAAGTTTTACTTAATCATTACTATATTTTACTGCATTATTACAGTATTAATGAGTAAGACTGTCTATAGAATGTGTTTAACAAGTATATTTTAGCGCATGTAATATACATATGTTTTTAAAACCGCATCAATAACTCATGCATTTCCGTGATCCGTGGGTGGGAGGAACGTGGCCCCCACAAATAACGGGGGCTTTCTGTATATTATATATATTTAATATAGTAAATATTATGTGTGTGTATGTATGTAAGTAAATTTGGTGTAGCCTAGGCTAGCCTAGAGACAAGCTAATTCAAGTTAAGTCATGTTCGACTTGCGTCCTCGCTCCTGGAACCAATTAATGATGTAAGCCGAGGTATATGTGTGTGTATATGTGTATATATATATATATATATATATATATATATATATATATATAAATAAAATACTCCATCCAGGAGGAATTCAATTCCTGATTGCTTCACGCTACGGAAACCGGGGATAAGCACCAGCCTGATGAGCCGCGAGGCTCGGGTGTAAAAAAACCCAAACAGTTAATCAATCAAAAATATTTTATATATATATATATATATATATATATATATATATATATATATATATATATATATATTTTTTTTTATAAAATATATATTATAATATTTTATATTTACAGTGGTACCTCACCTTTCGATAGTTCCAGCAGATGAAAAATCCAGGTTATGAAAAACATTTTCCAAAAATTTTTTGTCGCCGTATATGATACAAGTTCTCCTTACGAAACGTGCCAAACGTGCCATTGAAACATTTAAACAATGCACGAGCTGCTCTCCCATTGACTATCTCCCAACATCCCGCCCCGCTGGCCTCCCACTGGGTAGGAGGGATGACGCAGCTCCCACCCATTGGCTATTATGGAGCACCCATGATGCTTTTCGTGGAAAGGACAGAGTTATTGTTGTTTCATGAGTTTTTCGAGGGTGCTCATTGCAACTGTATCTTTTGGCTCAGGCTTTTAACCTTGCATAAACATTTGTAAGATAACTCTGCTAAGAAGACATGGTCAACACACGCGCGCACACAAAAACACACACACATGCACGCACGCGCGTGTGATTCCCAGTGTGGGTGAAAAGAAGCAGCGGGCTCGTGGCATGTGGTTGAGTGATATCGCAAAGAAATATGGCCAAACCATTGATACAATATTGAAGCAGAAGGAGGTTTTAAGGGTTTAGGGGTCGTTTTGGGGGCCTTGGAACGAATCACACGTTTTACATGTAAAATGCGGTTCAATTTACGAAAAATCCAGGTTCCAAAAAAGGCTCCCGAACGGATTCATTTCATAAGGTGAGGTACCACTGTATATGTATATATTTTTGGGCAGTGATGGCTTGGTGGTAGAGGTGCTGGATCACTGATCCGAAAGTTGGGGTTTCAAGCCCCACAGCCCCCCCAGTGCAGCTAACTGGGTTATCAAAGGTCGGCCATGTCTCACACTGTCTGTAGTATGAGGCTCATGTAAAAGAACCATTGCTGACTTTCGAGAAGAGTAGCTGCATAGCCGTCAGTGTGTTTCCACCCTGTGATGGCCTGGCGAGCTTTCCAGGATGTACCCTGTCCTCACCTGGAGTCGGCCAGGATGGGTGCCAGCCTGCCCGTGACCCTAATAAGCAGTTACAGAAAGTGTGTGTGTTTGTGTGTGTATATGTGTGTATATATTAGGGATGTCATTGACGATCGGAATATCGCCGACATAATTATGTCGATCGATAATAATACCTATAAAAAGGATATCGATACTTCTAATGTTATATAAAACTCATCTTATATTACATTTCATACAAAGCTGTTTTAATTTAAATAACACTAGAGCAAGCGGTATCTTTTAATAAATAAAATGTCAGTCCAAGTTTCCTGTGTTCATGACAGCATCTGTAGTAAATTCCATTTTCAATGACACCCCTAGTAAATGGTACGTCCCACCGCTCTGTATGGTAAATGGTACGTCCCTGCTTCGAGCGTTCTCAACAGCAGGGAACGTTTTGAACAAGAAGAGACACTTATCACCGGATAATTCAGATACAGTAGACCCTCGACATTCGTGGGGGTTCGGTTCCGAGCCCTCCCGCAAATCGAGGTAATCCGCGAACTCTGTACCTGGAAGTAAAACCCCATGTATCACGTCACATGCACTCGTTTTAAAGTCTTTTTCAATCATTATTCCAGTACAGTACCTAATTAATTCTTAAAAAGTTTGTGCGTGAGATTTTATGTTCTGTAGCATGTTTAACAAATGATACCAAAAGGATAAACTTTATTACGCTTCATGTCCTTTCACATTGAACTTGGAGTGATGTCTCCAAGATGGCGCTGCCTAGAGGGCAACGTCGCGGAGTTCTCAGAGTCAAATTGTTTCTTTTTTTTCATTTTAATTTGTTTTATTTGTTTGTTCATGTTTTGCACTATGCTCGTCTATGATCGGTCGACCCTACTACAGCTATGAGCAGCTTCAGCTTCGGGCAACTAAGCACGCAACAACTTCTTTCGTGAGCTGCTGTGCTATGGGAGCTCAATGCTAACCGCCCAGGCGGAGTTCTCGGAGGCTTGGTTAGCACTTCCGGCCACACTGCTTGAAAATGTTCAGTCCCTGCGAAACCAGATGGATGAGCTTCATGCTCAGATTGCAGCGCAGAGGGATCTATAGGACTGTGTTTCTGTGAAACATGGCTCGAGGCGAGTACACCCAATAAGGCGATTGCACCAGCCGGCTACACGGCCTTCATCCCCTGCAATCCCAAGCGCCGGAGTCGTCGTTTGGCCCCTTCCCGCCTGGACTTATTGCTAGCTGTGGTATGGCTCGCATTGAGCTGCCTACCATAGCATATTAGCTCTGCTTAGTTATACACGCCCGGAGATTTTCCGATCTTATATCTGTAGTAGAGTCGACCGGTCGTAGACGAGCATAGTGCAAAACAAACAACACATAAAACAAATTAAAACAACAAAGAAACAATTTGACTCTGAGAACTCCGTGACGTCGCCCTCTGGGCAGCGCCATCTTGGAGACGTCACTCCAACTTTAATGTAAAAGGACATGAAGAGTACTGTAATAAAGTTTATCCTTTTGGTATCGTTTGTTAAACATGCTACAGAACATAAAATCTCACGCATAAACATGAACTTAGGTACTGTACTGGAATAATAATTGAAAAAGATTTTAATACAACAGTTCAGAGAAAACCGTCGTTTCTCAGGAGAAAGTCTTATTTCTTCAGAAGAGACATCCAGCGCTTTCTATCGCTTAGCCAGAGAAGACGTATAGCGTTTGAGTGGTATCATAGAGCTTAACTGGTAATTAAAACACACAAAAAAAGAGGCTCATTGACAATTTGTGTGCGAATGAGGAAAAAAGGGGCGGGACATCAGCTCAGGAGGACAGCCATTGGCTGAATTTGAATCACGTGCCGGTTGCTCGGCAGTCAGCGAATACTCAAACCGTGGGTGCAAAACCGCAAATAGTCAAGGGCCTACTGTATGTGCATCTTCTTGCATCATAATTATGAATTGTAAAAATGCATATGTCTTAAACTTTTCAATTGACAAGTGTTTGTAGAATAGAAAAGACTTGCTTGAAATTAACTAGTAAACAAGTGTTTATCGGTGTTAATTAAAATCTCATTGGTGGAAAACTATTTCCTGCCTTTTATTTCAGATTTGGCTTTAGTAATTGGTCATTTTATTATAAAATATTCAATGCATTATACAAACTACTGTAATATATATCTTAGTTTGTTCTATTTAATGCATTTATGGAACAGTACAGCTATATTGTAACGTATTGATACATCAGAAATATTTTTTTTATCAATATATCGATACCAATAATAGGTTTTCAATGACACCCCTAATATATATATAGTGTGTGTGTGTGTGGAAGAAATGTAATCTAGGCACTTCAAGCTGGAGTGGAACCTTTTGTGAGCTTCTACAATTGTAGCCCATTCATATGACATGTGTGCTGTGCAGTGCTATTCTGCTCACCACGAATGGAAAGCGTGGTTATTTGAGTGACGTGAGCCTTCCTGTTAGCTCAGTGCATCAAGCTTGTTCTTCTCAGACCTCTAAAGAGGTTTCTTCTGATGACCTATTTAAGTGTCAAAGCTCTTGACCAGTTTGATTTTACACATTCTGTTGCTGAAGTGTGATTGGCTGATCAGATAAATATTTAAGGTGTTGGACAAGAGATTTAAAACCTAAAAGTAAAAGAGTAAAATCTCCGCTGACGAACGCTTAAGCTCACGAACTTTTCGCCTCAAGAACATTAAATTTGCGAGCATATAGTCTCTGCTGACGAACTAGTTTTCGGCGGACGAATCAAACCACGCGGTCGAACAGCGCCACGGTGGCGTCACGAGTAGCTGACGACGCCACGGCGCCCCAGTTCGTCACCCCCTTTCTTTGAATGCGGAAGTGGTTTGTGTTTGATAGACATTTTGGACCATATTGAGTGTACTTTTGCTATTATGGGACCAAAAAAGACCCCACAACAGGCGGAGATCATTGAAAAACACGAACGAGGTGTGCGTTTGTGTGACTCAGCGTCCCAGTACCAGTACGCTAAGTCTACCATTGCTCCCATCCTTAAGAACAAGGAAGCTATTAAGGGTGCGTGTGTGGCTAAGGGTGTTTCCAAACAGTAGGCGTTTCCAAACTCTCCTTCCAAACAGTAAGTCCCTCCCTCCCTCCCTCCTCCTCCCACTCCATTCCATCAAGCCATCAACTACCATCACAAAGGTAAATAAAACGACTTTATTATACAGTACAGTTTATTTCTTTAATTACAATACAATAGACATTTATTATACATAAAATAAGGTATATTTTTGTGTAGTTTTAAGGCTTATTTAGTAGAAAATTATGTTTTATGGGGACCTGGGAACGGATTATTCTCATTTTAATGGTTTCTTATGGGAAATAAATGTTCGGAAGACGAACTTTTCGCCTCACACACACTTTCTGGGAACCAATTATGTTCGTGAGCTGAGGTATCACTGTGTATATATATATATATATATATAAATATAAAAAAAATTTTTTTTTTTAGTTTAACTGAAGTTAACACTAGTTAAAGGCACATTCATTATTAAGACTTTGAGAACGAAATCCAGTCTCTCTCTCTCTCTCTCTCTCTCTCTCTCTCTTATTCATATACAGTACTGTCGGCCCTACCTATGAAATTTATCGGATCCAGGGCCTTTTTTGTAACACGGGGATTTCGTCAGTAAGGGTCGTATTTTACATGTTAAACACCTAATTAATTTGGATTGGACAAACCCCATAAACCCTTTTAAAATAATAAAAGTCCACCAATTTTGTATTAAATGTGTTAAAAGTAAAATAAAATTATTTATTAAACAATTTAAGCATTTTATTAACATTTTATTAATTAAACCATAATTAAACAGTTTTTATTAACACACACACACACACACACACACACACACCTGTCTCTCTCTCTCGCGCGCTGCGGGCCACGCCCTCAACATGTGAATTCAAAGCGTATTCCCTGCTTGACAAACTCAACTTTAATTTGGTTCCTTGAGGGATCGGAATTCCAGATGAGCGCAAATGCGCCCACATTTATTAAACATTTACTGAATTAAACAATTTAAAAACCCAAACTAAAAACTAAAGAGTGACGCTTCCTTCTGTCTCTATCTGGGAGGCCAGCGGGGCGGGATGTTGAGAGACAGCTAATGAGAGAGCAACTCGCACGTCATGTGAAATTTTGATTGGCACATTTGAATTTTGAATTTCTTTTCGTAAGAGGGGGTTGTTTTCGTATCCCGGGGACGGAGACCCAGGGAAATGGTCTTCATAACCAGGGGATTTCATGCCCAGGGGTCTTCGTAAGTAGGGGGCTGACTGTATATATTTTAGTGGGGCCGATGGCATAAGCTGCTGGGCTCATGATCGGGAGGTTGTGTGTTCGAATCCTAGTTAGGACTTCCACTGCTAACACCCCTGGGCAAGGTCTTAACCACAAGTGTGTCTTTGTTCACCCAGCAGTATAAATGGGTACCTATAAAAATATACTGGGAAGGTTACCTGGGTAGTGTCCCATCCAAGAGGAGTTGAACTCATGGTCGCGTCACGCTACGGATACTGGGGATATGCACCGGCCTAATGAGCCACTAGGCTCAGGTGTTGTTTAAAAAAAAAAAAAAAAGTGTGTATATATGTATAAATATATACAGATATATATATATATATACTTACTGTGTGTAAAAAGAATCTAATGGTGTTTTCCAGCTGTTATTGCCATCCCACTGAACATGGGGGAAGGATCAGGAACTCCAAATGTTTCCTCTTATCCCAAAGCTCGGAAGAACTGTTTACAATATGATTTTTATACCCATTGCCAGGCTGTTATACAGTGAATTCTTGCACAGTTGCTTTTTCTTTTTAACATCACAAAAGAAAACATCATTGGACAATCTTACCTCAAGGAGTTCAGTCAGAAATTGAGAAAAAAATTGTAATAGATGGAAATGTGCTGTATTATTTTTATATATCTGAATTATTAAATACAAATTTGCATACCTGCATTAATTGGATTTTATTCATATGTATTTCTTTTTTTTATGTTTTGCAATTTTTGTACATGGACATTTGCTTTTATTTATGAATTTATAATCGGAACCACTAAAGTGTGCATGAGGAGTAATCAGTGTATTTAATGTTGCTCTGTGAAACATTAAACCTGTCTTTCTGCTTAATTGCAATAAAGGATTTTGATATGAAATTGATTACAGTTCTGAGGAAATCATGTCTTTTTTTTTTTTTCTCTAAACTTCCTGCATGACTTTTTAGAAAATGAGACTAATGTAAGGTCCAGTACTTCCAAAATAGCATATATATTATGAACTTAATAAAGCGTTAAAAAGTCAAGCATTTTTATAATAAAGTTTTTCAAGTCCATGTCCTTCTGGTCCAGAAAGAGTATTCTTTATATCTATCTGTCTGTCTATCTATATATTATACAGGTATACCTCAACTTACATCATATATACACACACTAGTCCTTCTCAGAAATTAGCATATTGTGATAAAGTTCATTATTTTCTGTAATATGCTGATAAAAATTAAACTTTCATATATTTTAGATTCATTGCACACCAACTGAAATATTTCAGGTCTTTTATCGTTTTAATACTGATGATTTTGGCATACAGCTCATGAAAACCCAAAATTCCTATCTCAAAAAATTAGCATATTTCGTAAAAAAAAAAAAGTTTTTAATACAAAAAAGTCAATCTTCAAATAATTATGTTCAGTTATGCACTCAATACTTGGTCGGGAATCCTTTTGCAGAAATGACTGCTTCAATGCGGCGTGGCATGGAGGCAATCAGCCTGTGGCACTGCTGAGGTGTTACGGAGGCCCAGGATGCTTCGATAGCGGCCTTAAGCTCATCCACAGTGTTGGGTCTGGTGTCTCTCAACTTTCTCTTCACAATATCCCACAGATTCTCTATGAGGTTCAGGTCAGGAGAGTTGGCAGGCCAATTGAGCACAGTAATACCATGGTCAGTAAACCATTTAGCAGTGGTTTTGGCACTGTGAGCAGGTGCCAGGTCGTGCTGAACAATGAAATCATCTCCATAAAACTTTTCAGCAGATGGAAGCATGAAGTGCTCCAAAATCTCCTGATAGCGAGCTGCATTGACCCTGCCCTTGATACAACACAGTGGACCAACACCAGCAGCTGACATGGCTCCCCAGACCATCACTGACTGTGGGTACTTGACACTGGACTTCAGGCATTTTGGCATTTCCTTCTCCCCAGTCTTCCTCCAGACTCTGGCACCTTGATTTCCGAATGACATGCAAAATTTGCTTTCATCCGAAAAAAGTACTTTGTAGCACTGAGCAACAGTCCAGTGCTGCTTCTCTGTAGCCCAGGTCAGCCGCTTCTGCCACTGTTTCTGGTTCAAAAGTGGCTTGACCTGGGGAATGCGGCACCTGTAGCCCAGTCCACTGCTTCCACAGGTCCCCCAAGATCTGGAATCGGCCCTTCTCCACAATCTTCCTCAGGGTCCGGTCACCTCTTCTGGTTGTGCAGCGTTTTCTGCCACACTTTTTCCTTCCCACAGACGTCCCACTGAGGTGCCTTGATAGAGCACTCTGGGAACAGCCTATTCACTCAGAGATTTCTTTCTGTGTCTTACCCTCTTGCTTGAGGGTGTCAATGATGGCCTTCTGGACAGCAGTCAGGTCGGCAGTCTTATCCATGATTGCGGTTTTGAGTAATGAACCAGGCTGGGAGTTTTTAAAAGCCTCAGGAATCTTTTGCAGGTGTTTAGAGTTAATTGGTTGATTCAGATGATTAGGTTAATAGCTCGTTTAGACTACCTGAACATGATATGCTCATTTTTTGAGATAGGAATTTTGGGTTTTCATGAGCTGTATGTCAAAATCATCAGTATTAAAACAATAAAAGACCTGAAATATTTCAGTTGGTGTGCAATGAATCTAAAATATATGAAAGTTTAATTTTTATCAGTACATTACAGAAAATAATGAACTTTATTACAATATGCTAATTTTTTGAGGACTAATATATATATATATATATATAGTGCGTGTTAGCCTTGTGTTAAAACATCATCTCTGTGTTTATACTGTTTTGTGGACTTTTGTAACCCTAAGCAAATATGGTTGGTCAGAAGTGTAAGCCTACTGGGGCAGTGGTGGTCTAGTGGTATAAGGCGCTGGATCGCTGATCCAAAGGTTGGGGGTTCAAGTCCCACTCTCCACAAGGTTGTCACTGTCCCCCCCCAGTGCAGCTAACTGGGTTATCAAAGGCGGGCCATGTCTCTCACTGTCTATGGTGAGAGGTTCATGTAAAAGAACCATTGCTGACTTTCGTAAAGAGTAGCTGCAAAGCCGTCAGCGTGTTTCTGTCCCTTGCTAAAAAGAGTTGTGACAGGAAGGGCATCCGACGTAAAAACCTCTGCCAAATCAAACATGCGAATCAGATGATTCACTGTGGCGACTCCCGAGTAAAAGGGAAAAAGCCGAAAGGAAGACAGACAGAAGTGTAAGCCTACTAGCATGGGTGCAAGTCTCATACACAGAGATGAATTAACTACTTGCTCAGATCGGCACAATCTTTATATTTATTCTCTTTTACCAGAATCCTAATAGTGTATATTTATTTTTATATTAATATTCATTAGGATTTGTACTTGCTCTTTGTATGCATCTCTTGAATAAAGTTTACTTACTTACTTACACAAAACCAAAAACTCTCCTTTGCTGACTTTGCTCCACTTTGAATCAGTGCAGGCTGTGTTCTAAACGAGTGCAACGGCACCCTTGTGCACTTAAAAGACCGAAAGTCTGTATAACCCACAGCAAGTACACTACTTTTGCAGGTACACTACTTTCGGTATTGAGTGCTTCACATATTGTAAGCCTTGATTGGCTGTTTGAAGCTACATGTAAAGTAACTCGGTATAAATAAGTGACTTATTTGAAATTAATGTTGATATTATTTGATATATTTGATATTATTTTACAATGTTATGTTTATAATAATTGATTTAGGGGTGTTTTATGAAATACAGTATGGATGTATAGTACAGTATGAACATACGTCACTGTAAGAACTTGCGTTCACTTTCAACTTACGGTCGGCCGTCCGGACCCAATTAAAACGTAAGTCGGGGAGTGTCTGTATATACACATGTACGTATAAGTTGGGGCCTATTATTTCAGAGAATTAAGTTTTGAAATCCAGTAAAACTACTTTTTATTTTTGACTAATGGGACTCAAGTTGTACACCAATTAACCAAAAGAATTTAAATTTACAGTATTTTTAAACATTACATGGAAGTAATTTATCAATCTACATATGATGAATGAAGGCTGTAAAAATTAAATGTAAAAAAAAACCCTAATAATCATGTCAGAAAATAAATTGACTAATGAATCATCAGTTCATGTGGAAGAAAGACGACGGGAACATTGTGTCTGATGTCAATCATGGTGTTCAGGTGAAGTTCATGTGAATTCTGAAATTGGATGGGAAGTGAACCAAGAGAACATTATGTACAATTATTTTTGGCTAACTCCCCCCAACTGCAGTATAAAACAAGGAAGAAAAGAGACTTTTTCTCAATAAAATGTCAATTTAATAACAACTATTCAGATTTCTAAATTATTCCTTAGGTTTAGGCTGGTTTTGTGGCATACTGACTAAAAAAATATTGTACTTCAAACTTCAATCAAACCCTTTTACCAGTGAGGGCCACAGAAGTCAGTTCATCACACAGCCCTCCCTAACCTCCCCATACATGAGATTTTGAAGCCACTACTCATGTGAGCCAGAGAATATATCGATTTTTTTAAAAATGAGCATAAAAATAAAAAACTGTACACAGATGGTGGTGCTTAAAGACAGTCACAGGTCTCAATGATCCAGTTTGGCTTTCTTTGCCTCAGGTTCCTGGTCTGGTACCAGCACGCTGACACCCGGGATCTTAAAAGAGAGAGAAAGAGATGTTTAACATTCTTTCACTTTACATTGACTTCTTACATATATTTAAAGTGACCCTTCATTGCAAGATGACAAAATAGAAACTACACTCCGTATAACACCTAAAAATTATGCAGTAGCACATCTGTATGACAGTCAGGCTCCAGAACTATCCAGCAACATCCACCTTGCCTTTGGGTACTGTGTGTGTGTGTGTGTGTATATATATATATATATATATATATATATATATATATACATACACACACACACACACACACACACACACACTGATTTGGGGTTAATAAGACATTATTGTGAGTGGATAACACTTGAATCAAAATGCCAGACACTCACAGTTTGTCATAGTCTTGTTATCATGGGTCTTGTATTTTTGTTTAGTATATACTGAAACTCTGAATATATAAAATAAAGGCCCTGTTCACAGAAGAGCACTTAACATGTTCAAGCCTACAAAGTTCACCTGACTTGACTCTGTCACAGTTAAAATAAGTAAAAACAAACTAGTAAAATTTTGATTTACCATATTTTCCAGACTACAAGTCGCACCTTTTTTTCATACTTTGGTTGAAGGTGCGACTTATACTCCAGAATGACTTGTGTGAAATTATTTGTTATTTCTACACTCACAACCACAAGAGGCACTCTAGGGTTGGGTACCAGTACATGCTCATCCACAACTGAAGAAATGTCTCCAAAAAGAAAATCCTAATCTGTGGATTACAAGCTGCAAGTAGTGAAATATGCAGCAGAAAATGGTAATCAAGCAGCACAAAGAAAGTTTGAAGTGAACAAGAAACTTGTGAGGGACTGGAGAAAAGCGAAGATTATGGTGGTAAAGGGCGCTGGATCACTGATTCTAAGATTGGAGGTTCGAGTCCCTCTCTCCACAAGGTTGTCACTGTCCCCCCAGTGCTGCTAACTGGGTTATCAAAGGCCGGCTATGGGTGCTTGAGCAACGTGCTGCAGGGAGAGGCTTGTCAACAGTGCAGTTGTGTCCACGTCCAGGTAGTCGTCAAGGAAATGAATATAAATTACTTTACGTGAGGACCTGCTTAGTGTTACCACTTCAGGCAACGCAACCCCCTCTCTATCAGAGCGAGGATCACAACGTCACAAAAACTGCCATTAGATTTTCAAGCCAAGGTAGACGGTTTCCATGAGTTTGTGACTTATAATCCAGTGCAACTTATACCGTAATCGACGTAATAACCCCCCCCCCCCCCCCCTAGTGTTTTTGATCTTACGTCTAATAACTGCCCATGTGTACTGGCCGCAAAATTGTAGATCAAATTTCCCAATTTTATTCAATCAGTCTCTGTAACCATAAAATGTGGCGTTCACTGCCTGTAAAAGTGAGTTTACATGCTATTTTAAGACCCCCTGCCACTGATGAATGTCTATAATATCCATCAGTGACAACACATTTGATTGTTCCGCCATGCTTTAAAAAAAACAGATGCATGTTTTGCTGTTCTCTTGGTAAATGTCCAACAACCGATGAACCATTAGAAACTGCTACAGCAAAACTATGGGATGCTCCGAATGAATGGAGTGATTAGCCAGATATGGACCTATCAGAAAGTGATGACGACTATTTTTCACCCGATTCTCCTGCTCACTAACTTCATACATTTAAAGATGTTCCTGGCCATGTGCTTTTGTTTATGTTAGTGTTGAATGGTTCAACTTGCCATGTGCTAATGTTGACATTCGTGTTGATTGGCTCATTTTACTTGGGAAAATGTTTAAAGGAAAAGCACTGGGAGGGAAAAGTAAGGGAAGGAAAAGTCTTTTTTTTTATTTAGTTATGCTGTTTTCTGTTTATTTTCAGCGTTTGTCATGTAAGTAATTTGGTTGATACCACAAAATGAATAACACAAATACCAGTAAAACCCTTTTATTGTTCTGTTATTATTCATGTTTTCCACCTCGATGGGAATAAGCACTTACCATTCCACTCCACGGACAACATTTTAATAAGCGCCCACCCGCTCCAATTTTTTAAAGCGTCCTGGGCGCTTATCACATCAGATACGGTCTACTTTTTTTTGGTCAATCTGACTTGTACACTGGAGCGATGTATAGTAACGAAAATATGATAGTTTACATTTCCATGTTCCTGTGTAGTATATACTTATTTAAATTTACATTTACAGCATTTGTCAGTTGCTTTCAACCAGAGCGACAGATAATTGTCATTTTTATACAACTGAGCAAATGAAGGTTAATGGCCTTGCTAAGGGCCCAACAATGGTGACAGTGGGGATTGAACCGCTGCCCTTTGGATTAGTAATCCATCACATTAACCACTAAGCCACTACTGCCCACTAAACTTGAACAATTGTTCACTGCAGGATCAATGGATGTTAGAATTAAATTGTCTCCTTAATGATTTCTGTTTTGTGACAAATTCAATGATATCCACATTATTATTCATCAAAGTATTTGTCTTTGTCTCGTTAAACTTTCCAAACTACAAAATAATTTCACTATATTTTAACTTTCCAGTCAACATAGTGAATTCTGTATACACAGAGACCTACATCTCGAACACTTAATAATAAATAAGTCTACGTGGTTCAGTAACATTTGGGACACATTCATTTCCAAGGTGACCAACAACGAAGCTGTAGGTATTCCAGGTGCTCAAGGATATGAGTCACCCTGAACAGTTTCTCATGATCCTGGGTCCGGGGTACTGACTCACTGACACTGATGTGTATGATGATTTAACTCACCACTGGTTCTAACAGAGCCATCCTAATCTTCTGGTGCTGGATGTTGGAGGCGTCCAAACTGATGGTTACTTTGACTTTGTCGAATACATGGAAGGTGTAATGGTCATTCACTGTCAGGGTGGGGCCCTGGAACAGAAAAGCATAATGAAGATATTATACCGGATGACCCAAAAAACTCCCACAGTTCATAGGGTAATTAAAAAAAGTTCAAGATAATCATATTGTCATCTGCCCAGCTTTGCTAGAAGACATACCAGTAGGTACACGACATAATTGTCTCCCTGTTAGCTCGAACATTATCGAAAGCCATTTTCTCAAATTGGTAATTCGTTAGTTATCATTCATCTGCACTGAGAAAATATTTAACTGACCATTAATCACTAGGAACATCACTCACTCAGACTCACTCATTTACCGACTCGCTTAATCCTACTGGCATCCTGCAGAGGCTGGCACCTAGCTCACATGAGAGTTGGTAAAGCTAAGGTCCAACAGGAACAGTTCGCCAGAGCGTCACGGAAAAAACAAACAAACAAACAAAAAAAAACCCCCACACACGTGGGGGTGGTTTGAACCGCTAGTTCACCTAATGTGCACATCATTGGACTGTGGGGGGAAACCACTACACCAGCATGCCACCCAATTAGGAACATTTGAGGTAAAACTTTGCATTTCATCTGTAAACAAAGGGAGAACCTCAGAGTCAAAGGTGAGCCGTGGTCCAGGTTTGTCTTTGTTCTCGAAGAACACTGTGCCCTCCAAGCCGAAGTTTGGAATGAGGATAATGATGGCGTTCTTCCTGACAAAGAGAATGAAGCCTTCTTCGTTTAGGATGCCTCTGTTCTTGAAGAATAGCTGGGTTGGAGAAGAAAGGAAAAAGAATAATTTTACGATGAAGAAGAAGTGCGATCTAACTCATCAGTTAGCATTAGCATGTTAGCAACCGCACTCCACCTGTGTGTGGAAGGCCACTGAGGCTCTCTGGGCGTACTGCGCCATCTTGTGTCTGTAGTTGAGGTTGTTGCACAGAGCCGACTGCTTGTGTTTGTCCATGAGGTCGGGGTAAGTGCTGTCGGAGTGGATGGCCACAGCCAGCAGACGGTGCACTATGATGTCAGAGTACCTACAAAAACAGACCAACATTCAAAAAAAAAAAAGTCAGGCTCAGTTGTATACTACTACAGCTTTGGCTTGTGTTCTGCTCAAAATGGGAAACCTCTTTCACATTACCTACTGCTCTTCAGCTCACATTTATATTTTTTAATTTCAGCTTATAATTCCATTAGACTGACACTCAGGCTCCTGGGTGGCGCATTGAGAACATATGTGACTATTAACCCAGGTATCTCAGGTTTGAATCCAGGTTGAAGCCACAGCCATCCTCAACTGGGAGTCCATGAGTGCTAACTGGCCGAGCTCTCAGGGAAGGGAGGGATGGCATAGGCTCACTTTCCTGACACTCACAGCAATTGCCAGCCAATCGTGGGTGTCTGTGAGGTCATTTGTATGAATCGGCAGATAGTGCTTTCTTTCAGAGTGTATTAGACCGTCCAAAAATACGCATGCGTGGCAGTTCGAAGAGAGGCAGGTGGCTAGCATTGCACTTCACGGAGGGAGCATGTGCATGCTTTCACTCTGCCATGGTTGGTGGTGGTTGTGTGATAAGGAGGGAAATGCTTGATGAGTGGGAACTGGATAGAAATTGGGAGAAAAATGGGGGCAAAAAAAAAAAAGAACATAGAAAGTGAGGGATCCCTGTATATCATTAGTTGTTTATTTATTATTTCATGTCATTAACGATTTCACATCAATAAAACCGACTATTACACTCCTCTTGTTCTCACCCAGAAAAAAAATTTCTTACATTTTCCATTTTGAGATATAACATTTTCAAAACACAACACAGGAGGCTCCCATGCGTCCACGTGTGCCGCAGGAACGGCGAGACAATGTTATTAGGCTTTAACATTCCTAAAGCACTTCCATTGTTTGATGCCTTTTCCTCAATGACCGTGTGCCGCATGGAAACCCCTAGTATTATTCTGTTTGATCATCTTAAACCTTAATGTACTGCAGAGAAACAAATGCCCTGCTTATGGAAATGTAGGCTTGGAAACTGGATATACTGTAACATAAAATATCAAAATGTTTGTGTTATTTATTTTTCCCCCCCCAAAAATGTTTACATTTAAAATATTTTTTTACATTCTCGGAGGATTTTTATGTGGATTTTTGGGCAGCAGCGACCTCATGCTCAGAGATGCATCTTTGAAATTGAAACACCGTTGGTTCAATTCCCGAACCTGCAGAAAAATTGTGTGGCGGTGGAGGCATGAGCTGCACCTTCCTGTCCTCCATATTCATCAAGCGACCTTGAGCAAGGCACCTAACCCCCGACTGCTCTCCGGGTGCTGCGATGTTACATTGCTGCAATAAATTAATCTATTTTTTTTGTTGTTTTGTTTTGTTTAAAGGAAATACATTTTCAGAAAATAAATTCAAGCTTTACATATTGAAAGTTGTTCTCATTTTTACAGTAAAGCTATACTAAAATGAAACATTATATGGAAAATATTTGTGGGTGTTTTCCTGTCATGAAAGAGCAGGTCTGCCTCACCTCCTGATGGGCGAGGTGAAATGTGTGTAGATGGGAGAGGCCAGGCCGTAATGGTGGAAGTCGCTGTCCATCCCCGAGCAGAAGTAAACGGCCTGCATCATACAGCGTGTGGCCAGGATCCGCAGCAGCGTGTTGAAGTAAGGAAAATCCGCTAGAGTGGCTTCGTTTAGAGAATCTGCCAGAGCCTTCGCTGAATCCGTCCGGATCACTAAACCCTGATGGGCAAAAAAGTTGCGTGAAGTGCAGACTTTTCATTATCACAAGCAATAAAAATATCCAAATGGTGTGTACGAATAAAACAAACTCTGGCACGTGTCACAGGAAATAATCAAAGTATTACGTGGCTGATTTTTCACAAATTTTTTTAAACATGTTTTTTTGTTTATTAAAATCCAAGACATTAATAAAATCGAATCTATAGCTACACTACATGTAATATACAGTCAGCCCTCTTCGGAACCTGGAGTTTTCGTAAGTAGGGGTGCATTTTACATGTAAAACGCGTGATTCGTTCCAAGGCTCCCAAGACTACCCTTTAAAAATTACAAACGCATAGCTTTTAAGGTACTTACTTCGTGTTGACCATGTCTTCGTATCGGAGTTATAATCTTACAATGACCATGGCACCGGGAATCACTTTCACCGGGAATCACACGTGTGTGTGTGTGTATGTGTGTGTGTGTGTGTGCGCGCGTGTTGACCATGTCTTGTTAGCAGAGTTATAACATTATAATGACCATGGCACCGGGAATCACTTTCACTGGGATTCACACGTATGTGTGTGCATGCTGACCATGTCTTCTTAGTGGAGTTATAATCTTACAATGACCATGGCACCGGGAATCACTTTCACCGGGATTCACACGCACGTGCGTCTGTGTGTATGTGTGTGTGTGTGTGTGTGCGGCGCGCGTGTTGACCATGTCTTCTTAGCAGAGTTATAATCTAACAATCGTTTATGGAAGGTTAAAAGCCTGAGCCATAAAATACAGTTGGAATGACACACAAACATGAACACGGTTCACAGACAAACTTGAACAAAGTTGGAACGACAGCGTCATCCCTTCCGAGCCAATAGGAGGCTAGTGGGGCGGGATGTTGAGCGATAGCCATTGGGAGGGAGCTGCGTCATCCCTCCTAGCCAATTGGAGGCCAGCGGGGCAGAGTGTTGGGAGACAGCCAATGAGAGAGCAACTCGCGGACTGTTTGAATTTTTGAATGGCGCATTTCGTAAGAGGTTGTTTCGTGTACAGAGGACGAAAATTTAGGAAAATATTTTTCGTAACCTGGATTTTTTTTGTATTCCAAGGCTTTCGTAAGTAGAGAGCCAACTGTACTTTTGAACATTCAGCTTAGGAACTTGCTATTAATATTTGTTCATCATTTACATTATTGCTGCTTTACATTATTGCTATTTACAGTGCAGCGGTAGCCTGGTGGTAATGTCGACTGGACCACTGATCCTAGAGTTGGGGGTTCAAGCCCCATTCTCAAAAAGTTGCCACCTAACTGTACCGCTAACTGGATTATCAAAGGCAAGCCATGTCTCTCACTGTCTATAGTGAGAAGTTCATGTAAAAGAACCATTGCTGCCTTTCGTCAAGAGTAGCTGCATAGCAGTTAGCGTGTTTCTAATCGGGAGTCGGAGTCCCCTGAGGAGGTTCGTTCACAGCAATGTTCTGGCAACTCCTGCAGCGGCGCAATAACCCAGTCATATTGGCTTCTGCCCTTCCATTGGATCCTTCCGGTGGCGCCGGGGGTGGGGGGTGGGGGACCTGCTACTTGGGCAACAGCCTATCCTCCATACTTCCTATCCAGGCTCTGTGCACTGGAGAATATCACCAACCGGGATACCAGCCAGACCGCAGCTCCATATTATGCTCCTTCGAGACTGACGGAGGCCTACTAGTACTATTTACAGTGCAGCTGGGAATATTGTCAAGAAAATATTTATAAAACCATGACGACAGAGACACTCTCCTGAAATTCGAAAAGCAACAGACATCCTCTCACAGAAGCCCTGAACTCCTCCTAAAACCTTTCTCTCTCCAAATAAAACAACAGATCCAGATGCCAATATCTTTCCAAGGTTGCTCTGATCCTGATACACTGGGCCAAAACAGATATTTATAATGAAATATGGTCCATACTGGTAATTGATAATAATATTTTTCTTTTTGTCCTTAATTATTTCTCTTTTTGTGGCAGGAACATATTATAAAAATCAACCACAGGATCCAGAAGCTCCCATTGGCAGGACCATTTCATACTATGCCAATATAGAAAAACTCACCACGATGACTAAGCTATGGCACTGAAATTCAAGGTGACCCTGACACTATCCCAACCAAGATCTTCCTGAGGGGAACCCATTCACCAAATTTGATGATTCTGTCATTTCTTTCCAAAGTTATTGCTTGAGCAAGCCTTGACAAGCTGAACATAGAACATGTGATCTTTTTACCTGGAAACAACATCAAGGTGACCCGTACACATTTCAACTCTAGATGTTCCTGAGAGGAAGCCCATCCACCAAATTTGGTGATTGTGTGTCATTTCCTTCCAAGGTTATTGCACTGACAAGCTGAATATAGAACAAGTGGCTTGGTGACCTTGAAACAACATCAAGGTGACCCATAAACAATTCCAGTCTATTTACCCCTGAGGGTGATCCATCCACATAATTTGGTGATCCCATGCAATTTCCTTTTATGGTTATTGCAAGAACAAGTCCTACAGATGTACAGAACACATTTATATATCTTCAGTGACAGCGGGAGCTAAATAGAACTGAATTTGTTTTTGAGTCTATTAGTCCTTCATTATAGTCTCTGAATTACCACAAATTTAACCATAAAAGATCATTGCATCAATATAGAACATTCTTACACATGATAAATGTTGTTCTTGTGAATACAGGGATCCCTCACTTTCCGCGGTTAATTGGGCCTGAGATCCCCCGTGACTGCTGAATTCCGCGAAGTAGGATCAACCCCCCCCCCCGACTGACGTATATGTACCTGTATATGTGTATATAATATCAATAAATACATATTCAATGCTATAAATGCTTATAATAACAATTAAACATTCAAAAATAATGCATAAGATATAAATAAAATATAAATACACACACATACAGACATGCGTGCACACACACACACACACACACACACACACACACACACAGATGCGTGCGCCTCACAAAAAATGGAAGTAGTTTTGATGGGGGGGGTTTGGGTTGTTTTTTTTTGTTTTGTTTGTTTGGGTGTTTTTTGCATAATTGGCCTTGTTTTATGGCATTTTCCTGAACTTTTCCCTATTCTTCCTTAATTCCCTTATTTTTTAATTCGATGAATATTTAAAAAAAAAACAAACAAAAAAAAAAACATGATGCACTGAAGCCGCATGAATTGAAGCGCAAAGTAGCGAGGGATCCCTGTAATTGTTTTTATACAATGCAAAAACCCATTATTATTGGTGAATGTCATATCATTTGAGAATCAAACAATATCAGTCAGGACGGTACTTCATACGTTCTGTTTATACACTACCTGACCCCCCCCCCCCCCCCCAAAAAAAAAAAATTAAAAAGGAATCACACACTCAATTATGTTGTTGTTCTGCCTTTAGCTTTGCTTACAGCATGTGATTTTCATGCTATTGTTTGATTAAACTTAAGCAACACAATGTTTATTTCCACTTTGTGTTGGGTTCATTTCTCACTGAACGAATTAATGAGGGAAAAACAGAACCACACCATGTCCTCCCCAGCACATCCCGAAGATTTTTTAACAAGGTTAAGGGCAGGACCCTGGGGTGCCAACATATGTGAAAGTGATTCCTCATGCTCCCTAAACCAATCTTTCATTATTTGAAACTCCATTTTAAATCAGAGCCATCACTGAAGAAAAGGTGCATTGATGTGATAACCTGCTTATTTCATTTTCTTGTCATATTAATATTGCTGAGCCCTGACGTGACCAACCGGAGCAGCAATACCACGAAGACTACGTGCTGTGAGAGATTTCCTTTTGGCTTTTCCCTTTATCAGGGGTCGCCACAGCGAATGATTCGCACGTTTGATTTGGCATAGGTTTTTATGTCGGATAACCTTCCTCACACAACCCTTTAGCAAGGGGCAGAAACACGCTGACGGCTTTGCAGCTACTCTTTTACAAAAGTCAGCAATGGTTCTTTTACATGAACCTCACACCATAGCCAGTGAGAGACATGGCCCACCTTTGATAACCCAGTTAGCTCCACTGGGGGGGTTCAGTGACAACCCTGTGGGGACTCGAACCCCCAACCTTAGAATCGGCAATCCAGTGCCCTATACCACGAGACCACCACTGACCCCAATCAAGACTAAATGCTCTTCATGAAAATATTACAGTTTGCAACTTTTCTTGGCCGAGCAGTACACATTTATATATTCACTCATTGCTCATATCAGCCCTGTTCATTTTAAAATCAATATTCTCAGTCGTTCAAAATTCAGGACTGAAATATTACACGGTTTTAATTCTGGTTTTCTGATTCCAGCTCCCAGCAAACCGTGAGTAAACGTTTAATCCTCATTATTACTCACTTTAATATGACACATTCGAATATAATACACAGAGTGGGCCACTGGAAGTGCCAGTTTTATGAGGTAGATTTATCACGTACCTTCGACTTGGCGGCTTTGATAAGGATATCATAGTTCGAAGGAGGCGGCGCGGGGTGTTTCCGGAGCAGAGCACACTCTGAGAATTCTTCATAGATCTTCTGAGCCACGGAGATGTTCGCCAGCAACATGAACTCCTCCACCATAGAGTTAGTGTCCCTGGGAAAATATGCAAATGATTCAATGTACAACCAGGTGACGATGTGGTAACACAGACCCTTTCATACACTCAAAATTCTGAATTCTGGACTTACTTTAGCTCTTTGGTCTGGAGATCTATAGGATCATGAGTCTCACTGTCCATGTGAAAGCGTACTTCAGGTGAGGAGAGTGTCAGGGCCCTGTGACAGTATTAATTATTCTGTTAATGGTTCCGGATATCTGATGGAAAATACTTGAGTATAATGAAAAACGTGTTGTGAAAAGGGCATACGTGTGCAGATAACGATATCATTATTCGTAAAAGAATAATATTGTTCTTTAAACGCAATGAAATAAATATCATATAACATAAAAATGAGGTCATGAAAGCCCTTTTCCATTATGGATGTATTTCATATTTTGGTCACATAGATTAGATCTTTGTTGTTACCCTTTTTCAATGCGCCGGGCTTTTAAGATTTTTGCCAGCATGTTCAGACCTCGGAGTGACTTTGTGACGTCATCATTCATACCGGAGTCGTCGATTCGCAACTGAGCTTCAGCGTACGTCAGAGAGGCCTGAAAGGACCTAATACTGTTAATATCTGATAATTTAAGTTTTTGTTATTCATGAGCACACACTATGAAAAAGTTAATATCCTTCCCATTATGTAAATGATCTGAAATAATTTTCACACTTGACCTCTAAACCAGTGTGTACCTTGGAATTGATGACACTCTTGGTGAAGTGAGTATTAATGATTTCGGCATTTTCGGTAATTTCCCAAATACAGGAAAACGCTAACCTGAAAATAAAAAAAATAATAATTAAAAAAAAATGCTGCTAATCAGGCAGTGAAAGGTGATGCGTGCTAATATTTATTATACACAGCAATGTGTATAGTACAGTATGGTGAGTGATGTCATTTAATGTCCAGCGGTGAGTGAAGAACACAGGCTTCAATAATGTGTACCTTTCCACATTGGAGCGCAGAGAACAGAGATTAGAGCTCAGAAGTTCAGGAACCATATCTATCCTCTGTGGAAAAAAAACCCAACAACACACACTTACACAAAACTATATCACAGAGAAAACTACATTTTATTCATGGTAGAGCCATGTTTACCTTTCCACACAAATACACTGTGGTACCTCTATTGGCTGCTTCCTGATCTAATGCGTTTCCTGGGCGAATAAAATGACTCACATCTGCAATATGGACACCAACCTGAGGCAGTATGCGTCAATCATTAGTACACAAGAACTATTATAGCTACACCTGATGTACCATGATCATATACATCTGTGATGGTGTGCAAATTTTCTGTATTAAAAAAAAAAAAAAAAAAGTCAGAATTTTATAATAAGCACACACACCTCCAGGTTTCCGTTGTCCAGTTTACGACAGTGTAAAGCATCATCAATGTCTGTGCAGCCAGGAGGGTCGACACTGCATACACACAGGTGCCGAAGATCCGCCCTCACTTTTAGATCCTAAAAAACAGGGATGCTCTGAATAAGAAGTATAGTAATGAATAAATACTCAAGACTATTACTAAAAGAACTGAGGAGTAATTACAGGGGGTTTACTGTTAATTGGTGGCACAAACATGCTACAGTCAGTCCTTACCTCTTCTGTGATACTCCAGGGCATTTTGGGTAAAAAACTGAGCACGGCCTGCGAGAAAGTCTGGTGAGGAACGTCATGCTCTAAAAGCAAAACCTCTGTCTCGGTTTCTTTGTCACCTGCCCCTCCCAAGTTCCTGACAAAATGACCCTGAGACACACAAAACGCATGAATACAGATTCATGAACAGAATGACAAATAGGCTGTTTCTGGTATGTAGATAAAACGGTCACTTGGATGCAATACCAGATCTGATATGAACTCACGTGGGGATATCTAGAATTCCTTGGCCAGCCATCAATGGCAACAATAATCCTCTGGCCCACCAGCGTGGAGGCCTGTCGTGTCTCGATGCGGATCCGTGGGATCCTTCTGTCGGCTGGGGTAAAAAGATGCCTGGTGGCCTGAAGTATGAGAGAGAGAATTACTGACTTCAAGTCATACTGGCACATTGCAAATATGCATACTTCCATACAATTAGTACGCAAGAGTACTATATACGATGTCTAAATACTTAATAGGTTTTTAATAGCAGTTGAGCAGTACCCGAACAATCTACTAAATCAGTCGGATACAAATGTACCATGCGACACTATACCATAATTCAGAAAGAGCCTCTGAATATTCCAAAAAGTAAAATAATTCACCGGGATTAGGGGATAGCTGACTGAAGGGAACCCAGGTGTTGATAATTGTACCCAATTTAAACAATCCCTGCCAGTGGAGTAATACATTTTTTTAACATTGTAGCCTATGTGGGTATATGTCATGTGTAAACATCTGGGTCAGCTCCTAGTACATCAAAATACGTACATCATGGTACGTCTCTTTGGTACTCAGTGACATACTCATACAACCTATTACATGAACAGGTATCTATCAGAAACTTGAGGCGCTTGAGTATTACCCAGCCAATGTCAGCTAATTAAATAAATAAGGACCTGTGTGCAGGACAAGTGTCACACTCAGTGCACATACACCTGTTCTGAAAGGCCCCAGGGTCTGCAACACCACTAATTAAGAGGCATCACAAATCCATTAAACAAAGTTGAATCCCCCAATATCCATTTTATTTACAGGTTTTAAGTCAACAAAAAAGGGGGGGACAAAACAAAAGGTGTCAATACTTTTGCAAGCCATCTTCAAATGCCATATTCCACAGTTAACAAATTCTGTTACCTCTTTGATTTGAGAGTGATTCAGCATCCCGCAAAAAGGCCGCCAGTTCCTCTTGATAATCCCCACCACACGACCAGTGGGCTTTAACATAGTGGTGTCCGGTATAGGGCTCTTCAACTGATGCAAGAACAGGTCAACAGGTAAGCCATTAGAAAATTCTTAGCATATCAGCGGATTCATACATATAGATTTTATTCTTAATTTGTGAAACAAGACATTTCGTTTTTAAATAAACTGATCGTAATCCTATTCCATAATATATTAATGCAGGTATTAAAAAAAAAAATGCTAGGTGAAGAATTCCAGTCCAACTGTCAGAGGTACCATCTCCTAAGCCCCCTACACCCAGAGAGGCAAGTGGATTGCGACAGGTCAGTCCCTTATTGGCGTGGGGCTGCCAGGTATATGCTGGCAATGACTAACCAACAAGGATCAAGATCTTTCTCATCGTCGCGGTGGCCCCAAGCACCAGCCCGATGTCAATGAGGAAATGGTCACTGCCCCCCACACACACACACATACCGGTATGTTCATCACTAGGTGAGACAAAGAACCTAGATTATTGCTCACCACAACCACTGACCATTGGGAAATCATTGGTTCCGCTCTTCAGCCATCAGGCAATACTCCAGACAGTGCCCCATCCGCCCCAGAAATGTGGTCATTGTTCTGGTTACATAATCCATAACTGAGGTGGGCTGAAGGCCGTCGACCCACATGGGTTCGTCCGCCCTTAAGAAAAATATTATTTTTAATTTTACCCGAGTGTCCAACCATCCTCCTCTACACAACCCCGTCACATCATGAGGAATGCAGGGGGAACAGTTTAGTTGCCGTACACTCAAACCCGAGACAGGTGGTACTGGGATACAGGTTACCAGTAGCAAGTCATTAACCTGGCCTAACCTGACCTTCCAATTTTGTGATGCAACGAAGATGTGCCACATGCTCAAGGGTGCCTGCTGCAATAGCTGCCACCATCACATCGCACACTTGCCAGGTTGGCAGCCACAGGAGGACTACGAAGAACAGCCAGTAGTCATCACTGCCTGCAGCAGAGAGTTCAAGAACTAGCCTGAAGGTGCTGCTCAAGTGCTATATTGATGGATGTTCTGGGAACTAGGTCAGAAGAATACTCTGATTGTGGCCACTGATGGTTCTTACTACCAGGAAACCAACCGACCAGGATGGGGTTACCTGATCCGTCAGAACAACTCTACAATCATGGAAGGATTCAGCTGCCAAGACATTTACACCAGGAGCATATGCATGGAGTTTGAGGCCATTCAGCAGGCCCTGTTGCTCCTGTCTGATCTGTATCCAGATACAAGAACAATCATCTTTGCATTTGATTCCATGGTCACGCTTACCAGGATTCACTCTGGACAGCTGCCATCTAACTGGCTGATCTTCTGGAAACATTGCCCCACCATTGTGTGTTTTGGATCTATGTCCCTGGCCATGTTGGCATCATTGTGAATGAGCTAGCTGACAGACTTACTAGCCAATCTGTGACACCTGTGCCATTGAAGCTGCATCGACCTAACGTGAAGCTGTCTGGCTACTTACAACATGGTGCTCCAAACAGAGGAACAACTCTGCAGCCATGGTGAGAGGCTCCACCTTCTGGAGCTGGACATTCCCCTTTATCCACAAGCCATGGGAAGGGGCATTAACATGGGATTTATAACTAGAACGTCACTGTAAACATCACCTCTAATACTCGACAGCTGATCTTTGAAGGATGGTGGTATGGGGAGAAGATTAGTTTTTGACATCTTCTGTGACCCCACGCACACAAGTCAAAAAACATCTATATCGAATTGCTAACCATGAACTGACATTATGTTTCTAAATATGACAAAATCAACAGAGGTTGAAGTGTGACACAACAGTCATCTGCCATTACTATACTGTACATATAATATAGTCATTGCTGTATCATTTCTTATTTAACTTACACACCCAAGGAAAATCTAAATCATGGAAGAGACGGATTTAAATGGGATACGCAATGAATTAAGATGAAAAAGATGGAATTGGCTTGGACAGGTTATGAGGAAAGAACCTGAGAACCTGGAAACGATTGTATGGTGGCAGTAATGCGGAAACCAGAAGGGTGAAGGGTGTAGGAAGGCCAAAAACAACATGGAGGAGAATAGTAGTGCAAGAAAGAAACAGCATGGGAATGAACACGTGGGGAGAAGCAAGAAACAGAAGAAGCACGTCACGGCCTTATGCGACTCATGGCGCAGAGAGCACTGAAAAATATTTACTAAGTTTAAATGACTGAAGTTTTATTTTTTCTCAGTTTACCAACACCTCGAAGAAAAATATACAAGATACAGTGATCCCTCGCTACTTCGAGCTTCAGTTTCTGCGTCGTCAGTGCAACACAGGTTTTTCAAAAATATTCAAAATAGAAATAATATCGAAAAATAAAAAAATAAGGAAATTAAGGAACAATTGAGAAAAAGTTAAGGAAAATGCTGCAAAACAAGGCTGGTGGCGTAGTGGTTAGGGTGCTGCACTCATGATCGGGAGGTTGTGTGTTCAAATCCCACTTAGTCCCCCACTGTGCTAAGACCCCCGGGTAAGGTCTTAACCACAAGTGTGCCTCTGTTCACCCAGCAGTATAAATGGGTACCAGTAAAAATATACTGGGAAGGTACCCTGCGATGGACTAGCTCCTAATCGCTTCACGCTATGGAAACCGTGGATAAGCACCAGTCCGATGAGCCACTATGACTCGGGTGTAAAAAGCCCAACGGACTTTACCTTTTACCTTGGGGAAAAGTTAAGTAAAACGCCACAAAACAAGGCCAATTATGAAAAAAAAAACCGAATAAACAAAAACAAACAACCCACAAAACTACTTACATGTTTATCTCTGTGTGTGTATATTTATATTTTATTTAAATCTTATGCATTATTTTTGAATGTTTAATTGTTATTATAAGCATTTATAGCATTTAATATGTATTTATTGATGTTATATACATATATACATGTACTTATACGTCAGTCAGTGGGGTCGATCCTACTTTGCGAAAATTGGCGGTCGCGGGGGGTCTCGGTCCCCATTGACCATGGAAAGTGAGGGATCCCTGTGTGTATATATATAAAGATACGTCTGCAGTGAGGTAATCCAAGTTATTATTTTTGTTTAATATTTGCTGGTTTAATAGCCTGTATCACAGTTGTTGGATATATGCTACATGCTGCTTAGCAAAATCATCAACCTCAGCTAGTTTCCATTATACAGTGTCTGATGGTGCGTTTGTTCATAGAGCCAAGTGGAACAATTTAATCACCTGTAAAAAAAAAAAAAAAAATTGTTTCTGATATTTTGTCTTTGTAACTCTACCATTATATTGTCTAAACAATTATTTTAAAAACTTTCCATATAAATATCAACTAGATAGGTGGAATGGAAACAGGTGCATGTTCACTAACTTTATTTTTCTACTGTACATAATGAATTCTGGAATATTTATAACTGTTGATTACAGTGAACTAACAAATCATCACAACGTCTGAGGGAAACAATTTCTCCAATTAACTAGCTTCATCTAACAACCTATTCCTCAGTTGCCGAGCAGCAACATTCTCATACATTCAACCACTTCATGAGCAAATGCATCGTATTCATTTATCTATGCATGTTTAAGAAAAAAATTAAATATTTGGCAGCAAACAGGTACGCTTTTAATAACATGCATCAATGCAGTACTCACCTTATTCTCTGCCTCCTCTTCTTCCGTGTCTTCATCGTTCTGCCGATCGTCCTGCAGCACTACAGATGAAGGTGCGACCCAGTGCTCTTTTGGGAAGAGCTCCACAGCCACAACATCTTGGTGCACTGCACGGTTCAGGTTTTGCAAGCCCTGCAGTAGAACCTGGCCCAACAAATAATGATAATAATAATAATAATAATAATAATACCGTAATCGACATAATAAGCACCCTGCTCCAATAAGCGCGCCCCCAGTGTTTTTGCTCTTACGTCTAATAACCGCCCATGTGTACTGGGAGCAAAATCGTAGATCAAACTTACCAATTCTATTCGATCAGTCTCTGTTACGGTAAAATGAGGAGTTCACTGCATGTAAAAGTCAGTTTACACGGTATTTCAAGATCCCCTGCCACTGGGGAATATCTATAATGTTCATCAGTAACAACACATTTGATTGTTCCACCATGCTTTAAAAAACAGGAAAATATTTTGCTGTGTTCTCTTGATAAACGTCCAACAACCGATGAACCATTAGAAACTGCTACAGCAAAACTATCGGATGCTCTGAATGAATGGAGCGATGAGCTAGATATGGACCTATCAGAAAGTGATGAGGACTATTTTTCACGATTCTCCTGCTCACTGACTTCGTGCCATGTGCTAAAGTTGATTCTTGTTGATTGGCTCAATTTTACTTCCGGGAAAATGTTTAAAGGAACAGCATCAGGAAGCAAAATTAAAGGGTCTTTTTTTTTTTCTTTTTTTCTTTAATTTATGCTGTTTTCTGTTTATTTTCAGCTTTCATGTAAGTAATTTGGTTGATACCACAAAATGAATAACAAAAATACCAGTAAAACTCTTTTATTAATCATGTTTTCCATTCAACCGTTCCACTCCTTTTATTCATGTTTCATGTTCAACCGTTCCACTCCATTGGTAATATTTTAATAAGCGCCCACCCACTCCAATTTTTAAAGTGCCCTAGGCACTTATCATGTCGAATGCAATAATAATAACAATAATAATAATAATAACACCAACAACAGCATTTAATACAATCCCATAGCACCTCCAAAATTCTGATGGGAGATTAGTCAATGGCTTATTTAAAAAAAAAAAAACATCAACATAACTAGTTAAAGGATCTTGAGTCAGTAACTAAAGTTCACTTTCTGAATGTGCTTGCCAAAAAAAAAAAGTAAGAAAAACTTTTTCACTTGAAGAAACGCATTACTTTTTACCTCCGTGACCTTTTCTCCATTTCCGTGAATGAAGACAGTGGCCTCCAGGTAGTTGTCAGTGCTTGACCGGAAAGAGCCTTGCAGAAAGGTGCCACTCTTAATACCTGCCTGAATCTTGGACAGAGGAAGATGCTCGGGGAAAAGTTGCTTACTGCTACTAATTTCATTCTGAAAAAGTCATTAAAGAATTAAACTGAGAAACTCAATGTCATTTATGTCTGGGATGAATGCAAAAAAAATAAAAATCTGAAGCTTGACTAAATTTGTGCTCCGTACTTGATCATCAGGGGTCAGTGATAGTCTGTCCACAAGCTCAGGATTGCCAATCAAGCTTTTGATGTACTCCTCGCCTGCAGAGAAGAAAAAAAAAAGGCAATTAAAAAAAAGGAAATGTGCATGAAGGTCTTGACTTGTCCGCAGTCCAGCTGTGTAAACAAGTATTATATTAAATCATATCAAATAAAAATCCACAAAAATAAAATCCAATCATAATTAATTAACCCTTGATCAGCCTGGTGGTTTCATTTTGTTGTACGTACATTTGTAAGCGATCACACCGCTCTGCCTGGCTTTTTCCTTGTTCACGCGGTCGTTCGTCAGCAGCACCACTTTCGGCTCTTCACCACCCGCTGATTTGCTAAGGTGCTCTGTGTACCACTTCGCTGCCATGCGTATGGCTCGGTCGTTGCGATCATTGGCGCTTTCCCCCTGCTCCCTTTCAATGAATGTCTCCCTGCGATTGAACACAAACAGTGCAGTGGTTTCATAGCACGATACACAGGAGTCAACTCGGCACAGTGGCGTACTGATTAACACGCCCACCCCACAGCATGAAGGTCCTGGGTTTGAATCTCAGTCTGGGCGTTTCTGTTTAGAGTTTGCATGTTCTCCTAGTGCCTGTACGGGTTTCCTCTGGGTATTCCGGTTTGCTCCCACAGTCCAAAAACACGCACAGTGGATTAATTTGCTGTTCTACATCACCCCTAGTGGGAGTATGAATGGTTGTGTGAGTGTTGGCCCTGCAATGGCCTGGTGAGCTGTCCACGGTATACCTCGCCCTCGCCCAGAGTCGGCTGAGATGAGCGCCAGCCTCCTCGTAACCCTAATTAGGATCAAGCTATTCAGAAAATGAATGAATACACTAAAGTAATAACAGCCCAATTGACAATATCATTAGTGTCTTCGTAATTTTTTACTGTGTTATGTTTCTATGAAAAAAAAACAACAACTCTATGGCATTCTCAAACCACAAACATTTATAAAAATGTGGTTCCTGAAGGCTAACACACATGAATATGAGTCATTCTATCAATTTACTATTGGTTTTCAACAGTACGTAGTTCCATCTTTGCAAACTGTTCAGCACAACAACATTTCAAAACGTCCACGTTACAATCCATTCCCGTCTGCTCTATGTTGCACTGGGTTTGCACCGGGGCACGATGTCCACGACTTGAGTGAATCCTGATGAGCGTGAAGGGTCGTGGGATCGAACCATCTCGAAAAATGGGGGCCGACTGTATATAAATAATTTCCTTTATTGAAATGATTGAGGATCTCTACCTGTGATGCTCATTAGTAAATGTATAGAAATGTTTCTCCTTGGCATGGATGGCATCCTTAATCCGTTTATACACCGGAGCACTTCTGTGTCGGACCTCCTGTAAGACCGTCTGCAGGATGATCACATTCCTGATCAAGGGATCCTCTAGAATGTCGATCTGGCAAGATTAACCATAAGAGAGCAGATCAGGATAAATCACAAGGAATATGCTCAACTCACCTTAATACTCTACGCCATAAAATTATTTCAATTCACAGCTCATTATCTTATTAAGTTATAGATTTTGTTTATAATTTCCAGGCCTGCGAACACACACACAGTACCTGATGTAAAACTACATTAGCATGCAGGATGATTTCGTGACGTGAAGGTATTTCCTGTGCAAACTAAACCCGAAGCGAGGTCAACCCGTCTGTTTTTGAAGAACATCACGACTAACACAACCAAGTATTCTCCTACCGAACCAGAAACTATAATTACTAATTTCTCAATTTTACACCAATAACAAGGCACGAAAGTGTTCAAGAACTTGCAAGGAAAGTTTTCAAATTCACCATTCATTCATGCACAAAAAAAAATAAAAATACTCAAACAATTCCAAAGTCTGTGTTCACGCAATTCAGTGACGCTCACTTTGGTCGGATTAAATGTGGAGGCAACAATTTCCCTTATGAGATTAACACCGTATATAAAATAAATAAGTACATTTTAAAATATTTGAAGATTTCTCTCTTCCTGTAGTACCTGCCACCTCTGATATTGGTCTTGGAATCAGCCTTTTTTGAACGTCCTGCTGCTGCACATGAACCACACTTCCCGAAAATGATGTCACAAGTTTTTGTGTACATTGGGGCCGGTGGCGTAGTGGTTAGGGTGCTGCACTCATGATCGGGAGGTTGTGAGTTCGAATCCCACTGAGACACTCACTGTGCTAAGACCCCTGGGCAAGGTCTCAACCACAAGTGTGCCTCTGTTCACCCAGCAGTATAAATGGGTACCAGTAAAAATATACTGGGAAGGTAACCTGCGATGGACTAGCGTCCCATCCAGGGGGAGTTGAACTCCTGGTCGCTTCACGCTATGGAAACCGGGGATAGGCACCGGCCTGATGAGCCGCTAGGCTTGGGTGTAAAAACCCAACAGACTTACCTACTTTTTGTGACCATAAACCACAAAATTCAAGCCAGTAAGTCGGCATCCCTGAGGTTTGTTTCTTTACATTGCTTTGCTATTATTCTGAGATGGGGAAAAAAAAAATATGATTTATCAGACTTCAAAGTTTTTCGTCTCTAACAATGCTCAGAAATTTAGTTGATTTTTACATATAAAATTCTTCAAATTATTTTTTTCTTCTGCAGGACACACCTTCAATATGCAATGCATGATATAAACTTATATTTGCATCTAAGAAGAAATCGTGAGTTTAAACCAGTGGTGCTCAATTATTTCCTATGGTGCCCCCTCTAGGAAGAAGAAGAAAAAAAAAAACATTCCCACCCCACGAGCAACTAAAATATGACTACCTGTACTGTATTTGTGTGTAAAAAATTGTAATTAGTGCACTTCTGCATAACACTGTATGTTTATTAACATTAAAAAACAAGAAAAGAAAGAAATATAGTTCAACTTACAATAACGAAAAACTTCATGAACATTGTTTTTTAAATCTGTAAAAGAAAAGAATTAAAGTGCACCAATGTGCCTGAAATTAAAAAAAAAAAAATTACTTGTTCCTGTTAGAAAATTTCCCGTGTTGTCATATCGTTTGCTCGTGCGAAAAACTGCTACACCATAGCGCGACATTGAGAGCGCCACTGCCAACTACTGGAGTGGAGGTGCAATTACACTTAATTCTCGTACACTATTCCAGATAAGCATCTTCTCCAGGGTCATCCACGCCCCACTATTTGAGAAGCACTGGTTTAAACCCATACCTGACTACAGTGGTGCCATCAGGATCAGATACTGACTCATTCCTTTTCTGAATAGGTTGATCCTAACTAGGGTGGCTGGGAAGCTGGCGCCCATCTCAGCTGATTCTGGGTAAGGGCAGAGTACACCCACACCCTGTACAGTTCCCGGGCCAACACAGACCGGCTCTTTACAAACAGTGGTTCTTTTACATGCCTCTCATGACAGAAAGCCACAGAGACTGACAGACATGGCTGGCTTTTGTGAACTGGAGGGGGGGGGGGCTATCTGGTAATGTACTAGCAGATCTACTGTACATTCATCCAGTAGGGAGATAATGAGCTGAAACTCATCCCTCATGAAGAAGTGCATTCACATTACATTTATCATTTATACACTGAGGATTAAGGACCCAACAGTGACAGTTTAGGGGCACCATGACTTAAACCCCCAAACTTTGCATCAGTAACTAACCCAGTCGAAACTTCTGAGCCACCACTTCCCTGTATTAGTGTTCAGGAAGAGATGGTGATGTCAAATACATACCTGATGTAGAACTACATTAGTGTCCGGAATAATATAGTGAGCAAAAGTACACAGGTTGCTCTCAATGCAGGCATCACGCTCCAACACTGGAGATTCATCTTTACACTCACTGCAAACTTCACAACCACACCAAATATCATCTCGTAGGTAGTGTTCTCGGACTATTTTCAACACACCGCCCGAACGGGTCTTTTTAACAAACGTTTTGGACTTTAACATGGCTTTCTGTGCTTGTCAGGTTCACGCGTTAAACCTTTATATTAAAAAAAAACACACACACACACACACACACACACACAACGTACAGGACGGTACAGGGGGCCCACGTGGGTCTATCCGGAATCCGGGCCAACCACACACATTTCCGGAGTTTTTCTGTTAATGAAAATGTTTTTTTCACCTCTATACTAATTTTTTACTATTAAAAATATTTTGTGTCAAACTAATAAATAAAAATATGAAACGTGTTAATAAATATGTGAGGTATCTGTTATTTTTTTTTTGTACATGGAGCAAACCTTTAAAAGCTAAACTCTGCGTTTAATATTAGTTGGCCAACTTTTGTGACGGTGGTTTAAATCATTTGGACACTAGAGGGAGACCTTACATAATTCTTTGATAAATTGTTCAGAAATGGATTTGTAGTGAACTGTTCTCAGTGTCGAGTACATCCTTGTTTTAAATTTTCTGAATATGTACTGTATATACCTGGAAACGTGTCATTCTAATTTTTGTCCTTACTATTTATTGTGGAAAGGTGTTTGTGTGCGAGTTTAGGTCTACTGTATACAGTCAGCCATCATAATGAGTTATTATAACTATATAACCATGTTTATCCCTGTTAGAGGATATTACTGACTACAAGTCTGTCACTTAATCATTTGCTGATTCATCATGGTCTGATAAGATGCTCTGATGTTGCTCATATCATAACAAAACCACTGTAGCAAAGCACTAGTCAGTGTACCTCTGTGTGTGCATGTGTGTATGACAGCCCAGACAGACAACTTACACTCACACATTACACCCTAGTGTGTGTGTGTGTGTGTGTGTGTGTGTGTGTGTGTGTGTGTGTGTCTGACCTGACCTGTTTACTCATCCGAAAGAGGTTTTTTTCCATCATCTTCACCTTAAATGTGCCCACACTACAGTAAACAGGTTCACTGCCCTTCTGACTCATAGTACTGTGCTATATTCGGAGTGTTTATGCTGCTCTTGCTGTGTTAGAAAAGAAAAAGGCCACAGGGATCCCTGTAGTGAATTCCTGAATCTTGTATCTTGAGATGACACCACTATATAAAATTGGAGGGCTTATTAAGCCAATAAGCTGAAATCATCGGCCGCCAGGTCAGTCGTGGCCTATCACTGATCTTAAGGTTGGGGGTCCAAGCCCCACTCTCCACGGGTTGTCACTGTCCCCCCCAGTGCAGCTAATTGAGTTATCAAAGGCCGACCGTGATAATGGTGTGAGACATGTAAAAGAGCCATTGCTGACTTTCATCAAGAGTAGGCCATAAATCTGTCGGCATGTTTCTGTCCTGTGATGGACTGGCGAGCTCTCCAGGGTGTGCTCTGCCCTCGCCTGGAGTCAGCTGGGATGGGCGCCAGCTTCCCAGCCACCCTAGTTAGGATCAACCTATTCAGAAAAAGAATGAGTCAGTATCTGATCCTGATGGCACCACTGTAGTCAGGTATGGGTTTAACGAGGCGTTACAGAAAATGAACAATGAACAAACATCGGCCGCCATATTGGTCCTCCCTATCAGCTATCTCGTGCGATTTTAAAAATGAAAATTATGGCCATTAAAAACCAATCTGCACTTGCTCATTAGTGAATCTGAGGCAAAAGGGACTGCAAAAGTTTCATGTGCACGTCTACTGTCTCTTCCTACTGACATGTAAAGGTTTAGCACTTCAAATTCTGTATACATCTCAGTAATAATTTTGAGCTCAGAAATCCTTTTTTCTAGGAATAATGTGAGAGTTCCTAGGGAGTCCCAACATGGCGGCCTTGCTCATACGAAATTGTCAAGACTCCAGTACTGTATACAGCTTGGTGGATGCAATCAAACCGTTTTAAATGTACAGATGCTTAACATTTTACAACCCACAACTCAAAGACTTTCAACAATTCAGACTGTTTATATATTCTGAATATTCCGATCTTACTAGACACCAGACCTAAGTATGCATATGTGCTTGCTGAACATCTCGACATTTCGGACTTCCTGCCTTCACTACAGTTTTAATAATCTCCATCTTAAAGGATGTATGGATTTGTAATCATTCTTCCAGAGGACAGAAATTATTTTGGTTGAGGAGCTCTGGGGTGCATCAGGGTTACAGTTCATCCAAAATGTCTTCAGTCAGTTGGGTTGAGGTCATGGTTCTGTTTCGGGTACTCAAGATTTTTCATCTTCAGCAAGCCATGATTTCATGGAGCTCTCATTGTGTAAAGGACCACTGTCATCCTGGAACATGTCTGAGCTTCTTAATTCCAGCAAAATTTGCCAATTTTATGAATAAAGCCATTTATAGCACCCATAAGGTTTTTTGTTTGTTTGTTTGTTTGTTTTTTGTGTTTCTGATTTTGATATACTATATTAATCCTGAGCACATCCAAAGCAAGCTCACACACGAACAGTGGGAAAACAACGTTTGTGGTGCCCGGAGAATACGCTGTACACTTTTCCTTTCATTCTTGCAGATACCTGCCTATCACACATCACACCAGAGACTTTTCTCCAATCATTCCAACCTGCCTGCACACGCTTCTTCACCTCTTTTCCACACTCTCCACTGCTCTGTATTGTTGAGCCTAAGTACTTAAAATCCTCCATCTTCTTTATCTCTGCCCCCTGTAAGCTCACCGTTCCTCTTGGGTCCTTGTCGTTTACACACATGTATTCTGTCTTACTGAAACTAACCTTCATTCCTCTCTTTTCCAGGGCATACCGCCACCTCTCTAGATTTTCCTGCACTTGTTCTCTGTTCTCACTACAGATCACAATGTCATCTGCAAACATCATAGTCCACAGGGAATCTTGTCTGACCTTGTCTGTCAGCCTGTCCATCACCTTAGCGAACAAGAAGGGGCTCAGAGCTGACCCTTGATGTAATCCCACCTCCACCTTAAACTCTTCTGTCACACCGACAGCACACCTCACCACTGTGTTAAATCTCTCATACATGTCCTGCACCACTCTAACATACTTCTCTGCCACTCCAGACTTCCTCATACAATACCACAGTTCCTCTCTCAACACCCTGTCATATGCTTTCTCAAGATCCACAAAGGCACAAAAAAACCTTCTCTGTACTTCCGTATTACATCCTCAAAGCAAACACTGCATCTGTAGTGCTCTTTCTTGGCATGAAACCAAACTGTTGTTCATAAATGCTGACCTCTGCCCTTAGTCGAACTTCCACTATCCTTTCCCATAACGTCATCATATGGCTCATCAACTTTATCCCTCTGTAGTTGCCACAACTCTGCACATCTCCCCTGTTCTTAAAAATGGGCACCATCACACTTCTCCTCCATTCCTCTGGCATCTTCTCACTCGCTAAGACCTTGTTGAATGTTCTTATCAGAAAATCTACTGCTACCTCTCCTAGATACTTCCATACCTCCACCAGTATGTCATCAGGACCAACTGCCTTTCCATTCTTCATCCTCTTCACTGCCCTCCTCACTTCACCCTTACTAATCTTTGCTACTTCCCGGTCCTCAACAGTCTCCTCTTCTACTCTTTTTTCTCTCATTTTCCTCATTAATAATCTCTTCAAAGTACTCTTTCCATCTTCCCAGCACACTTCTGTCATCAGACAATACATCTTGTTGATGTTAGTATAACTGGTTTTGTGGATGTTGGCCCTGTGAGAATCTGCTGAGTTGTTCGGGGAGTACCTTGCCTTTCCCCAGTGATGGCTGAGTTAGGCACCTGCCTTTCCACGACCCTAGTAGTAGAATTAAGTTGCTTAGCAAATGGATGAATAGTCATCATTATTATTATCATCATCATCATCATCATCATTTCCACCATGGTTGTTATATTCTTTGTAGACTGTTATGGGGTTATTTGATTGTATAGTACAGTTGCACAGTGTACAGGACCAGTAGGCTAATGTGATTTTGCCAAGGGGCAATTTGGAACAACCAGTTAGCCTAATGTGCATGTCTTTGGGCTGTGGGAGCAGTAACTGGACAAAAATCCATACATGTTTTGGGGGAAACATTCAACTCCACACAGAAATACTTGAGCCAGGGACACAAACCCAAGACATTCTTGCTGTAAGGTGGACGTGCTAACTAATCACCATGCCAGTATAATGATGATGATGATGATGGTGATGATGATGATTATATTATTATTATTATTATTATTATTATTATTATTATTATTATTATTATTATTATTGTTGTTGTTGTTGTTGTCGGCAGTATAAGTAACAATAATCACTAATATATTTATAAGATAAACTTATACATCAGTGTTATAATTAAGATTAAACAAAATCACAATTTAGTTTTTAGTCTCTGCGACAACAATGAAGTGGATACGGCAGACGTGCATCACGTGACCCCTGTTGCACTGAAAATATGGCGGCGCCCTGCATGACAGCGTTAAGGTGTTTTTTATTTCAATCAGGTACTAAAACACGTCTTTACTTTCATATATCCACAAATGCAGGTTGTTAACATGCTTAATGTGCTTTTGAGAGACTTTGAGAAAGTGAAAGATTTATGTTTCTTTTGGTTCGAACTTCCTGCTGAGAAATTCTGAATCGGTAATATTTGGTCGGAACGGCTGCGTGTGCATTACTGTTCCCATCAGGCGTGTGTTAAATAACACAGCACACCGCTTTTCTGGCATAACAACTAGTCAGTAAGGATGGACAGATGAGATTTCCTTCCTGCTTTTCCCTTTCTCCGGGGTCGCCACAGCGAATCATCTGATCCGCACGTTTGATTTGGCAGAGGTTTTTTACACCTGATGCCCTTCCTGTCACAACCCTTTTTATCAAGGGACAGAAACACGCTGACGGCTTTGCAGCTACTCTTTACGAAAGTCAGCAATGGTTCTTTTACATGCCTCACACCATAGACGGTGAGAGACACGGCCCGCCTTTGATAACCCAGTTAGCTGCACTGGGGGGACAGTGGTAACCTTGTGGAGAGTGGGACTCGAACCCTCAACCTTAAGGATCAGCGATCCAGCGCCCCCACTGCCCTCTAGGTCAGGATGGACAATCAGAAAATATACACCAAGTGTTCAGACTATCGGTGCTCTTTACTGAGAGTAAAAAGTAAAATACACAACGATCAGCCATAACGTCAACATCAGACTGGTCTGCAAGTGGGCAGCCCCAAGCTGCAATGTACAGTGTGTTCTGACACTATGTCTTCGCACCCCATGTGCATCAATGATTTTTGGGAACCCATTCCAATCTTGCCAGGTAATGGGTTGCCCCTCCTTGGACCAGCATTGGTAGCTGAATACCATTGCACCCCAGGAACACACCCACAATGCCTGCTGTTTTGGAAATTAACTGCCCCAGTCATTCATCTATCACAGCGTGACCCTTTTCAAAGTTACTTAGATCCTCAATCGTGCTCAGTTTTGCTGCTAGCAACATCTCAACTTCAGGAACTGACTGTTCACTTTCTGCTTAATACACCCCACCACTTGGACATAATCAGATCAAAGCTTCTTATTAACCTTGTTCGCTCAGTGTATACAAGGAAATCCCAGCCCGAGATCAGAAAGCAATATGAAATTCACGTCTTCCAAACTCTCCTGTTACGCATGAACATATGCATTTTTGTAATAAGGTGGATTTCTACTTTGCTGTTTTGAAGCTACCACCTGCCGAAATGCTTTTGATGGTTTGCATTCGCCAGTTTGAAAAGTCTGCTGTTTCACTCTCTTGAGAATGAAAAATATCACGAGAACAGGATGGGATTCCCCATGTTTATATACAAGTTAAGTTCACGGTAATAATAACAGTATACATATATTAAACTTGCAAGTCATATATAAACTAGTGAACTTCTGACTAAAATGAAATTAATCACAAATACAAGAGAAACATGTGGTGAACATGTGACCTTTCTGTAACTTTTCACATTACACTCTAATGAGTACAGACCGTACCACAGGCAACATCTACGCAAAAAGTACTTTTTTTAAAAACTAAACATTTCTCTGTACAGTCCGAGCAGTCAAAGTTAATCAGTGCCATTTTATTATATGGAATTTTAAAATGACTGGTTATTTTTAATTCACTTCAGGCACTGTTACTTCCTCGCCTGTGACGAAGGCGTAATTTGTCCGGCATGTTTTCCTTCTCATGACAAACAGGAGTTTTGGATGAGTACTTTGCAGGACTGCGTGAACTTTTTATAATATCTCCTGTATGCTTTCTCTCCTAAAAAATGTTGAATGCTTTACTGGAAGTTGCTAAAAGTTGTGGTACACATTGAGGCTCGCTACCTGCTTAGTTACCTGTCGGACACGCATCGGTCTCGATATGTAATCGCTCGCCCATTTGACAGCCAATCAGATTGCACGATCTGGCATTGCAATCATCAGTATTTTTTTAATTACTTCAACTGTCAGTGGTTATAATACAGTATATGTAATGTTATAAGTGGTTGGGGTAGATCAGTGGAACTGGGCCATCACTGATCTTGGAACACACTGACTTAGTGATTTAACAAAATAAGGAATAACAGAAGTGAGGATTCTGAGGAGATACAGTAATAAGATTAATGTATACTGTAGTGAGATTCTGTTATTACCACCACTTTCCACATCAGGATGTCCTGATATGTCATATTCCAGTTACACCGCATCAATCTGACAATTACAGTTTATTCATTTATTCATTCATTTTCTGAACCCCTTAATCCTACTTAGGGTCACGGGGAGGCTGGTGCCCATTTCAACCAACTCTGGGCGAGGGCAGAGAAACACGCTGATGCCTATGCAATCTACTCTTTACAATTAAAATTGATTTTTTTAATTTTTTTTTTTTTAAATTAAATCACCTCTTTCCAAATCCTACCAAAATTTCTGTAATGCTAATGCTTTAACGCTAATCTTCAGGGATGTGTGAAGCCAGCCAATGCAATCTCTTCATACTGTTTCTCATGTTATATCACAATCAAAGGCTACATGAAACCCATGTACTTTTCATTCATATACTGTTACATTAATGTCATTTTTTTTTTTTTTTTTTTTTTTTTTGCTTTCATGAGATTTATTGGATAGAATGACACTACGAGTGTTCAGAATTCAGGACAGTCAGCTGGGTATAGTGTACAATTGAACAGCGTCTGTTGTGTGTTTCATCAGTAATATGAGACTAATGACGTGTGTGAGTCTGTATTAATATTACTGTAGAAAATAAACTGAACATCAGAGAGCTACACTGAACATTTCACCACAGGATTCTGTTTCTGCTGTTTATATAACACACACACACACACGCACACGCACACACTTCAGAAGAGGGTTAAATTACCTCAAATCCTCACTCAGCTATATCCTCCATCCTATTCATTACACCACCCACACCACAACACTGCTCATCCGTGAGCTTTCTCATTCTTTCTTTCTTTCTTTCTTTCTTTCTTTCTTTCTTCTCTATTTCCCCTCCTTTCTTTCTCTTCTTTATTTTGGTGCTTTCTTTCTTTTTCTTTCCTTCCATCATTCATTCTATCTTTCTTCAGTCCTCTCTTTTTTCCTATCTTTTTTCACTCATTTCTTTCTTCTCCCTTTGTTTTACTCCTTTTTTTCATTCCTCTTGTTATTTCACTCACCCCATTCTTTCTTTCTTTCTTACACTTTTTTCTTTCTTTGCTGATTCCACTTTTCATTCTTTCTTTCTTGCCATTTTTTTCTTTCTTTCTTACTTTGTTGCTCTTTCTCCTTCTGTTCATCTACCTGCATCTTTCTTTCTTCATTCATTTCCTCATTCTTTACCTCTGCCAGTTTTACTCTGTTCATTCTTTCTTGATTTCTTTCTTGGAAATTTTTAATTGTCTGTTAATCTGCCTATTTGACTGTTCTTCCTTTTAAGCTCGTTCGTTTGTTCGTTCGTTCGTTCTTTCTTTCTTTCTTTCTTTCTTTCTTCTCTATTTCCCCTCCTTTCTTTCTCTTCTTTATTTTGGTGCCTTCTTTCTTTTTCTTTCCTTCCATCGTTCATTCTATCTTTCTTCAGTCCACTCTTTTTCCTATCTTTTTTCACTAATTTCTTTCTTTTCCCTTTATTTTACTCCTTTTTTTCATTCCTCTTGTTATTTCACTCACCCCATTCTTTCTTTGCTGATTCCACTTTTCATTCTTTCTTTCTTGCCATTTTTTTCTTTCTTTCTCACTTTGTTGCTCTTTCTCCTTCTGTTCATCTACCTGCATCTTTCTTTCTTCATTCATTTCCTCATTCTTTACCTCTGCCGGTTTTACTCTGTTCATTCTTTCTTGATTTCTTTCTTGGAAATTTTTAATTGTCTGTTAATCTGCCTATTTGACTGTTCTTCCTTTTAAGCACGTTCTTTCTTTCGTTCTTTTGTTCGTTCGTTCTTTCTTTCTTTCTTTCTTTCTTTTGTGTGTCTGCCTATTTGACTCTGGATATTTTTACTTCCTTTCTCTTTTTTGATGTTTTCTGTCTGCTGTTCTTTTTGTTGGATTCAGTCACACATCTGTCTCACTATTCTGACTTTCTTGGTCATTATTACATGTGTCTCAATCATCTGTCCTTCTTCCTGGTTGTTATTTTTTGATTCTTCTTTTTGTTTGGGCTCCCCATCCTGTCTCATTGTTTTTCGATCAACTTTTTTGTAGTCTATCCATCTTTCGGTATCTATCTGATAATTACACTATTTTAACATTTGTCTATTTATCTAAGTTTATCTATTTATCAAGTATCTATATATTCACCACTCTCCCCCTCCCCTCCTCCACACTTCCTTAGCCTCTGTTCATCAGTCCGTGGTTTTTCCTCCTCCCCTTTCCCCTTTCCCTCCCTCCATCTCTCTCTCTTTCATTGCTCTATTCTGGGTCTGTGGTCACTCGGCTCTGCTCTGTTCTGACTTTGTGGTTCTCTTCCTCTGCATCACTGGGTGGTTTTACAGTAGCGTGTGCAGCATGGCTCCGGTGTGGCGGCTCTGTATTTTGGCCGTCCTCTTAGATGAATTATGCTTGTAGTAAAGTCCGAGATGTCAGAATAAGAAAACGGCTGATGTAGCACCAAATATTCTAAACATTCTGAAGAAAGGCGAGAGAGTGAGAGAGATGGAGCGTGAGCCTCTCAAAATAAAGGATGTAGAACATTAAAAGCCAGAACCAACACTTCAGTGAATTCAAGCAAACAGAGTAAAAATATTACATCTGAAAAAAAATTCTTGAAAGTTTTGTTCATATCCTTGAGTGATTTTCACACAATCCAAATTGACTGACGTTTTTTCCTTTCAAAAAGTCTCACGTAGTTATGATATCTGTTAAGTGTGAATTAAGGTTATTGTAGATATGATTATCGAGGCAGATTTTGTCAGTAGTGATGCTGCTCTTGAAATATGTTAAAACGTTTAAAAAAATAGGGTAGGGTGGTAATCCTATTACAGAAACACTCTGAACATCTGTAGTGTAGGTGTCCTTACCACAGACAGGAATTTCAACATGTTTATCTTTACCAAGAAAAGAACATCAAACCTGTTTAATCAAAACAACTTCATTAAAAAAAAGAAGGCGTTGGTAAATCTTACGGGAAAGCTTTTTGATTTTTTTTTTTTTTTTTTTTTTGTGGCACCCATCCTTATGATGAGCCACTAGGCTCAGGTATGAAAAGCCCAACAGACTTACCCTACCCATTCATATGGAGGGTGCAAATACTTTGGTCTTGTTGTTTGTTATAATTGGTTTTAACTGTGTCGGATCTCAAATGGATATGCAAAACAATCAATGTATAATTATGTACAGTAGTATGGATGTATGTATGTATGTATGTATGTAAACATTATGTGTGTTAATTATATTAACTGTCTGAATTCAGCAGGCACTCATCTTCCTTTTCTTATTGCAGTATGTTATGTGTTATACGTTCACTAGATGCAGTAGACCAGGGGTGGCCAACCAGTCAGAGACACATCATACACATGGGCACACATGAACATCACCCATTCCTTTCGCGTGCGCACGCACACACACACACACACACACACACACACACACACACACACACTTGCTCAGTCAGATTTGTTGTAAATTCACACACCAGCATGATGAAATATATCTTTGAAGGTCAGAGTGCAACTGTGATTCAATAGCCGTGTTAATGTCCAATATTCGGTGTTTAACAGTGTGGTGGGACAGTTGGACGTCCGATACCACACGTTTTAGTTTGTCGTTTTCAGGAGACGAGATTTCAGCAACGTCACCGAGGGATTTTATAACAAACTCTCTTTCATTGTATGGCGTTTTGGCCCATGTAATGTTCCAAGGCAGTTGATACGATGCAAGCGTTACGGCCTTTGAGTGCTTTGTAAATTTTTGGAAAAACTGTACAGTCGGCCCTCAAATTACGAAGACCCCTGCGTACGAAATCCCCGGATTATGAAAAACATTTTCCCTCATATTCCCTCTCTATCTCTCTCTCTCTCTCTCTCTCTCTCTCTCTCTCTTGCTCTCTCTTGCCACGCGCTGCGGGCCACACCCACAAGATATGAATTCAAAGCGCATTCCCTGCTTGACAAACTCAACTTTAATTTGATTCCTTGAAGGATCGGAATTCCAGATGAGCTCAAATGTGCGCACATTTATTCAACATTTACTGAATTCAACAACTTAAAAAACTAAACTAAAAACTAAAGAGTGAAGCTTCCTTCTGTCTCTATCTGGGAGGCCAGCTGGGTGGGATGTTGAGAGACAGCCAATGAGAGAGCAACTCGCGCGTCGTATGAAATTTTGATTGGCCCGTTTGAATTTCTTTTCGTAAGAGGGGGATGTTTCGTATCTCGGGGATGGAAACTCGGGAAAATGTTTTTCGTAACCCGGCTATTTCGTACATGGTGGTCTTCGTAAGTTGGGGTTAGTTACTTAAATTTTTATGTGAGGTGTGCATCTGAGTCTTTGTGTGTGTATTTATATTTATTTACATGTTGTGCATCATTTTTGAATGTTTGTTATTATAAACATTTATAGTATTGAATATGTATTTATTGATATTATATACACACATACATGTACGTATACATCAGCTGGGGGGGTTGATCCTATTTCATGGAATTCAGCAGTTGCGGGGGTCTCGGTCCCAATTAATTATGAAAAGTGAGGGATCCCTATATGTATGTACGTGTGTGTGTGTGTGTGTGTGTGTGTGTGTGTGTGTGTATATATATATATATATATATATATATATATATATATATATATATATATATATATATATATATATATATATATGTCTGTCTGTCTGTCTGTCTGTCTGACTTCCTTTCGGCTTTTTCCCTTTTTTTACTCAGGAGTCGCCACAGCGAATCATCTGATTCGCACGTTTGATTTGGCAGAGGTTTTTACGTCGGATGCCCTTCCTGTCACAACCCTTTTTAGCAAGGGACAGAAACACGCTGACGACTTTGCAGCTACTCTTGTCGAAAGTCAGCAATGGTTCTTTTACATGCCTCACACCATAGACAGTGAGAGACACGGCCCGCCTTTGATAACCCAGTTAGCTGCACTGGGGAGACGGTGACAACCTTGTGGGGACTCGAACCCCCAACCTTAGGATCAGCAATCCTGTGCCCTAACCACTAGACCACTACTATATATATATAAAATGTGTGTGTATGTATATATATATATATATATATATATGCATGTATATATATATATATATATATATAATGTATGTATATGTGTGTGTGTGTGTATATGTATATCTTGTTTCTTTTCCTTTCGACTTTGCCACTTATTCAGGGGTCACTGCAGCAAATCATCTGATTTGCATGTTTGATTTTGACATAGATTTGTTTTTTTACGTCGGATGCCCTTCCTGTCACAATCCTTTTTAGCAAGGGGCAGAATCACACTGAGGGCTTTGCAGCTACTCTTTACAAAAGTCAGCAATGTTTCTTTGACATGTCTCACACCATAGACAGTGAGAGACATGGCCGGCCTTTGATAACCCAGTTAGCTGCACTGGGGGACAATGACAACCTTGTGGAGAGTGGGACTCGAACCCTCAACCTTTGGATCAGTGATCCAGCACCTTTTACCACCAGGCCACCACTGCCCTATATATATATTTAACCCGTAGTCATGGTTGCTGTTTGGTTGGGTTGGAGTTATTGGGTGTCTAGTTTTACGTAATAGTTGTCTTATGGTTGTTCTTTGGTCATGTTGGCATTGTGGTCAGCCTCCTTAGGTCTGTCACAGAGAGCATTGTGGTTGCCAGGACGTCAGCGATGTCTGTGCAGTGCCCAGTGTCAGCAACACCGCCACTTCTTCTGGAGAAAACAGACGAGTCCACACAGCTTGGTTCGGCCTGCCGTAGTGCGGCCGCCTTACCCCGTACCAAAGGTATAGCCATAACACACAAACAGGATTTTAAGCTTCATCCAACTTGTCAGATTTTGAAATGAGGTCAAGTACAGTTTTGAACTAAATGTTATTTATCATACATCATAATTTCTTTCCCCCCCATTTTCTACTTTGATAAAAGAAAAAGCAACAAGGCAGTCCTATGCTTTCTAACTTATAATTGTTTTGTGCTGTACATGCCCAGGATGACTCAAAAGATTGGAATTTTAATGAGCTGTAGTAACAACTCTCAACCCTTTATAACCATCTGATAACAATGTTGTAGCAGAGTAGGAAGGCCCATGCACCATACCTAAGAAACCATCAACTTGATTTTGCCTCGCTTGTACTTCCATCCGTCTGGTGTAGCGCAGTGCTGATTGGCTGGTCACTCATTGTCAGGAACTTGCCGCGTGCAGACATCTGGAAATTTAGACTAAACCAGTTTGTGTTTTAATTTTTTTTTCTTGCCACAACATCCCACAACAACACCAAAAAAGAGTATTTTTGTGAATGCATCCACTGCTTTTTCCCACAGAGCATGGCTTAAAACTATTAAAATATTGACAGAGAAATGAAAGAATTAATTATGAAATATAAAAAAACACAGACCGCAAAAATCTCATGGTGAGCTTTGCTTTCATGCAGTGCCTGGATCTGTATGTCCTGGCTATGAGATGAGCATCTATCCCAGATGTGTTTTGATGGCGCACACTACACGCTCCCGTAACGTTGCTAAAAAGGAGACACTGAAAATTAGTCAACAGTTAAAGGAATTCAGATTCGTGTATACTTACTCACTAACTTGCCCAATCTCTTAACCCGACTCTGGTCATAAGGCCAACACAGGACTAAGGCAGAGGGCACCCTGAACAAATCAACAGAACATTCCAGCGCAACACACACACACACAACCATTCACACACGGAGTAGCAATTTCAAACTAGCCTAATGTGCATGGCTTTGGACTGTGGGAGGAAACTGGACTAAACAGAGGAAACCCACACAAACACGAGGAAAACGTACAAACTCCACAGACATGCCTGAGCCTGGAAATACCAGGCCTTCTTGCTGTGAGGTGGGTGTGCTACACTGCCGTGGCACCCTTGTATACACAGTTAATCTTTATATGGTCTCTACCTGTACCTTGTATACCAAACTGATATGTTGCTGAGACTCATCCAGGTCCAGGCCTAGGCCAATTAAACAAGGTAGGTAAGTCTGTTGGGTTTTTACACCCGAGTCTCGTGGCTCATCAGGCCGGTGTTTATCCCCGGTTTCCATAGCGTGAAGCGACCAGGAGTTCAACTCCCCCTGGATGGGACGCTAGTCCATGGCAGGTTACCTTCCCAGTATATTTTTACTGGTACCCATTTATACTGCTGGGTGAACAGAGGCACACTTGTGGTTGAGACCTTGCCCAGGGATCTTAGCACAGTGAGGGTCTCAGTGGGACTCGAACTCACAACCTCCCGATCATGAGCACAGCACCCTAACCACTATGCCACCGGCACCACCCCAATTAAACAAACAACAGAAATAATACCTGAAACAGTTCTTTTTTTATATCATTCCTATTTTTACTGTCTGATGCTTTTTTTTGTCTGTATGTTTGTTTGCGTCCCACCCCATCTCTCTCTCTCTCTCTCTCTCTCTCTCTCTCTCTCTCAGCACATCCAGAAGCCAGACTATGTCTCCTCCAGCACTGTGCCTGAGTGGCCTGACTATATTGAGATTAAGGATGACGAGCAGATTGAGGGGTTGAGGAGAGCATGTCAGCTTGCGAGACACGTCCTCATCCTCGCTGGAAAAAGCCTTAAAGTTCTTATCCTCGGTTTCTAGAACATTCTTCTTAGCTTATCCGATTGAGAGATGAACTATATCAACTTTCAATCATTTTAAGGGGTGTGGAGTGCACTTTATTATGCATGACATACTCGGGATAATTGACGAATTACTGAATCAAGTAATTTTTTTTGGTCGAGGTTTTTTAAAGAGTTTCTCCAGTATTTCAATAAAAGAAATTAACCAAAAAAGTATCTGCCAAACACTAAATATTGGTGTGTGTCACAATTAACATACTGGGATGGAAACAAACTCGAGTCCGTCTTTTAATTATTGATATTGTGACCACAGGTTGGTATGACAACAGATGAAATCGACTTCATTGTGCACCAGGAGACGATCCGACACAATGCCTACCCTTCTCCACTGCACTATGGTGGATTTCCCAAGTCTGTGTGTACATCTGTGAACAACGTGGTGTGTCACGGCATTCCAGACAGGTAACGTTTCCACAGCGGGGCCATTTCATTAGTCTTTTCGTAAGCACCAAATTAATAAACGGATGTCCAGCTGGTTTTCATGTATATAAAGAATGTGAAGTGCATTCCTGAGAAGAGCAGTCTTGTGAGAATGAACTTGGAATGACATGATGATGTAGAACTCTCTTGTAAGAACTTTGGTGTTAGGAAGTGACTGGAGGTTTTTGTTAAAAGAATCCAAAGAAGCATTTATGATGAATGACAGTCACAACAGTGCCTTGAATGTCGTTTAATGTAGATAGGTAGCTGAACTCGTCAGAATGATTTACAGTAGCTAGTTACCATAGCAGCCTGGAACTTCATCTTTAGGTAAATGAACATTGTTCAAAAATATTATTATAGACATTATTTCATCACAAAAAAAAACATCATGAATGCCTTCATTTATCATTTTCATACAAGCTTAGTTGTTTCTAGATGCGGGTTTACGGTCTGGCAGAAGAAATCCTTCCTTTCTTTGAAAAACTTTTAAAAGTAAAATGAGTTAACACTGTTGGCTAACACTGATTGAGTTTTTTTGAAAGGTTAGAATTCTGGCACAATAAAAAATGTCGATAAAAATGTCACGTGTTTCATTAACAACTTAAACAAATACCGGGATCCCTCACTTTCCGCGGTTAATTGGGACCGAGATCCCCCGGCGACTGCTGAATTCCGCGAAGTAGGATCAACCCCCTCCGACTGATGTACAGTAGGCCCTCGATATTTGCGGGGGTTTGGTTCCAGCCCCTCCCGCGAATGAAGATAATCCGTGAGTTCTGTATCCGGAAGTAAAACCCCATGTATCATATTACATGCGCGAATGATCAACCAGAAGTAAAATACTATGTATCTATTACATGCGCTAAAATATGCTTCTTAAACACAGTCTATAGACAGTCTTACTCATTAATACAGTATTAATGTAGTAAAATATAGTAATGATTAAGAAAAACCTTTTAATTTTGTACTGTGATATTTAATAATAGAATATATATACATTATACAGCATACTATCTATCTATCTATCTAATCTATCTATCTATCTATCTATCTCTCTCTCTCTCTATATATATATATATATATATATATATATATTATAGAGAGGAGGATCCGACCGATAGTCGAACCTCGGATTCAGGAGGAACAATGTGGTTTTCGTCCTGGCCATAGCACCCTTGACCAACTCTATACGCTCCACGGGATTCTGGAGGGGGCATGGGAGTTTGCCCAATCTAACCACATGTGTTTTGTGGATTTGGAGAAGGCTTTCGACTGTGTCCGCCGAACAATCTTGTGGGCGCGTGCTCCGGGAGTACAGCGTTCCGGACCCGTTGCTACGGGCCATTCGATCGCTGTATCACCGGAGCCAGAGTTTGGTCCGTATTGGCAACAACAAGTCGAATTCGTTCCCGGTGGGAGTTGGAGTCTGCCAAGGCTGTCCTTTGTCACCGAATCTGCTCATAATTTTTATGGACAGAATTTCGAGGCGTTGAGGGGTTCTGATTTGGTGGCCATCGGATCTCGTCTCTGCTTTTTGCGGATGATATTGTCCTTTTGGCTTCATCAAGTCGGGACGTCCAGCTCTCGTCGGAGCAGTTCGCAGCAGAGTGCGAAGCAGCCTGGATGAGGATCAGTACCTCCAAGTGTTTATTGAGAATAGATGAGAATGAAATTCAGGTGTGAGCCACGGAGCAGCTCAGCCACGCCCCTCAGCCGGAACGAACAGTTAGAGAACACAGCCGTCAAAATCAAAGTCCCCCCAAAACAGACCATAACAATAAGAACATAAAAGAACATGAGCTGTAATATATTAGATAAACAAAACAAAACGATAAACATGCATAAAACAGTACATAAAATCTCACTCACAAACATTCTAAACATTAACTTAGCATTAACTGGAATAATGATTGAAAAAGACTTTAATACTAGAGTGCTTTCAGATGATTATTTCTCTTCAGGCACTTCAGAGGAAACTGTCATTACTTCAGGAGAAAATCTTATTTCTTCAGAAGAGACATCCAACATCATTACCTTTTCTAGCACTTAGCCAGAGAAGACGCACAGCATTTGAGTGGCATCATACCGCTTAACTGGTAATTAAAACACACTAAAAAAAGAGGCATCCTTGTGTGCAGATGAGGAGAAAGGGGCGTTACATCATCTTAACCAATCAGCAGGAAGGAGGACAGCCATTGGCTGAATTTGAGTGACGTATCAGTTGCTTAGCAGTCCGCGAATACTCAAACCGTGAGTGCAAAACCGCGAATAGTCAAGTGCCTACTGTATACGTAAATGTATATGTGTATATCATATCAATAAATACATATTCAACTCTATAAATGTTTATAATAACGATTGAAAATTCAAAAATAATACATAAGATGAAAATTAAATATAAATACACACATACAGACGCGCATGTACGTGCCCACACAGATACGCGCACATGCACTCAGATGTGCACCTCACATAAAAATTTAAATAGTTTTGATGGGAGGTTTTGGGTTGTTTTTGTTTTTAGTTAGGTAGTTTTTTGTTTTTGTATAATAGGCCTTGTTTTTGCAACATTTTCCTTAACTTTCCCCTATTCTTCCTTAATTTCCTTATTTTTTTAATTCGATGAATATTTAAAAAAAAAATGCGATGCACTGAAGCCGCATGAATTGAATCTCGAAGTAGCGAGGGATCCCTGTATTAGCTATGCAAAGCATAACATCACTTCGACAAACCAGTAATGTTAGAGTTCCTTGTGATAGCTAAATTGGCGAGTACAAGCTTGTACTGTACTTCAGTTAATGTTGATTATTAGTGATGTGTTTTATTTATTTATTTATTTATTTAAAAAAATTAATGGGTAACAAAGAGGTAACTGTTTTATATCTGCTTTTCCTGGATTAATGTTAAGAGGTCAATTTAAAAGTTCAAATTTCAAAGAGTCATAACATACAGCATAACAATAACTTTATTAAATATTAACATGAATAGTTAATTTTTAATAGTAGCTCTAACAGCCAAGAAGGCCCTGGGTTTGATTCCAAGCCTGGTCGTTTCTGTGTGGATTTTGCATGTTCTCCCTGTGCTTGTGTGGGTTTCCTCCGGGTACTCCAGTTTCCTCCCATAGTCCAAAAACATGCACACTGGGTAAATTGGTTGTTTAAAATCTCCCTCTGGAGGCTCTGCGATGGTCTGGCGAGCTGTTCAGGGTGTACCCCGCCCTCGCCTGGAGTTAGCTGAGATGTGCGCTAGCCTCCCCGCAACCCTAGTTAGGATTAAGCGATTCAGAAAATTAATGAATAAGCCCTAACAGCGATATAAGAAGTTACCTAGCTTGTTATATCAAATGTTTGAAAAAGTCAACAACAGAAATTATTTGTGAAAAAGTGTGTTTATTGAAGTAGTTGCTAGCTAAATTTTCCTCAGCAAGTTTTTTATAATTCGCTGCATTTTTGCTAACAATGTTTGGTAACAAAATCTGAACCAAGTGACCATATAACATTTTAAAAATAAATGAGCACGTATTAAATGCAATTTCTTTCAGCGTTGATTGAAGGTGTGTGATGTTGCAGTATGTTTGGTTCAGTTAGAGCTGTGTTTAGCGAGCGAGCCAAAATGAAGAGCAGTGCCAAGTTTTAGATTAGATTTAGCTTCTTCACTGTTTCTCATCTATATAATGATATGAAAATACCAGATTAAAAAAACATGGCCTATAAACAGATTATTGTTGAATAATTAAATGAAAATTTTTACAGGTAAAATATTTTAACTGCATATTTTTCTTTCGTTCTTTTTTTTTAAAGTGCATACTGTACATGCTTTTTTTTCTAGTCGGCCACTACAAGATGGAGATATGATTAACATCGATGTTACTGTGAGTAAACACACACATACAAACATTAAAGCATGCAATGCTAAAATGATTAATTACTACAACTATAATGTATTTATCATTATTGTTAAGGCATCTATTATAATTTTCTCATGAAGTCTATTGAGTATCTGTTGTGGGTGTTTGCATAGGTTTACCTGGAAGGTTACCATGGTGACACCTCAGAGACGTTTTTGATTGGCTCGGTAGATGATCGGGGTAGGAAGTTAGTGGATGTGGCGCGACAGTGTAGAGATGAAGCCATCGCTGCATGCGGACCAGGACACCCACTATGTGTTATCGGCAACACCATCAGGTACTTGGTGTGTATGTGTGAGAGAAAAAGATAGACAGAATAAGAAAGAGAGGCTCGAGATGTTATGCATGGTAGTTTGCATGTCTTTGTCAGAGAAAAGTTTAAAAAAAAAAAGGTGCATGAAGGACATTGAGTGACTTAAACACACACACACACACACACACACACACACACACACACACACACACACACACTCAGTGCCATCTGTTTATTTTCTTTTTCTTCATTTCCATCTCCATCCCTTAAAATTCTTTTGACAGTTTCATGTCTAATGTATTTTTCAACAGAAATGTAACACAGTATGGTAATGGCAGTTATAAGGCAGGCTGAATGGCGGCGGGTTAAAGAAAAAGAAAGAGGTGAAGACGACGAAATTAAAAAACTGAAGAGTGTAAGGTAGGATAAATAAGGGAATAAGTGATGATGGACTGTGAAATAAATAAAGAAAAAAGAGAAAGAATGTTAGTGAAGGCAGAGAGGAAGAAGGGAAGAAAGTTTGGAAAGAAGAGAGAGAGAGAGGGACTTGGAATATAATATAATTTAAGAGGGATGAAATGGGTAAAGAGAGAGAAGAAAGACAAAGAAAGGTGAAGGAGGGAGAAGAAGGAAAAAGTGAATGAGAAGAAAGAAAAGATAAAATAGCAGAACAGAGTAAGGAAGTGGTGAGGGAGGGAAAAGGCAAAGAAGGAAGGCAAAGGAGAGACTGAGGGACCAAGGATGGGAAGGAAGAAAGAAAGAAGAGAGATTGATGGGGGGGGGTATTAAAAGCACAAGGAAAAGGAATGATGTTGAAGAAAATAATGGCGAGAAAAGAATAAGAAGCGACAGTTAAAGTGAGAGAGAGAGAGAGAGAGAGAGAGAGCGAGAGAGAGAGAATGGAGGTGGAGAGTGAGACAAAAAGAGAACAGACATAAATAAAGAGAAGAGAGAAAAAGGAATGAGAGGGAGGAGAACTGAGGGACAGAGGGTCAGAGAAAAGAGAGAGAGCAGAGAAAAAAGAGGAATGGATGAAAAGACAATGATGAGAAAGAGAAAAAGAGGAAAGAGAAAAGAGATATGGAGAGAAAGTGGGTGATAATGCATTATTTACAAACCCGCCTTCATCACAGATTAACATGGTGGCAGAAATCTCTCTCTCTCTCTCTCTCTCTCTCTCGCTCTCTCTCTCTCTCTCTCTCTCTCTCATCAGTTATAATTAACTCAAGGACTCTCCACTGCTTACTAGCTTTTGTCTAATTGTAAGGATTCAGCCTTTCACACACACACACACACATACTTGAGACTCGAGGACGTCACCTCGAAAACCTGCCTATTGGAACATCATCTTAATATAAAAGTGAAAAAGTGAGAGAGAGAGAGAGAGAGAGAGAGAAAAGGGGAGGACACGGCTCTGAACCTTCCATTTCCCATCACAATGTTCTGAACAGCACTACGCAGAGTTAATGTATTTCTAGGCTTGCATGAAACGAACAATTACCCAGAGTGCACCGGGGTCCTCTCCCTGCAATGGGGTGTAAATTACAGGTTAGCTGGTCTCGCTGTGCGTACATGCGTGTGTGTGTGTGTGTGTGTGTGTGTGTGTGTGTGTGTAAGAGTGTGTGTATGAGATGTAAATTACAGGCTAGCTCGTGCTGTCTTGAAGAAATGCAGTGTCTGCCAGGCAGAGTCCAGCTCCCTGCCGAGACACACTTACAGCCACGGGGAGAAGGAGGACACGCAGAAAGGGACGACACACAAAAACCTCTTTCTATAACGTTACACAAAAGGCATGACTAGAACAGAGTCAGCCCCTTCATTACAGCATGGGCTCTCTCATCCTCGTTTTATTGAACCGACTACAGCCAATAGACCGAACCCTTCTTTTCATCTCCATTATAATTCGTTAGTAGTTTAAAATAAAAATCTAAAAAGTTAATACAGTATGAGCTTAATTAATCAAATCGTTTGCTTTTCTTATGGTTCTGGAAGATTGTTTGTTTTGATTGTTGATTATTTCATATAATATTTTATATTATTCTTAAGGGTTGCCAGATTACTCGAATTTGTGTTTGTTCTGAATGTAAGGGAGATTTCAGGGGTTTTTAGGCTTTGCATTTATATTAACATTCATGTCCTCATTAATGTACTGTACTACCAGTGGCAGGTGGGGACGGTGGTGTAGTGGTTACTGTGCTCTGATCATGATTGAGAACCCCACTGTGCTAAGAACCCCGGGAAAGGTCATAACAACGAGTGTGCCACCCACCAGTATAAATGGTTACCAATAAAATTACTGGGAAGTTAACCTACTGAGACGTTAACTCCTGGTTGCATCACACTACGGAAACCGGGAATAAGCTCTGGCCTGATGAGCCAGTCTACTCTAGTGTAAAAAGCCTTTCAACCTAAATAAAACGAACAGAATAACACCATCCAACATAAATAAATTTATTTTACAGACTGAAACTGCTGACTATTTGTAGACAGAATTCATCTTCATTTACTTCCATGATTCTCATGTAGAGGCTTTCTGTCCGTCTCAAAATAAAATAATATACATAGTCATATAATTCAGTGATTGTTAATGTGTTTGGCCGTCAGGGAAGGTCTTGTTTGCCCTGACCACCCACCACTGAACAGTGACCATACCGCTTCACTTCTAAAATTGATTGACGCACCCAGATTACTGTATCATAGTTTTTGATTTCTTGATTAATGTGTCCTGTTTCAAACCAATAAGCCACTCCTCTGTCTGGAGAATAGTCTAAATCACAGGTGTCAAACTCAAGGCACAAAGTCAGTCTGACCCACTTACATATTTTATGTGACCTGCGAGTGCTGTCAAAGTATATGATTATCATACATTCTTCACTTCAGCCATTACCATGAAACATAGTTCTTTGTCCACCCGCGAGGTGGTGGCAGACAAATTTCAAGTGTTATTCGCGGCTCAAGCTAGCATGTTGCTGTCAGTTAGTAAATAAAGTTAAAGAGGACAAATCGTAAACTAAAGTAATCATTTTTGCAATGCAGGTTTTACGGTTGCCCTTTTTGTCCAGATTATCCAGCTTTTCATGTAAATCTGTCTGTAACATGCTGTGATGGAGGAATTGTTTATAGTGAATTATTTTTTACTGAACACTATATTTCGCAGTATTGTTTTTGTTCATGCTTTATAAAAGAACTCAAGTTAGTGGTACTGATAGTTTTTATCATGGCGCCACTCCACTTTATGTCATGTCTTCGAACACTCTTATGCATGAAAACCATGGCTGGGATTATCATGGCCATTCTGGCAGATCTTTTAGCAATCTCGTACAAATATGGACAGTATTAGAACGAATCTGGTGCAAAGGTTTATTTATAATGTTTTAGGGTTCCTGAAATCAATACAGGGTCAAATGTCAATCCACACAGTTATTATATGGTCAAAAATATACAAACAGGATTTTCTGGCAAATATCCCTTTGCAGGTATCGCTTTGGTTGAATTCTGGTCAGATAGTTAACCATCTCTTCTCGGCAGAGATAAGTTAGGGTTGATTTTCAGTCGTGAGCCCGACTGTCCTCACACACTAGATAGTTTTGAGCTCAGGACTTTCTTAAGGCCGTTCCAAAATGTAACGTTTACCTGCTTTATCCATTTCTAAATAAGCTTTGATATGCATTTGTGGTCTTCATACATTTGGAACCTCCAAATTCGTGTTTCGAATTAAGTTTATGCTGCAGAAGTACTCCTTTAAAATTATTCTGGAATTATTCTGCCTACTTTATATAATGATCCAACTCCTCTGGCAGAAAAACCGCGCCAGTGCATGATGCTACCACCATCAGCACCATGGTCACGATTGGTGCAGAGTTCATAGCGCTAAATGTTTTACTTTTAATCCTTCAAGCACATCATGTTTTTACTTTGTCTATGTCGTCAGCTACAAACTTTAGTCAAGCTTGACGTTGTTGATGTTGAAGTCAAGCCGATGTAAAACACACTTGGTGTTCAAGCAGCTTCTAGTTTATGGAAGGCTCTGGGACTTGGTGGATTATGTTAGTCAACATCACCATTGGACTTTTCTACATCGTGCCATTCTCCAGGTCACAAGGTCTTATTATTTTTATTATCATCAGACATAGAACCAAAACAAGATGTAAAACAGGTGAATAAGATACCAAGCCTTTAAATTGGGGAGGTTTCATCAGGAAGCCTGTATACAGTATTCAGCAAAAACGATCTGATCATGGAAGATAAAACACATCAACTATTCACTAGTGAGTGTTTACCTTTAAAGATGTGCATTGTACAATCATTCTGTTGAAAAATTTGCAGTCCAAGTTCTTCTTTTCCTGTGTGCTTTAATCTGTGGGAAGTCGTGTTTGTGCTTTGCTGTAAATTTCTGAGCAGGTAGAGACGTGTCTCTCTGAGTAGTCTCTCTCTCTCTCTCTCTCTCTCTCTCTCTCTCTCTCTCTCTCTCTCTCGCTCTCTCTGTCTCTCTATTTTTTCTTCCCTCTCCTCTGACTCTTTCTTTACTTTTTCTCGAAGTCACAGGGCACAGTTCAAAGTGTGTGCAACGACTACCACTATTATTACATGCACACAGGAACCCCTTACATCTGCTCAGGAAAGAGCACTTAGCCTTATGTATTTTTTCTCTCTATTTTGTCTAAATTCGTTTTTTATATACTTTCTCTCAAGTCATCTCTTTTTATACATTCTCCTTTTACTGCCCGCTTTTATTTTCTCCTACCTTCTGCAAATTGCCACCTTTTAAAGTAATTTTCGCCAAAGGTGGCCTGACCTGTGTAACCATAGCAACCAGACGTCAGCCCCGTGACACCCCCATGATGGATCAATAAAGTTGCAACCATATTCCCAGCATGAGCTCCTGTAGTTGTGTTATTGCTTGATTGCTGGTTGTCACATTGTCGGTTGAACAACAGTGCTGTCATCCGTATGTGTGTGTGAATTGCAGTGAAATCGCCCACTCGAATGGCTTCTGCGTGTGTCCATACTTCATCGGCCATGGCATCGGGTCTTACTTCCATGGTCACCCCGAGATCTGGCATCATGGTAAGAGTTCAGGTTTTACTGCTGTTTCACAGTGTTGTGTTAGTCACCAAAAAGCTTTTTTTTTTTAACCTTTATAGTTACATCATATGACAACTTCCAGTTTAGGAATGCGAATGCTAATACCTGCCTCCTCGGATATCTAAGTTTACTGGTATGTCGGAAATTTTCACTGGCCATATTACGTTGGTATATGATGGCTAGTGGAGTGGAATCGACAAATGACCTCAAAAAAAAAAATCTACATTATATTAGAACCAGGAACCACAACGAAACTCAGCTAAATCTTAAAAATAAGTTGGACCTGCTTTTTACAGTAGACATGTAGCTGTAATATTTACTTTTTAAATGATGGCGAGAAAAACTTAGTCATTGTTTTTTGTTTCCTGTTTTTTAGTGTTTGTTTCCGGGTCAGAATTAAAACAACAACAACAACAAAAAAATCAGATTCTTTTATCAGAATTTCAGTTTCCATAGCAACCAATTTAACATGTAAACATATGGCTGGTAATTGATTCCAGGTCAGACCTCGAAAACATATGACATTTGCAGGTTATTACTGGTGCTTTTCCAAACATGCATCACTGACATTGTCAGCCCTGATATGAAAGCTTTATAACCTTCAGGTCACTTGCGTAGATGTCATGATTCAGATTTAAAGTTAGATTTAAGTGTAAACCTTTTATTGGCTGAGAACATGAAAACACTTTTCGGGAAACATAACTTTTTGGGAATCTATTTTACTTTCAGAGGGCAGTGGTGGTCTAGTGGTATAAGGCGCCGGATCGCTGATCCAAAGGTTGGTGGTTCGAGTCCCACTGTCCACAAGGTTGTCACTGTCCCCCCCAGTGGAGCTAACTGGGTTATCAAAGGCCGGCCATGTCTCTCACTGTCTATGGTGTGAGGCATGTAAAAGAACCATTGCTGATTTTCGACAAGAGTAGGCTGCAAAGCCGTCAGCGTGTTTCCGCCCTGCGATGGCCTGGCGAGCTGTCCAGGGTGTACTCTGCCCTCGCCCTGAGTTGGCTGGGATGGGCACCAGCCTCCCCGCGACCCTAATTAGGATGAAGCGGTTACAGAAAATGATTTTACTTTCAATTTTACAGCTTATACTCCCATGGCACATCACCCATTTTAAATATATACAGTACAGTAGTTTGTGAAAGAGTTCCATCCCCAGCATCTCTACCTTACTTATTAATTATAAAAAGTCTATAAAGGTGCCTTAATCCTTTAAAGCTGCCCTCCCACTTTTTAAACGAGTAATTGAGCCATGGCGGTGTTCAAAACATTTACATTGAAATGAAATCTAACTATTGCTCTTTGGTTTGTACTTTTTGTGATACATATCAGTTTTCTTCTTTTGATTAACAGCCAATAATAATGATGTGTTGATGGAAGAGGACATGGCATTCACAATAGGTATGTATTTGCAACAATATTGTGTGTGTGTGTGTGTGTGTGTGTGTGTGTGTGTGTGTGTGTGTGTGTGTGTGTGTGTGTGTGTGTGGTATGTGTGTTTTAAACTGCTTTATCTTTTTGAGTGTGTGTTCTTAATTCATCAGATCTTATAACATTCCTTTGATGTGTTTGCCTGACCCCCCCCCCCCACCCCTTCCCAAGAACCTATTCTAATGGAGGGAACCTCTGAGTTCAGGATACTTCGTGACAAATGGACGGCGGTTTCAGTGGATGACAAAAGGTTCTTTTCTGCTTTCCACACATTCATTTTCATAGTATGTTCCCTCGTGGTCCTACGAGCAGCCCATATTGATTCCCCCATTGTTGCTAATATGCCGAAATGGGCAAAGATAAAAAAGAAGCTTATTATGCTGATTAGCCCAAAGGCATTGGAAGACCCAACAGAGAAGTACAAGAGTCTCATACAGCACATGGGAGCAAGCAATTTACATTAGCATGGATATTGAATTACTCACTCACTTATTACCCAAACCAATTAATCCTATTAAGATCTGGACGTTAGGAAGTTGGAGCCTATCTTTGCCGACACTGGACGAAGATGGGTACACCCTAAACAGCTCATCAGACTATCGCAGGGCAAATACTTCTCTTTGGTCTACTAGGCCTTTTGCTTGGTAATTCCAACCTCAGCATCCTACTACCAATATATTCACTTTCCCTCCTCTGTACATGTCCAAACCATCTCAATCTAGCCTCTCTGACTTTGTCTCCAAAACATCTAACATGTGCTGTCCCTCTGATGTACTCAATCCCAATCCTATCCATCCTCGTTACTCCCAAAGAGAACCTCAACATTTTCATCTCTGCTACCTCCAACTCTGCTTCCAGTCTTTTCCCCAGGGCCACTGTTTCTAAACCATACAACATCGCTGGCCTCATCACCTTCTTGTACACTTTTCCTTTCATTCTTGCCCATACCTTCATATCACACATCACACCGGATACTTTTCTCCAACCATTCCAACCTGCCTGCACACGCTTCTTCACCTCTTTTCCACACTCTCCATTACTCTGGATTGTTGAGCCTAAGTACTTAAAATCCTCCACCTTCTTTATCTCTTCTCCTTGTAACCTCACCGTTCCTCTTGGGTCCTTGTCGTTCACACACATGTATTCTGTTTTACTGAGGCTAACCTTCATTCCTCTCCTTTCCAGCGCATACCTCCCCCTCTCTAGATTTTCCTCCACTTGTTTTCTGCTCTCACTACAGATCACAATGTCATAGTCCATGGAGATTCCTGTCTAACCTCGTCTGTGAGCCTGTCCATCACCATAGCAAACAAGAAGGGGCTCAGAGCTGATCCTTGATGCAGTCCAACCTTCACCTTTGCGTTTTTCTCATATACTTCTTCTATTTCGAGATATTGGCTTGAAAACTGGTAACGGGAAATGTGTGAGGGTGTAACTTCTTGTGAACATAAGCACGTGTCTGAAATACCACCTAAGAAAAAAGGTGTAATGCCTGTAATAAAAGTGTGTGACTTATTACAATGCTTATTACTGCATTAACAGGGTTGCTAAGGGCTCAACTGGAAAGACAGCTATGAAAAGATAGGGGATGTCACCGCGTGATTTAGCTTCATGAGCTCCATAAGCTGTCCACACATTGCATGTAAAAACTTTTACTTGAGTCTGTCTAGTGTGAATAGTGGCATCCTCCTCCCAACCATTTCCAGGGCAAAATCTCGAGAAAGACTACGCCAATCCTGATCAAGTTTTGCATTCTTTCTCCTTCGGCGATTGTCCAGAAGCCTGCCATTTTTCAGAAAGCTATGCTAAGATAACATGGATTTATTACTCTATAAGGGTCTCATATTTATAAAACATGTACAATAATATACTGCCTTCAAAAAGAAACTCTGTACAGTTACATGTGGTATGAAAGTTCTCAGTGACATTGATGTAACGTTGGACACACAGAATACTGTACTGCTCTCTTTGTCGACCTTTTAAAGCGTTCGACACTGTGGATCACGATGTACTTTGTCAGAGACTCTTAGAAATTGAGATCACAAGACTACATTACATTTGAGTTCTGTCTGTCTGTTCAGTTCTACTTTAATCTAGAACTCTTTGCTGAAGAACTTAAAATGATCACACTTCATTACAAAATTGGCTTTAAACAGAACTATATCGGACGTGGCAAAGTCATCATTTGGAATATGTTCCTCATTTTAGTATGTTTATCTGTTGCAGTGTTTCATTTGTTGCTTTTAATGTCTATTTTATTGATGAAAGTCATGTTCTCGTCATTAATAAGGTAGTCTGTTGGGTTTTTACACTTGACCTAGTGGCTCATCAGGCCGGTGTTTATTTCCGGTTTCCGTAGTTCAACTCCATCTGGATGGGAAGCTAGTCTATCACAGGTTACCTTCCCAGTATAATTTTACTGGTACCCATTTATACTGCTGAGTGAACAGAGGCACACTTGTGGTTGAGACCTTGCCCAGGGGTCTTAGCACAGTGGGGGTCTAACTGGGATTTGAACATACAACCTCCTCATCATGAGCCCAGTACCCTAATCACTATGCCACCGGACCCATTTATTGTCATTAATGTCTTGTTCTAATGTCTTTTCTTTTTTTTACGTCTGTATTTGTTTTATGCTCATAACATGTCTCTTACAATTGAGACTTTGTCTCTGTGAGATAACTTGTCAAAATAATGATTAAATAAATCACGCACACGCATACACGCACACACGCATATATATATATATATATATATATATATAATGTCTATATACACAGTGGTACCTCACCTTACGAAATCAATCTGTTCCTGAAGTGGTTTCGTAACCTGATTTTTTTCGTAATTTGAGCCACATTTTACATGTAAAAAGCCTGATTTGTTCCAAGGTCCCCAATACTACCCCTAAACCCTTTAAAAATTATAAAAGTATACCTTTTAAGGGCTCTTTCTGCTTCAATATCGCACCGATGGTAGTCGGGTTTGGCCATAGTCCTTTGCGATATCATTCAATCGCATGCCACAAGCCCGTTTCTTCTTTTCACTCACACCAGGAATCATTTTCACCGGGAATCACACGTGTGTGTGCGTGCGTGCGTGCATGCGTGCATGTGTGTGTGTGGGCGCGTTTGTTGACCATGTCTTCTTAGCAGAGTTATAATTTTACAAATGTTTATGCAAGGTTAAAAGCCTGAGCCAAAAAATAAAGTTGCAATGAGCACACTCGAAAATCTCAGGAAACAACAGTAACTCTGTCTTTTATGCGTGTTAGAACTTCGTGACGAACAATGGGTCGAAGGCACATGAAAAGCATCAGGGGTATTATGGAGATGCAGCTCCCTCCTAGTCAATGGGAGGCCAGCGGGACGGGATGTTCGGAGACAGCCAATGGGAGACCAATGGGGCAGGATGTTGGGAGATAGCCAATGGCAGAGCAACTCGCGCATTGTTTGAATTTTTGAGATGGCGCGTTTCGTAACGTGAATTTGTTTCATATCCAGAGATGGAAATTTTAGGTAAATGCATTTAGTAACCTGGATTTTTAGTTTGTTGGGTCTTTTGTAAGGTACTACTGTGTGTGTGTGTGTGTGTGTGTGTGTGTGTGTGTGTGTGTGTGTATATATATATATATATATATATATATATATATATATACACACACACACACACACACACAAACAACCCCTGGTAAAAATTATGGAATCACCAGTCTTGAAAGATGTTCATTCAGTTGTTTCATTTCGCAGAATAAAAGCAGATCACAGACATGACACAAACTAAAGTAATTTAAAATGGCAACTTTCTGGCCTTAAGAAACACTAAACAAAATCAAGAAAAAAAATGTGACAGTCAGTAAGAGTTACTTTTTTAGACCAAGTGGAGGAATAATTTATAGAATCACTCAATTTTGAGGAAAAATTATGGAATCACTCTTTAAATTTCCATTCCCAAAGCTAACACCTGCATTAGATTAGATCTGCTTGCTAGTCTTAGGTTAAAGGGGAGTGATCACACCTTGGAGAGCTATCTCACCAAGTGGACTGACATAAATCAAGGCTTCGACACGAGAGATGCCAGTAGAAACAAAGGAGAGGATTATCAAACTTCTTAAAGAAGGTAAATCATCACGCAATGTTGCAAAAGATGTTGGTTGTTCACAGTCAGCGGTGTCTAAAATCTGGACCTAGTACAAACAACATGGGAAGGTCGTTAAAGGCAAGCATACTGGTAGACCAGTGAAGACACCAAAGTGTCAAGACAGAAAACTTGAAGCAATATGTCTTGAAAACAGAGAATGTACAGTAAAACAAATGAGGAACAAATTGGAGAAAACTGGAGTCAACATCTGTGACCGAACTGTAAGAAACCGCCGAAAGGAAATGGGATTGTACTGATGAATCATGAATCTGCATTGGGCAAGGTGATCAGTCATCCACAGTCCACGATTACGTTTCCTTGGCCCATTGTAACTATGTTTTTGATTATGGGTTTCGTCTAGCTTTTCATCTAGCTTTAATCCTCTCCTTTTGTTGGAGCTATGATTCATGTCAGTTCAATTAGTGCAACAGCTCTCCAAGGAGTAATCACTCCTGCGTAATCTAAGACTAATCTGATGCAGGTATTAGTTTTGGGGATGGAAATTTACAAAGTGATTTCATAATTTTTTTCATCAAAATTAAGTGATTCCATAATTTATTCCCCCACTTGGTCTAAAAAAGTAACTGTTACTGACTACCTACCACATTTTTTCCCCTTGATTTTTTTTGCCAGGTGTGTGTGTACGTATGTGTGTGTGTGTGTGTGTATATATATATATATACATATACATATACATAAATATATATATATATATATATATATATATATAGTGTGTGTGTGTGTGTATATACAGTATATATGTGAGGGGCAGTGGTAGTCAGGTGGATAGGGTGCAGGATCACTGATCCTAAGGTTGGGGGTTCGAGTCCCCACAAGGTTGTCACTGTCCTCCCAGTGCGGCTAACTGGGTTATCAAAGGTGGGCCATGTCTCTCACTGTCTATGGTGAGAGGCATGTAAAAGAACCATTGCTGACTTTCGTAAAGAGTAGGCTGCAAAGCCGTCAGCGTGTTTCTGTCCCTTGCTAAAAGGGTTGTGACAGGAAGGGCAGCCGACGTAAAAACCTCTGCCGAATCAAATGTGCGAATCAGATGATTCGCTGTGGCGACTCCCGAGAAAAAGGAAAAAGCCAAAAGAAAGAAAGAAAGAAATACAGTATATATGTAGAGGGCAGTGGTGGTCTGGTGGTATAAGGGCGATGGATCGCTGATCCTAGCGTTGGGGGTTCGAGTCCCACTGGCCACAGGGTTGTCACTGTGCCCCCCAGTGCAGCTAACTGGGTTATCAAAGGCCGGCCATGTCTCTCACTATTTATGGTGAGGTTCATGTAAAAGAACCTTGTTGACTTTTGTGAAGAGTAGCTGTATAGCCTTCAGTGTGTTTATGTCCCTTGCTAAAGGGTTGTGTCAGGAAGGGCATCCAACATAAAAACCTATGTCAAATCAAATGTGTGACTCGGATGATTCACTGTGGCGAACCCTGAAAAAGGGAAAAAGCCAAAAGGAAACTACTGCACACACATATATATATATATATAAATAAATAAAATAATCGGCACCTGTTTTCAAGGAATGAATGATGTCCCTAAATGAACTCCACAATGCTATTTTGAACACGCCCTTTTCAATTACTGATTTAATTACACAGAATCAGCAGCATACGTCATGACAGTTCAGGCTGTTGGATTTTATTACTGTACTACACCTCATAGTAAATTATTTTCCATGTAGAAATATTATTTCTACCAAAAACACTGATTGATCAGGTAAGTGATGTCTGACAGATATTATTTGGAACACAACCGTGTTTTATATATATTTATTGTTATTTGCTCTACCAAAAAGTATTGAGCACTCTCCTACGGAAGGATCTACTCAGAAAATCATATATATATATATATATATATATATATATATAGACATAGACATCACTTACCTGATCAATCAGTGTTTTTGGTAGACATAATATTTCTACATGGAAAATAATTTACTATGAGGTGTAGTACAGTAATAAAATCCAACAGCCTGACCTGTCATGACCTATGCTGCTGATTCTGTGTAATTAAATCAGTAATTGAAAGGGGCGTGTTCAAAATAGCTTTGTGGAGTTCATTTAGGGACATCATTCATTCCTTGAAAACAGGTGCCAATTATTTTATATATATATATATATGTATATGCCAAAAGTTGGTTGTATCTAAGCAACAATACTGATGTGCAGCAGTTCTCAGAAACGGTGTTTATACAATTAAATATTAAGTTCAGTGATTCAAAGAACAGCAAAATATTGCAGCATCTTTCAGTTTACACAGTGAATGTTTGAGTTTGTGAAGAAGAAATCAGACACTGATATTGTTTTGAACCGTCTAATATTTACTTTTCTTCAATTTCTTTCAAGAAATAACAGCAATTTGGTATGCTTTTCTTCATGTTTTGATTTGGAATAAAATATGTTGAGCTTCTGATGTATTTGTGTGTCTGGAAATAAAAGGTATTATCAGGATTCTGAGCTTTATTCATTTTTTTAAACACAGTGCTTTTATTTTGAATTATTAATATATTATATAATTATATAATATATTCTATAATATTATTTTAATATTGAATATATTTTATTATTATTTTGTGTGTGTGTGAGTGTGTGTGTGTGTGTGTGTGTGTGTGTGTGTGTGTGAGTGAGAAAGAGAGAGCAACAGTTTGAAACAGATGCACTTGATGACTGGTGTGTATGGAGCATGCATTAGTCTTCACACTCCTCAGGTGATAGCAGTGTCATTAGGGGTGCTGAGTGGTAGATAGAGATTGGCGTGCAGCTGGTATTGGGAGTAGAATGCCAAAAAAATGCCATAAAGGAAATTTATACTTATTCATAATACTTTTTTCCTGGTTTTCATACTCTTGTGTGTGATGGGTGACCTGGATAAAAGACTAGTAGCCTGCACACTAAATCCATGTTCAGACTTGGTAGGTCATGATGGATTCTCCAAATTTGGAAAGTGGTATCAGAAATATTGTCCATCTGTAGTGTCAGTACAAGGAAAATCATCCACTGATAATTTTGAGCTTTTTACAAGATGGAATAATTCAGTCTGGCAAATTCTTGCACTTTTTAAAGACAGAAATTTTTGCCTGAACAGATTGTCCTGCACACCCTCAGGCTAATTGCTCATGGCTTTGATGGCAGGTGTGGACTGTCCGCACCGCTGCTTGGTCAGCACTTCAGCTTGACTTCTATGCTTGAAGTGCATTGGAGGGAGATGTAGTGTAAGGAGAGAGGGTCTAATCTTTGTTTTTTCTTTCAATGTTAATCACTTATGCAGAACATATGTTAGATTGGCTGAGATAGGCTCCAGCCTCCCCATGATACTAACAGGATTAAATGCTTTAAGTGATACTATAATGTGATGTCATTCATTTTTTTTCCCATGTTGAAATAACTCACCTGTGTGTGTGTGTGTGTGTGTGTGTGTGTGTGTGTGTGTGTGTGTGATTTCCAGATCAGCCCAGTTTGAGCACACGGTCATCATCACCTCTGACGGCGTGGAGATTCTGACCAAGTTGCCAGATGAGGACTGAATTTGGTCCAGAACCTTGTGTACGGTGTCTAAGTGAAGATATTCTGTGAAGCGTGTTGTGTTCCTGATAAAAGAATGAGTAAAGCTCTCATAGTATGATGTTTATATTTGACGTTTATCCCATTTTAAACGTATTCTCTTATTTTTCCTTTCAAAAAATTAAAACCCTGAAGCAAGCCATAATTAATTTTGTTTGCGTTATATATCATTATTTCATTGCTCTATTAGGACAGCGTACCCTGCTTCACTCTTGAAACGCCAATCTGTCTCGAGATCAGCGCCGGATTGACTAAGAAAACTGGATTATATCTCGTTAACATGGCTCACTGCTCATGTCATGAGATTACCGTGGAGTAATGTCGTTATGTGAGCGCACTTCCACCAAGAGGTGATTTTATTTATGGCGTAAGAGGGCTCCCTGGAATCAGGGGCTTCCTCTATAATCAAGTTTAATAAGTGATAATATTTAAGGCTTGTGATGAGATGGGACAGGTGGAGCTAACAGGCTAGCAAAACCATGACAGATCTGTTCTTGATGGATGAGGCACAAGGTTGCATACACAAATTCAAGATAATATAAACATCAGGCTTCATGCCAAAGCAAGTGGGTGTGCATGAGGACACAAGCAAATAGATTTACTATAGAGAGCTAATCATATGGTTCTGTCCTGACTCATGAAGTAAGCATAATATTTTTATCCCATATGTTATAGGGCCCTGTCTAATATTACTATTGTCATGTTCAAGGCAAAAACTTGGATGGGACGATGGCATGGTGGCTAGTATGTTTGCCTCAAGCTAGAAGGTTTGGGTTCGAGTCTTTGGCTCATTGAGTGACGAATTGGTTGTTTCAAATTGCCCCTAGATGTGAGTGTAAGTGTAAATGTTTGTGTGTGTGTGTGTTGACCCCGTGATGGACAAGTAAGTTGTTCAAGGTGTACCCAGTCTTCAACCAAAGCTGACTGGGAAAGGCTCCAACCTCCACCGATCCTTGTAGGATTAAATGAGATGAGATTTCCTTTCAGCTTTTTTCCTTTTTCAGGGGTCGCCACAGCGAATGATTCGCACGTTTGATTTGGCAGAAGTTTTTAGGTCGGATGCCCTTCCTGACACAACCCGTTAGCAAGGGGCAGAAACACGCTAATGTCTTTGCAGCTACTCTTTACGAAAGTCAGCAATGGTTCTTTTACATGAACCTCTCACCATAGACAGTGAGAGATGTGGCCCGCCTTTAATAACCCAGTTAGCTGTAGTGTGTGTGTGGCGGGGGGGGGGGGGGGGGCAACCTTGTTGAGTGGGACTCGAACCCCCAACCTTAGGATCAGCGATCCAGCTCCCCATACCACCAGGCCACCACTGCCCTCCTTGTAGGATTAAATACTGTCTGACAAATTCCGTAAATGTTAATGAGATGTCAGTAACTATATTTTGATTCGTGGGGCAATGGTGACCCAGTGGTCGGGTCCCCAAAGTGCAGCTATCTGGGTTATCAAAGGCCTCACATGTTGTAATCTAAAAGAACCACTGCTGTCATTCATAAAGGGTAGGGCATCAGGTTTGCCATCATTGTACTGTCCTATAATGGCCTGGTAGTGTACTCTGCCCTTACCAGAGGTGGCTTAGGCATTAAGCAGTTTAATAAATGAAGGTATAAATTGACGATTTGTGTTTTAAGTGATTGTACTAAGCCAAGTAATACAAAATATACAATAACAACATTTACTGTACTGTATTGTTTTGATGCCTGTTGCATCAGCAAATACAGCATTTATGTTTCAGGTCATTTTCTAACATTCTCTAGCAGAACTGGGTGTTTCAAATCTGTACAGATTTTTAATGAAACCACAAATTCATCTTGGGTGGTGTGATGGCACAGTGTTTAGCATGTCCACCTCACAGCAGGGGCATCTCTGTGTAGAGTTTGTATGTTCTCTCTGTATGTATTTTTCTCTGGGTTCTTCCGGGTACTCCGCTTTCCTCCCACCTTCTAAAGACATGCACATTTGGCTAATTACCTGTTCCAAATTGCCCCTGGATGTTAGTGTGAATGGCTGTCTGTGTGTCTTGCCCTGCGATGAATTGGTGACCTGTTTGGGTTATACTTCACCTTCACCCAGTGTTGGCTGAGGTAGGCATTCGCTTCCCCATGACCCTAGTAGGATTAAGCAGTTTTGTAACTGAGAGTGAACAAATTCATCTCGGTAGCAAAACATTATGGACAATGTGTTTCAGTTATTAGTAATAGGACATTTTCTAATAATTTCTTTCATATCATCGAATACAAATGTCAGGCTTTAAGCGTTTTATGTCCGTTCATACTTACATGTGTGTGTGTGTGTGTGTGTGTGTATATATATATATATATATATATATATATATATATATATATATATATATATATGTGTGTGTGTGTGTGTATGTCTGTATGTATGTATGTATGTGTATATGTATGTGTATATCTTCTTCTTCTTCTTTTATTTTCGGCTGCTCCCTTCAGTGGTCGCCACAGCAAATCATCCGCCTCCACCTCACCCTGTCCTCTGCATCTTCTTTTCTGACTCCAACGACCTTCATGTCTTCCTTCACCACATCCATAAATCTCTTCTTCGGTCTTCCTCGAGGCCTTCTGCCTGGTAGTTCCAACCTCAGCATCCTACTGCCAATATACTCACTATCCCTCCTCTGTACATGTCCAAACCATCTCAATCTAGCCTCTCTGACTTTGTCTCCAAAACATCTTACGTGGGCTGTCCCTCTGATATACTCATTTCTGATCCTATCCATCCTCGTTACTCCCAGGGAGAACCTCAACATTTTCATCTCTGCTACCTCCAGCTCTGCCTCCTGCCTTTTCCCAAGTGCCACTGTTTCTAAGCCATACAACATCGCTGGCCTCAACACCATCTTGTACACTTTTCCCTTCATTCTTGCTGACACTCTCCTATCGCACATCACACCGGATACTTTTCTCCAACCATTCCAGCCTGCCTGCACACGCTTCTTCACCTCTTTTCCACACTCTCCATTGCTCTGGATTGTTGAGCCTAAGTACTTAAAATCCTCCACCTTCGTTATCTCTGTTCCTGTAACCTCACCGTTCCTCCTGGGTCCTTCTCATTCACACACATGTATTCTGATTTTCTGAGGCTAACCTTCATTCCTCTCCTTTCCAGGGCATACCTCCACCTCTCTAGATTTTCCTCCACTTGTTCTCTGCTCTCACTACAGATCACGATGTCATCTGCAAACATCATAGTCCATGGAGATTCTTGTCTCACCTCGTCTGTCAGCCTGTCCATCACCATAGCAAACAAGAAGGGGCTCAGAGCTGACCCTTGATGCAGTCCCACCTCCACCTTGAATTAAGTCGGTCACACCGACAGCACACCTCACCACTGTCTTACATCTCTCATACATGTCCTGCACCACTCTAACATACTTCTCTGCCACTCCAGACTTCCTCATGCAATACCACAGTTCTTCTCTTGGCACCCTGTCATATGCTTTTTCCAGATCCACAAAGGCACAATGTAGCTCCCTCTGACCTTCTCTGTACTTCTCTATTAACATCCTCAAGGCAAACATTGCATCTGTGGTGCTCTTTCTTGGCATGAAACCAAACTGTTGTTCACAAATGCTGACCTCTGCCCTTAGTCTAGCTTCCACTATTCTTTCCCATAACTTCATCGTATGGCTCATCAACTTTATCCCTCTGTAGTTGCTGCAACTCTGCACGTCTCCCTTGTTCTTAAAAATGGGCACCAGCACACTTCTCCTCCACTCCTCCGGCATCTGCTCACTCTCTAGTACCTTGTTGAATGTTCTTGTCAGAAAATCTACTGCTACCTCTCCTAGACACTTCCATACCTCCACAGGTATATCATCAGGACCAACTGCCTTTCCATTCTTCATCCTCTTCAATGCCCTTCTCACTTCACCCTTACTGATCTTTGCTACATCCTGCTCCTCAATGGTTACCTCTTCTACTCTTTTTTTCTCTCTTATTTTCCTCATTCATCAGCTCTTCAAAGTACTCTTTCCATCTTCCCAGCACACTTCTGTCATTAGTCAATACAGTTCCCTCTCTGTCCTTTATCAATCTAACTTGCTGCACGTCCTTCCCATCTCTATTTCTCTGCTGTGCCAACCTGTATAGATAATTTTCTCCCTCTTTACTATCCAACTCTTTACTATACAAGTCATCATACGCCCTCTGTTTGGCCTTAGCCACTGCTACTTTCGCCTTACGCTGTGTCTCCCTGTACTCCTGTTTACTCTCTCCGGTCCTCTCAAGGTCCCACTTCTTCTTGGCTAACCTTTTCCTTTGTACACACTCCTGCACTTCCTCATTCCACCACCAAGTCTCCTTATCTACTTTCCTTCCAGAGGACACACCAAGTACTCTCCTACCTGTGTCCCTGATCACATTTGCTGTGGTTGTCCAGTCATTTGGAAGCACTTCCTGGCCACCCAAAGCCTGTTTCAACTCCTCCTTGAAGACAACACGACACTCTTCCTTTTTCAGCTTCCACCACTTTGTCTTCTGCTCTGCCTTTGCCTTTTTCACCTTTCTCACCATCAGAGTCATCCTGCACACCACCATCCTATGCTGTTTGGCAACACTCTCACCCACGATGACTTTGCAGTCACTGACTTCCTTCAAATTACATCGCCTACACAAGATGTAGTCTACCTGTGTGCGCCTACCTCCGCTTTCATAAGTCACCCTATGCTCCTGTTTCTTCTCAAAGAAAGTATTCACCACAGCCATTTCCATCCTTTTTGCAAAATCTATCAACATCTGTCCTTCTGCGTTCCTGTCCTGGATACCAAACCTGCCCATCACTTCCTCGTCCCCTCTGTTGCCTGCCCCAACATGTCCATTGAAGTCTGCACCTATGACCACTCTTTCACCTCTGGGGTACTCTGCATCACTTCATCTAAGTCACTCCAGAATCTCTCCTTCTCTTCTAGCTCACATCCTGCCTGTGGGGCATAAGCACTAACAACATTGAGCATTACACCTTCAATTTCTAACTTGAGATTCATCACTCTGTCTGACACTCTTTTCACTTTTAGAACATTCCTGACAAACTCCTCCTTCAAGATGACTCCGACTCCATTTCTCTTCCCATCCACACCGTGATAAAATAGCTTAAACCCTGCTCCTAAGCTTTTAGCTTTGCTACCTTTCCACCTGGTCTCCTGAACACACAGTATGTCCACCTTCCTCCTCTGCATCATGTCAACCAGCTCTCTACCTTTTCTGTGCATAGTTCCAACATTCAAAGTCCCCACTCTCAGTCCTAGACTCATGCCTTTCCTCTTCTCTCTCTGCCTACGGACACGCCTCCCACCTCTCCTTCTTCGACGTCTTCGACCAACAGTAGTCCAATTTCCATCAGCACCCTGTTGATTGACAGCACTGATGGCGGTCGTTGTTAACCCGGGCCTCGACCGATCCGGTATGGAGGTAATACTTTTGATTTGCATAATCAATAATTGGCATTGGTTTTACGTCGGATGCCCTTCCTGACACAACCCTCTGCATTTCTCCGGGCTTGGGACCGGCATGAGGGGGAGAGACACTGGTTAGTGCCCCCCCACCTCATGGCTGCATTATATGTATGTGTATATATATATATATATATATATATATATATATACACACACACACACACACACACAAATGTCAGGCTTTCAGTGTTTTATGTTCGTTCATATATATGTATCTATCTATCTATCTATCTATCTATCTATATATATATATATATATATATATATATATATATATATATATATATATAGATAGATATAGGTGCTGGTGGCGTAGTTGTGAGGGTGCTGCACTCATGATCTGGAGGTTGTGTGTTCAAATCCCAGTTAGAGTAAATCCCCCCCGGGCAAAGTCTTAACCACAAATATTAAAAAAATTTAAAATATTAAAAAAAAAGTAAAAATATACTGGGAAGGTAATCTGAGATCGACTAGCGTCCCATCCAGGAGCAGTTGAGCTCCTGGTTGCTTCACGCTACAGAAACCGGGAATAAGCACCGGCCTGATGAGCCGCTATGGCTCGGGTGGAAAAAGCCATAGTTACGTATAATCTTGTGGAATGTCCATGAGATGAGTAGGTTCCTGTTTTCAGTTAGCCTTTATTATAAATAAGTAAGTATAAACATGTGTTTCTTCAACAGCATCTCTGTTTGTTTGGTTGAAATTAACAAGCAGGTTTGTTGACTTTCTTGTTACAGAAATCTTAAGAAAATCTTTCGGAAATAAGCTAAGAGCCTTGAGACTCTTTCCATAAATGCTAAATACTCAGAGAAGACTACCTTGTTTACCATAACGTTTTTTTTAAACAATATTTTTATGATCTCTTTATTAGCCAGGTGACTAATAAGGGCAAGCAAGGTCGTTTCTATGTGGAATTTGCATGTTCTCACTGTGCTTGAGTGGATTTCCTCCGGGTACTCTGGTTTCCTCCGACAGTCCAAAGACGGGCACATTCGGCTAATTGGCTGTTCTAAATCGCCCCTAGGTGCAAAAGGTTGTGTGAGTGTTGGCACTGTAATGGTCTGGTGAGCTGTTCAGGGCGTATCCTGCCTCTGCCATGTGTTAGCTAAGCTAGGCTCCAGCCTTCCCATGACCCTCTACTTCTTTTCCTTTCAGGGGTCGCCACAGCGAATCATCTGCCTCCATCTTCATGGAAGTCATAGCAATCATTCGCATGTTTGATTGGGTATAGGTTTTTACGTCGGATGCCCTTCTTGATACAACGCTATAGCAAGGGACAGAAATATGCTAACGGCTTTGCAGCTACTCTTTACGAAAGTCAGCAATGGTCCTTTTACATGAACATCTCACGATAGACAGTGAGAGGCATGACCGGCCTATGATAACCCAGTTAGCTGCACTGAGGAGATGGTGACATCCTTGTGGAGAGTGGGACTCGAACCCCCAACCTTAGGATCAGCGATCCAGCACTCTTTACCACCAGGTCACCACTGCCCTCCAACCTCCCCATGACCCTAGAAGGATTAAAAGGTTCGGCAAATGACTGAGTGTCTCTTAGTCTTAAGCTATGTTGTTGATAAATTGTGAGGCGCTCCACCGAATGTAGGCGCTTGTCGCAAGTCACGTATGGTGCTTGTGAGACAAATCGCAACTTATTCAGACTTCCGATCTTTCAAGTGAGCAAGTTCGCGTTGAATACTTGTTTAGTACTCAACCTTCACTTTCTCACTTGATAAAGTGATAAGCTGGGCTTTGTATCACAAGCCTCATATGTCACTTGTGACAAGCTCCTACATTCGGTGGAGCGCCTCACAATTAGTCAATACACGTTATTTGAACTTGATATCAGATGGGATGACTGTCAAAGCTCTCATTCACTCTCTAACTCAATCATCTGCTGAACCAATTAGGGCCTTTGAGAGGCTGGAGCCTATCTCACCCAACACTG
>CM045744.1:28451475-28453975 GCA_024760905.1 Plotosus lineatus | reverse complement strand
ATTTCTATGGCTGTGGAATTCAGACATACTCTACTGTATTGCAAAATTGGCTCTTCAGTTCAAAAAAAAAAAAAAAAAAAAGTCCACCTGTTATTTAGGGATTGCTCTCCTCAAACATGTGGGAAGTTCAAGGTTAAATTTAGGATGTAAAGGAAAAGCCATGCAGGGGATGGAACACCTTGCAGTAATACGAGTTCTACTGTACAGTACTTCTCACTGAGAGTTGTCTCCTGATGATGTGAGATTAAAATGAAGATATTCTGGAATTATATTTATCTGAACTATACAGAACTTGGCAAAAGTCAAAGGCATTTTATTATTTTTTTTTTTTTGTATGAATTTTGATATTGCTTAAATAAAATAGATTTCCAAATGATAGTCTTCCTGCATAAATATTAAATATCAAAATACTTGAATTTTAAATTACTGTAGAAGTTCCTGGCTGTTGGGTTTTGCAGGAGGAACAGTCAAAATCTCCAGAAGAATTTAGAATAATTCAGTCCTCAGAAAAGCTGGAAAAGGATTTAATTTAACCTGAAAACTCCTCAGATTGAATTTACATTTTTAAGCAAAGGGCTGTCAGACCAAATACTGATTTTTGTTGCTTATTGTTCTTTTTAATTTCAGATCTTTTCAGATATTTTCAGATACCATCATTACTTTTGAAGTCAAACCTCTCTCTCTCTCTCTCTCTCTCTCTCTCTCTCTCTCTCTCTCTCTCTGTGTGTGTGTGTGTGTGTGTGTGTGTGTGTCTGTGTGTGTGTGTGTGTGTGTGTGTGAGTCTCTCTGTGTGTGTGTGTGTGTGTGTGTCTGTGTGTGCGTGTGTGTGTGTGTGTGTGTGTGTGTGTGTGTGTGTGTCTGTGTGTGTGTGTGTGTGTGTGTGTGTGTGTGTGTGTGTGTGTGTGTGTGTGTGTGTGTGTGTGTGTGTGTTCAAAGGTAAATATTTCTGAAAATAGTCGGTTATTTGTAAAAGTGAAGGAATTATAAAATGTAAAAAGCATGTATCTGTCTCCTTTGCTTTTATATATATATATATATATATATATATATATATATATATATATATATATGTATATATATATATATAAAACAGCAAGCATTCTTCCTGTGACTGTTTTTTTCACATCGTATTGTATCCCAGTTTATTGTGGATGGAGGCTGTAATGTAAACTCCCTTCAAAACAGCCACATGTAGGTTACACTGTAAACTCCAATGATTTTACACTGTCATTGAAAATGCATCAACTGCTTACATGCTTTTGTTTAAAGGAGTCTAATATTTCCCATAAAGCCTAAATCTACCATAGAAGAATACTTTATGGTTCTCTAGAGCAAGGATTCCCAACATTTCAGTGTTTTCCTTCTTCCCAACACGCTTGGTTTAGCTAATTGGCCAGCTTTCAGCTATTCCATGACTCAAAGATTATGTGACAGGGAAAACCCTGGGGGGCAGCGCAGGGGGTCCTCCAGGACCAGGGATGGGAATATCTGCATGGCATTTTTATGGCGATCAAGAATCAAGTTGTCAATCAAATGTTCTGATAGATAACTTGATTCTTGATCGCCATCAAAATGCCATGCAGATATTCCCATACTTTTTACAATTAAAAGTACAGTAATATACTTTCTGCTTGAGTGATGTCATCAAGGGTAGATCTTCTGTTCCATTGAAACCTTTACACCTGATAAAAATGCATATGCTATTATTGTTTGGAAATCTATATCACTGATCCTAAAGGTATAAACCAAAAAATCAATGGGATGCATCCCATCTCAGCAACAACAATAACTATAGTCTAGTGCCCTTATTTGAAGGGTGTACACTACCTTCAGCTTAAAATGGACACCCAGTGAGTATTGTTTGCACTTATGATATTAATGCATGGATGTTAAATGCAAATTCTCCACTTGGGTTCAGATTAATAAGATGCTGTGAAATCTGTAATGAATTTCCACATGTGGCACAATAATGGCTGAGTCAAGCTTCCCCCCCCCCATTGGAATTAAATCATCAGTATACAGGAGGCTGATCAGTGCTCAGTATTTTGCATTTATTCGATAACTTGACAGTGAAGAAACAACTGAAGTCAGGTCTCACAACTTTCTTTTTTTGTTGTTTTGTTTTGTTTATTATTTTAAATAATTTTTATTATGATTCTATCTCTACGTGTAGAGGTAAGCTCACTGCGGCCCTTTGTGTATATTGTGCGTCATCTATTTCTGGGGGGGCGGGGGGGAGGGGGAGGGGCATGAAACTTTAGAAACAAAACATGAAACTATAGAGAACCGCGTGTCCCCCGGACCAAAAATAATCCAAGGCTGAGTCGGAGCTGGAAGCGCAGGGCGTTTTGGGAGAATAATGTTTCCGAGGCGGTTCTGCTTGAGGCGGTTTTATGCTTTTTCCTCTCTCTCTCTCTCTCTCTCTCTCTCTCCCTCTCTCTCTCTCTCTCCATTGCTGAGCCGCTCATAAAACGTCTGGGAGAGGCGCACAAAGACTCCA
>CM045744.1:28328975-28446475 GCA_024760905.1 Plotosus lineatus | reverse complement strand
GATGAATATTTACCCCTGGTGGAGGCAGTGCATCATAGGAGCTCTTGATGAAGTCTCTTAATACACTGCTACTGCTGCATTGGAACTCCGAGTCCCTGAGTTGGAGAGAGTAGTGGGTGGAGTCTGGAGTCCGCCTTGTGGGCGGGGTTATCATTCTGGGCGTCATGCGAGGAACCAATGGATGCAGTGACGGATGAGTGGATATTTGGATGGATAGATGGATAGGTATGCGTTGAAGCACGCAGAATAAATCTCATTCCAATAAGAGACACTATACAGGGTTTACTGCTGTAATAGCTAAGAGGATACCGCTACAACTCACAAGACTTTCGGGCCATTCATCTTACTTATCTCTGGGTAGGATCTGGGAGAACTTTCAGTTTGCAACTTGCCCCATACCTGACATAAATAACACTTGTGTTATGATGTGAGTTTAAAAAAAATGAAATAAACACAATAAAGACTAAATGTTCTGCACACCACCCATTGCAGCTAACTGGGTTATCAAAGGCCGGCCATGTCTCTCACTGTCTATGGTGTGAGGTTCATGTAAAAGAACCATTGCTGACTTTCAACAAGAGTATCTGCATAGCTGTCAGCATGTTTCTGCCCTGCGATGACCTGGCGAGTTGTCCAGGGTGAACTCTGCCCTCACCCAAAGTTGGCTGGGATGGGCGCCAGCCTTCCCACGACCCTAATTAGGATTAAGCGGTTACAGAAAACGAATGAATGAATGTTCTACACATAGGGCAGTAGTAACTCAGTGGTTAAGACTATGTTTTACTGACCAAAAGGTTGGGAGTTCAACCTGCCACAGTTGGGCCCTTGTGCAAGCCCGTTAGCCTTCAGTTGCTCAGGTGTGTAAAAATTATACATGTAAGTTGCTCTGGATAAGGGTTTCTGCCATAAATGTAAATTTACATGTATGTATGCCTCACATTAGAAAAAAGGGCAACTCGAGAATACTTTGGTTGTCACACTGGTTAAAACATTAAAAGGACGAGATCTAACCAGAACTCCAGACAATGTTTCTCTATCCTTACTAACCTTCACTGAGATAATCCTTACTGATATGTGGATCACTGAAGAAACTTTCAATAATCTATACCAAAGAGTAGAATAGCTGGTGGAAATAGACAGTGAGAGACAAGACCAACCATTGATAACCCAGTAAGCTGCACTGGGAGACAGTGACAACCCGTTGAGAGTGGGGCTTGGGATTAGTGATCCAGAACCTTACCAACAGGCCACCACTGCCCGTGAATTTGATTATGCATGATCTAATGATTCCAGCACTGTATAATGTCCCACACAACGCGGCTCGCCACCTACCGGTCAAAAAACGCAGTGCACCCTGTGGAGACCATGCCCACCGTGTGCTTCCAGCTCCTGAATGCAGACGGCGCCACACAGTCTCCTCAGCCTCCTCAGGTGAGCAAAACAGCAATTTACCCCTGGTAAACACCGGGGGAAAAAAAAAAAGAAAGAAAAAAAAAAGAGCTTGTAGGCTATCTGATGCCCAGTCGCGACAAACGCCCCCCCGAAACAGTCCGACAGGTGGCAATTTTCTCTGAGTCTCCTGTGAGCGCCACTGAGGTCGAGTGAGACTACATACTAATTTCAGGATAGTCAGCTGAGCAGGCTCGGCCCTTGGCTGGTGAAAATGCCAGCGTTACAGTTTGAAGGAGATTTCCCCTTGAGCCTTGTAATACTGTCTCAGGACAGTAAACCTTTGTGGGTTTATTTTAGCTCTATTACACTGCTGTTTCCCCTCCACTGTAGCTTTACTCTCGACTGCACACATAGAAGCCTGTTTTAATGAATTAAAATAGTTGATGATGAGAATTAGTTTACTTGGGTTTCCCATTCAACAATGTCTTTTGGAGAAGTAATTACTTCAGTTACACACCTGGGGCAGCGGGGTGGTCTAGTGGTTACCACGAAGGCCAAGTAGCCAGAAGATCCTGAGTTGGAGTATTTGTTTCCTTCAGACACTCCAGTTTTCCGGTTAGTCCAAACACATGCACATTAGGCTGATTAACTGTTCCAGATTGCCCTAGGTATGTGAATGGTTGTGTGTGTACTGGTCCATGAACCTCAATCACCCAGAGAAGATGATACAATTCCTTGCACAACCATAACACTGACAATTGTGTGTGGACTGAGGGCTCGATTGGTTGCTGCTCTGAGGATGTCGGACACACGGCAGACTGTGGAATTTTTATACATCTCATTGTTACTGATGGGTTAGAAATCAAACCTCTGACCAAAAATATCCAGTGGGACTGCCGTAACCATGATTTCAGTGGCTTGGAAGGTTTACTTGCAAGATTTTATTTGTAATTTCACTCAAATTATATGAGTGGTAAACAGAATATCTGTCTTCCTGTCTGTCTGTCTGTCTGTTGGTCGGTCCGTCCGTCTCGGTGATGTGTATTGTAGTGGCTCCTGCCAAACTGCAAAATACATCAGGCAGCAAGTGAACAATCAAGTTTTGAAGATGATGTGTAGGATGTAGGAAAATCGAGAGGCAAAATCATCTGAGTGACTTTGACATGAGTCAAATAGTGTGTCTTGATGTCACTAACATGTCTTTTATTTTGATGACATGCAACACCTACCTAGTGGTGTTGTGAAACAAGTACACACTCTTAATGAACGTTTAATAAACACACTGGCATTCCTGAACTTGCAGAATTTAGGATAATACACAATAAAAGTAAAGTGAATAAAGTCTATTGGGCTTGATACACCCAAGCCAGCTCATCAGGTGCTTATTCCTGGTTTCCATAGCGTGAAGCAACCAGAAGTTCAACTCCTCCTGGATGGGACGCTAGTCCATCGCAGGTTACCTTCCCAGTATATTTTTACTGGTACAAATTTATACTGCTGGGTGAACAGAGGCACACTTGTGGTTAAGACCTTGCCCAGGGGTCTTAGCACAATGGGGGTCTACCTGGATTTGAACACACAACCTTCTGATCATGAGCACAACACCCTAACCACTTCGCCACTGGCCCCACTATAATAAAAGGTAAGGTAAGAAAGTCCTTTGGGCTTTTTACACCCGAGCCATAGTGGCTTATCAGGCCGGTGCGTAGCCCCGGTTTCTGTAGCGTGAAGCAACTAGGGGTTCAACTCCTCCTGGATGGGATGCTAGTCCATCGCAGGTTACTCTCACAGTATATTTTTTACTGGTACCCATTTATACTGCTGGGTGAACAGAGGCACACTTATGGTTAAGACCTTGCCCAGGGGTCTTAGCTCAGTGGGGGTCTAACTGGGATTTGAACACACAACCTCCTGATCATGAGCCCAGCAGCCTAACCACTACACTACTGGCCCCACTATAATACACAATAACAATACATCTGAAATGGTCTGAGAAAGCCTCCAAATTCTTCAGACCTCCGTCTGATAGAATATCTGATGGGCTTGCTGTACAAACAAATCTGATTATGGACTCATCAAACTGCAATGAACACGACTTACAGGAGCGAATTAACTTACCAGGCATGTTAAATAAACACGAAATACTGGACATTGTTATTTCTTGGGAAAAAAAATGGAATTGAGCCGTTTCTCTTGCTGAAGCCCTTTTCTTTCTCCTGTATCTCAGCAATATGAATGAGAACGCAGAAATATCATCACAAGAAAATGCCCTTTGTGTGTGTGTGTGTGTGTGTGTGTTGGGGGGGGGGGGGAATTGTGTTTGTAATTGGTTACATTGGTTTTATTTTTCTTAGAATATCATTCCATCTTCCATTTCTTAACACTTCGTCCTAAGCATTCTTACTTTCAAAATCATAACACCGCAAAAATCTCATTCATACGTGACCTCGTTCACCCAGTCACACGGCCGTGTTATTGTAAACAGAGGCAGAACCTAAACAAAATGTAAAACAGGTGACTAAGAAGTATCAAGCCCATGAGATGGAGTGATTTTGCCTGGAAACCTTTGTATTCAGTCAAATTAACTGAGAACAAGAAAATTTTTTTTTTACAACATTCATTACTGGTTGGACTTCGGGAATAGATGAGATCTACCCTGAATATCTCAGGGTTTTGGATATTGTACGATTGTTTTGGATGACACGTCTCTGCAACATCTTGTGGTTATTGGGGTGGGGGTGTACCTCTGGATTGGAAAACCGGGGTGGTAGTCCTTCATTTTAAAAAGGGAGGCTGGAGGGTGTGCTCCAATTATCATGCAATCACAATCCTCAGCATACTTGGGAAAGTCTATGCAGGGGTACTGGAGAGGAAGATCCGACCGATGGTTAAACCTCAGATTCAGGAGGAACTATGTGGTTTTTTTCATCCTGACTGTGACACTTTCGACCAGCTCTACATGTTCTACAGGATCCAGGAGGAGGCGTGGGAGTTTTCCCCAGTCTGTCCACTTGTGTTTTGTGGATTTTTGTGTTTTGAACCTTTTGGAATTTCTCACATTTCTGCATAAAATCACCATCAAAAGTGATCTGATCTTTGTCAAAATCACACAGATGAAAAAAACAGTGTCTGCTTTAACTAAAACCACCCAAACAGTTAAAGGTTTTCATATTTTAATGAGGATAGCATGCAAACAATGACAGAAGGGGGAGGAATAAGTAACTGAACCATCACATTTAATATTTTGTGGCCCCCACCTTTGGCAGCAATAACTTCAACCAGACGCTTCCTGTAGCTGCAGATCAGTCTGGCACATCGATCAGGACTAATCTTGGCCCATTCTTCTTTACAAAACTGCTGTAGTTCAGTCAGATTCCTGGGATGTCCGTTTCATGAATCACTGTCTTGAGGTCATGCCACAGCATCTCAATGGGGTTCAAGTCTGGACTTTGACTTGGCCACTCCAGAACGTGTATTTTGTTCTTCTGAAACCATTCTGAAGTTGATTTACTTCGGTGTTTTGGATCATTGTCTTGTTGCAGCATCCATCCTCTTTTTAGCTTCAGCTTTCTGACAGACGGCCTCAGGTTTTCCTGCAAAACATCCTGATAAACTTTTGAATTCATTTTTCCATTAATGATTTCAAGTTGTCCAGGCCCCGAGGCAGCAAAACAGCCCCAAACCATGATGCACCCTCCACCATGCTTCACGGTGGGGATGAGGTGTTGATGTTGATGAGCTGTTCCATTTTTCCTCCACACATGACGTTGTGTGTTCCTCCCAAACAATTCAACTTTGGTTTCATCAGTCCACAAAATATTTTCCCAAAACTTCTGTGGAGTGTCCAAGTGCCTTTTTGCGAACATTAAACGAGCAACAATGTTTTTTTTAGACAGCAGTGGCTTCCACCTTGAAGTCCTCCCATGAACACCATTCTTGGCCATTGTTTTACATATAGTTGATGTGTGCACAGAGATATTGGACTGTGCCATTGATTTCTGTAAGTCTTTAGCAGACACTCTAGGGTTGTTTTTTTTTAACCTCTCTGAGTATTCTGCGCTGAACTCTTGGCGTCATCTTTGATGGACGGCCACTCCTTGGGAGAGAAGCAACAGTGCCAAACTCTCTCCATTTGTAGAAAACTTCTCTGACTGTCGATTGATGAACATCCAGACTTTTAGAGATGGTTCTGTGTCCTTTCCCAGCTTTATACAAATCAACAATTCTTGATCGCAGGTCTTCAGACAGCTCTTTTGAGCGAGCCATGGTGCACATCAGACAATGCTTCTCATCAAGACAATTCTTTCTAGGTGTGTGTTTTATAGTGGGCAGGGCAGCTTTAAGCCACTCATCAGTGATTGGGCACACACCTGACTTTAATTGTTTGGAAAAATTGGTTTCAATTGCTCTTTAAGTCTCCTTTGGCAGAGGGCTCGGTTACTTATTCCTCCCCCTTCTGTCATTGTTTGCATGCTATCATCATTAAAATATGAAAACCTACAAATGTTTGGGTGGTTTTAGTTAAAGCAGACACTGTTTTTTAACCTGTGTGATTTTGACAAAGATCAGATCACATTTGATGGTGATTTTAATGCAGAAATGTGAGAAATTCCAAAAGGTTCAGATACTCTTTCATACCACTGTAGAAAAGGCTTTCGACCTTGTCTGCTATCTTGTGGGGGGTGCTCCAGGACGACCAGACCTGTTTCTGTGGGCAATTCTGTCTCTGTATCACCAGAATCAGAGTTTAGGTCCGCATTGGTAAGAATAGGTTGAATTCATTTTCGATGAGGGTGGGAATCCACCAGAGCTGTCGTTTGTCACTTGTTCTGTTTATAATTTTTCTGGACAGAATTTCCGTGGTGTTGAGTGGTTCTGGTTTGGTGACCATTGGATCTTATGTCTCATCTCCACTTTTTACGATGACGTTGTTTTGGCTTCATCAGTCCAGGACCTCCTGCTGTCACTGGAAAGATTCGCAGCCAAGTCCGACCCAGCCGGGATGAGAATCAGCATCTCCAAATCCAAGGCCATGGTTCTCAGCCGGAAAAGAGTGGAATGCACCATCCAGGTCTGGAATGAGGTCCTGCTCCAAGTGGAAGAGTTTAAGTTTCTTTGGGTCTTGTTCACGAGTGAGGGAAGGAGGGAGAAGGAGATCGACAGGCAGATCGCTGCAGCCTCTACTGTAAACGGAGCCTCTACATGGTGAAAAGGGAGCTGGGCCATAAAGCAAAGCTCTCAATTTACCAGTCGATCCACATTCCAACCCTCAGCTATGGTCACTCAGGGGCTTTGGGTAGAGACCGAAAGAACAAGTTCACGAACACAAGCAGCTGAAATGAGCTCCTTTGCTGGTTGGTGGGACCTTAGAGATAGGGTGAGCACCTCAGTTATCGGATAGGGCAGAGTGGAACCGCTGTTCCTCCATATTGAAAGGAGCTAGTTCAGGTGGCTCAGGCAACTGGTTAGAATTCCTCCCAAACGCCTCGTATGATGTTTCGATCATGTCCAACTGGGAAGAGACCCAGGGGTCGGCCTAGAACACGCTGGAGGGATTATGTCTCTCAGGTGGTCTGGGAACCTCTGGGTGTCCCCCAAGAAAAGCTGGAGGAAATGGCTGGGGAGAGGGACGTCTGGATCTCATTGCTTTGGCTGCTGCCCCATTCGTTTGTGTATTCTATTATACATCCACTTCTACACACATCTTTTCTCTCAAAACTGACTCCATTATTTATGGTGAGGATTTTTTTAAGAGTTCGAAAAAATTCCTTTGAATTCTGGTCCTGGTGACTGGGATGGTTACTGAAGAACAGCGAACTCATTGGCATGTTTATAAAACCAGTTTGAGACCACTTTTAATTTGTATGGCACATTATCATGTTGGTAGTAGACATTAAAATACGAGTAAATTTCGCCCATAAAGGTTTCCAAAGTACAACTTTAGTGAGCCAATTATTCTTCACGAAACAAATAATTTCTAAGAACCGATTTTGTTTAGATCAGAGTGTAAGTGCTGAAATTATGGCACCACCATGAGGTTAAACATGATTACTACAACTGTTAAATGTGTCTAAAAATCCATTTAAATTAGGGGCATCACAATAATTTTCACTGAGGGCCACATGATAAAATTTTTTAGGTCACCAAGGGCTGAATAATCGCTGAACATCCAATCCAAGACAAAAGCATGAAATAAAATGTGCATGACAAAATGATTACTTTTGGTATTTTCCCTCTTTTCATTTTCCTTTTTCTGACAACACTTGATCGCAATTCACTTGCTTGTAATCTTTCTTGAGTTATAAAGGCCAGTTGTTAATTTGTAATAGGTTGCTGCCATCTCATCCGACTCAGGGTGAGTGCGGGGTACTCCCTGGGCAGCTCGCCAGGCCATCAAAGGGCCAAAACTCACACTACCTCATATTCTCCCTCACACCTAGGGGTGATTTAGAACAAGCAATTAAGCTACTGTGCATGTTTTTGGACTGTGTGAGAAAACCAGAGTACTCGGAGCAAACCCACACAAACTCTCAGAGAACATACAAAGTCCACATAGAAACGGCAGAACTAGGAATTGAACCCAGGACTTTCTTGCTATGAGGCGGACATGCTAACCACTATGCCGCCGTGCCACCAACATTGAAAATAAGTAATTACAGTTTGCCAGTGGTTGTATACAATATTCATTCATTTTCTGAACCGCGTAATCCTAATTAGGGTCGCGGAGAGACTCGTGCCCAATCTCGGCTGACTCTGGGCGAGGGCATAGTTGACCCTGGTCCGGCAAGAAACACGCTCATGGCTATGCAGCTACTTTTAACAAGAGTCAGCAATGGTTCTTTTACATTCCTCTCACCATAGTGAGAGACATGGCCGGCCTTTGATAACCCAGTTAACTGCACTGGGGAACAGTGTCAACCCATTGATAGTGGGGCTTGAACCCCCCACCACCAGGCCACCACTTCCCTGTGTACACGGTACAGAATTTGAACATAAATCGCTTTAAGAGGAAATTTTTCATGTATACCACATTAGTGATGTTGAAAAGGTCTACTCTGGAGGGTTTTACACTGCATTGTTCAAGCCAGCATGAAAATTTTGTCTGAGATTTGCACGTAAATGACGCCACAAGATGGCGGTATTGTATATTATTTTGGTTTGATAAAAGAAATACATAAAAGAAAACCCTTGCCCTGTGCAAACCCTGACAGTACAAAGGTAGGAACAAACTCATCACTCTTTAAATTTTTTATTTTATTTTGATTTTTTTTTTTTAGCTCATCGTACAGTGGTATGAGTGAGTTGCTCCCAGGACGACTGGCTGCTGTTTCAGATTACAGTGCAGGCTTGTAGAACTGCTGATACAGAACGACATCATGCTTGGGTAGTGATGACTAATTCACAGTCCCATATTTTACCTTATACATGATTGCTGGTCATGTGAGCCTAAGAGCCCAGCGGGCTTTATAACAAGACTGATATGAAGAGGCCAGTGTGAGAAGGATATTCTGGTTGTCTCTTCATACAGGAGTCGGGTTGTAGCTGAAGATTTCCAAATAAAGGGCAGCAAACAAGACAACTGAGTGCCTGTGTGTGGATTCCTGGAGAATACTTCAAAGTTAGTGCATCACCTGGCTTTCATCAGTACAAATACCAAAACTTTAAAAGCAAAGGAATGTCATCCTCATACTTGCAGTCATGCTGCTGCTGCTGCTGCTGCTGCTGCTGTAAAGAGGATGGTTTTGTCAGTGAGGATGAGAACATCTTTGAGAATGTTTTCCTTTTAACACTTTTTTAGTTATAAAATGGTATAGAGTGCCAATAATATATTATTGGAGCAAAACTGATGTAGATGAATAATTGTTAGTCTGCCACATAGGCCTCATGGTGGCATAGTGGTTAGCACGTCCACCACAGAGCAAGAAGATCCTGAGTTCAATTCCCAGCTTGGGCATTTTTGTGCGGAGTTTGCATGTTCTCCTCCCGTGCTTGTGTGGGTTTCTGCTGGGTACTCTGATTTCCTCCCACAGTCCAAAAACATGCACAGTAGGTTAATTGGCTGTTCCAAAAGTGTTCATAGGTGTGAGACTGAATGATTGTGTAAGTGTTGGCCTTGTGATGACCTGGCGAGATGTCCAGGATGTGCCCTGTCCTTACCCATAGTGGGGTGAGATGGGCGCTAGCCACCCTGCGACCGTAATTAGGATTAAGTGGCTCAGATAATGAATGGATTAATGAATTGTCCGCCACATGACCAAGAAATGTAGATGTTCCAGCAGTAATAAATAAACCGAAACACAGACACAAGGTATAAAACTGATACATTGGTAGCTCACTTTACGAGAGTCTCACCAAACGAAAAATGCAGGTTACGAAACGCATTTTCCTAAAATTGTTGTCTCTGGATACGAAACAAGTTCACGTTACGAAAGCGCCATCTTAAAAATTCAAACGCGCCATTCAAACAATGCACGAGCTGCTCTCCCATCAATGATGTTCAAACATCCTGCCCTGCTGGCCTCCCATTGGCAAGGTGGGATGACACAGCTACCTCCCATTGTCTTTCTCCCAACATCCCACCCCGCTGGCCTCTCATTGGCTAGGAGGGATGGCGCAGCTCCCTCTTATTGTCTATCTCCCAACATCCCGCCCCGCTGGCCTCCCATTGGCTAGGAGGGATGACGCAGCTCCTTCCCAGCCACCATAATGCTTTGTGTGTAAAGGACAGAGTTACTGTTGTTTCATGTTTTATTTCTTGACTCAGGCTTTTAACCTTCCATAAACATTTGTAAGATTATAACTCTGCTAAGAAGACATGGTCAATACACGCACACACACGCGCGTATACACACACGCGCGTATACACACACACACGCGCGCGTGTTAATTTTCCGGTGCAAGTGAGAAGAAGAAACGGGCTCGAGTGGCATCGCAAAGGAATATGGCCAGAGCCGTCTACCATCGGTACGATATTGAATCAGAAGGAGGTCTTAAAAGGTATGCTTTTATAATTTTTAAATGGTTTAGGGGTAGTATTGGGAGCCTTGGAACGAATCACACGCTTTACAATTGTCTGGAGATCCGATGGAGAATTATGCTGCCTGCAACATTATTCAGCATGACAGGTTTGTTGGAGGGTTAGTGATGGTTTGGGGAGGCATATCCCTGAAAGGACACACAGACCTCTACCGACTAGACAATGACACCCTGACTACTTTTAGGTATTGGAATGAAATCCTTGCGCCGACTGACAGATGTTATGCTGATACATTGGTCCTGGGGTCCTCCTGGTGCATTACAATGGCCTCATGTGGTGAGAGTATGAAGGCACTTCCTGCAGGATGAAGGAATTGATATCATTGACTATCCCCCCCATGGTTGCCTGACCTAAATCCATTAAAACATCTCCGGGACATTATGTTTCGGTCCATCCAACACTGCCTGGTTTCATTTCAGACAGAGTTCAGTGATGCCATCATCCAGATCTTGAAGGAAATGTCCAAGACACCATCTGCCACCTCATTAGGGTATTCCCCAACATTGTCAGGCATGCATACAAGCATGTGGGGCCCACAAAAACTGCGGAGTATTAATTCTTTTCTACTACAGTATTGGCCTTCCTGTTCTTCAGCTTTTCTGGGAAGGCGTTCCAGTAGATTTTGGAGCATGGCCTTGGGGATCGTGACCAGATCATTAGTGAGGTCAGGAACAAATGTTGGATGAAACAATGTTGGAGAAAGCCTGGAGTCTAATTTGGGTTACAGTTCATCCAAAAGGTGTTCAGTGGCACTGAGATCAGGGTTCTGTGTGGAGCACTTGGTTTCTTCCACTCAAGCTTTTGCAAATCATGTCCCCATAGACCTCATTTTGAGCACAGGGACATGATGTCATGCTGGAACATCTTTGAGCCTCCCAGTGAAGGGGATTTGTGTCGCCAAATTTGTTGGACCGGTTTAGGGAGGAACCACATACGTATAGGGTGTGAAGTGATGGTCAGGTGTCCACATACATTTGGCCTTATTGTGTGGTTAGCAATGTTAAATATGCACTATAAAGTTTCACAGATTATACAAGTATTAATCATACACATGTAGTGTTGCATAGTATTGATTAAATAAAGACAAATTCCAGTACGAATTCAGAGTCATACTGGGTGATGGTCATATCTATGACTGCGAGGTGTTTGTGACTGACTCATCGTCCATATTACCCATAATATCCTTTGTTAGGATGTAATTTCCTGTGGGAGCTGCCTGCCAATCCCAGCCGATCATGATTAATAAAGCATTGTACTGAACAGACTTCCTGTGTTTGTGTCAGTTACTCAGTGGGCTGATTCAGGCCGTCTTAGGGAGGCGCGGTATGGCCTTCCATTTATGCCAACATTTCGTTCATGTGCAATGAATAATAAAAGAGAGCAGATTTGCCATAAAGATAACTCCATGGCATGAAATACAAGAAAGTTAACTCTTCTCCATGAGCATTATTCTAGCCATCTCCTCTTTCCACTCTTTATCTCTCTCTCTCTCTCTCTCTCTCTCTCTCTCTCGCTCTTGCTCTCATTTTTTCCTTTTTTTTTTTCTCTTTTTCAGTTCACCTCCCCCCTGCCAGCTCTGGCTCCATGGTACAGCGAGCACACCTGTATGTGCATGCCCATACTTTGAGGCATATTGCTTCCAGATGAGAGAAGATTCCCAGTTTCAGACATTCTTTAAAGCTATAGCTGGCTCTCATATTCCCTGTTGCACTATTTCATTAGTTTATGATAAAAGTCATGAGGTTAGGGAAAGTGTTGTCAATTAAATGTTAAAGCAACCCGATGTATGACGTACAAAAAGAAAAGACATTAGAACAAGACATTAATGGCAATAAATTAGACCGGCGGCATAGTGGTTAGGGTGATGGGCTCATGATCGGGAGGTTGTGTGTTCAAATCCCAGTTCGATCCCCACTATGCTAAGACTCCCTGGGCAAGGTCTCAACCACAAGTATGCCTCTGTTCAACCAGCAGTATAAATGGGTACCAGTAAAAATATACTGGGAAGGTAACCTGCGATGGACTAGCGTCCCATCCAGGAGGAGTTGAACTCTTGGTCGCTTCATGCTACAGAAACCGGGGATAAGCACCGGCCTGATGAGCCACTATGGCTCAGGTGTAAAAAAGCCGCAATTTCTTCATTTTATTTCTTTGTATTGTAGAAAGAATAGAAAAAATTTATAATGGATGCCAACAGGCAGCTTTTATACTCTGCTGCTGTGGTTAGAAAAACGTAACATACAGACGCTTCTCGCTGTACGTTTATTTGCCTTATGTTTTTTTTCGATTTTATGTTTTTTGTAAAAAAAAAAAATTTTGTAAGTCATTTTCAGTTTAGTGTGCTCTCCGTAGTACGAGACGTTCTTACAATAGTACTCAGACGTAGTATGCTACTTACGCATGACGCTGCGTCCATTGTTTACATGGCGCTGCATCGTTCATTGTTTACAAACGACAGACTGAATGTGCCCTGCTTCTTCCCAGTTCACTGCGTGTTATCATTGTGTTAAGACGTCGTCTCTGTGATCTTTGTGTTTACACTGTTTTGCGTATTTGCAACCCTAAACAAATATGGTTGGTCAGAAGTGTAAGCCTACTAGTGATAGTGGTAATCAGAATCAGTGGGAAGAAGTGAATTTGATTAAAATTTATTTATTTGAAATTATTTTGCTTGAAATTAATTTATTTGACATTAATGTTGATATTATTTTACAATGTTATGTTTATAATAATTGATTTAGGGGTGTTTTATTAGATACGGCAATAGTATTTATGGATGTATAGTACAAGTATGAACATCGGTTTAGGGCGCTGGATCGCTGATCCAAAGGTTGGGGGTTCGAGTCCCACTCTCCACAAGGTTGTCACTGTCCCCCCCAGTGCGGCTAACTGGGTTATCAAAGGCGGGCCATGTCTGTCACTGTCTATGGTGAGAGGCATGTAAAAGAACCATTGCTGACTTTCGTAAAGAGTAGCTGCAAAGTCGTCAGCGTGTTTCTGTCCCTTGCTAAAAAGGGTTGTGACAGGAAGGGCATCCGACGTAAAAACCTCTGCCACATCAAACGTGCGAATCAAGATGATTCGCTGTGGCGACTCCCGAGTAAAAGGGAAAAAGCCGAAAGGAAGACAGACAGACAGTACAAGTATGAACATCATACGTTACTGGAATGTACAGTACCAACTTACGATTTTTTCCACCTTACGCTCGGCCGTTCGGAACGTAACTAAAACGTAAGTTGAGGAACGTCTGTAAATAAAAAGATAGAATTTGCTGCACTTTAACAGTAAAGGCTGTAAGATGAGACAGACAATGAAAGACCATCATACTAAAACACTTTTATGTGAAAATTGATCCCTGTGTTGACATATCACTGGGGTTGTTTCTCCAAGCAAATTTAGGCTCAGCAGCATTGGATTTAAAAACATACAAGACAAGATGATGGATAATTAAGGTTGTGTTACACAGACCAACTGGTAACAACAATTATCATATGGTGTTTCGCAGAAAATCGTCGTTGCAAGTTGACCATGTAATACTGTACTGACTTCATGGACTTTTCCCAGTGGAGCAATACTTTCAAAAGTAAATATTTATCCTGGTCTCCACATGACATTAGATTCCAACAACAGCTATTATATATATATATATATATATATATATATATATATATATATATATATATATATATATATATATATAAAACCTGACGGTTCCCTAGAAGGACCATAAATAAACCTTTATATTTTATAAATTAACCATTACGATAGAGTATTTCTTTCTCAGAAAAGGTTTCAAAAAGAACTACGTACCTCAAAGGCTGAGAAATCTTTATTATCTTTTCACTTACACATTTGTGGGGAAGTGGGAACATGAACAGGTCATTAGACCATTACACCACACACACACACACACACACACACACACACACACATGCACACAAAGCCATTCATGCCTTTGGACCATGGAAGGAAACTGGAGTCTGTCTGTCTTCCTTTCGGCTTTTTCCCTTTTACTCGGGAGTCGCCACAGCGAATCATTTGATTCGCACGTTTGATTTGGCAGAGGTTTTTACGTCGGATGCCCTTCCTGTCACAACCCTTTTAGCAAGGGACAGAAACACGCTGACGACTTTGCAGCTACTCTTTACGAAAGTCAGCAATGGTTCTTTTACATGCCTCTCACCATAGACAGTGACAGACATGGCCCGCCTTTGATAACCCAGTTAGCTGCACTGGGGGGGACAGTGACAACCTTGTGGAGAGTGGGACTTGAACCCCCAACCTTTGGATCAGCGATCCAGCACCCTATACCACTAGACCACCACTGCCCCGGAAGGAAACTGGAGTACCCTGAAAAAATCCATACCAGCACAGGGAGAACATGTAAACTCCACATAGAAACATCTGAGACTGGTACTTGAACTCACAACCTTCTTGCCGTAAGGCCGACTTTACTGATTTACTGTTCAAGAAGGAAAGGAAAAGTGTACAAGACGGTGATGAGGCCAGCGATGTTGTATGGTTTAGAGACAGTGGCCCTGAGGAAAAGACAGGAGGCAGAGCTGGAGGTAGCAGAGATGAAAATGTTGAGGTTCTCTTTGGGAGTAACGAGGATGGATAGGATCAGGAATGAGCACATCAGAGGGACAGCACATGTTAGATGTTTTGGAGACAAAGTCAGAGAGGCTAGATTGAGATGGTTTGGACATGTACAGAGGAGGGATAGTGAGTATATTGGTAGTAGGATGCTGAGGTTGGAACTACCAGGCAAAAGGTCTAGAGGAAGCCCAAAGAGGAGATTTATGGATGTGGTGAAGGAGGACATGAAGGTCATTGGCGTAAGAGAAGAAGATGCAGAGGATAGGGTGAGATGGAGGCAGATGATTTGCTGTGGCGACCCCTGAAGGGAACAGCTGAAAGAAAAAGAAGAAGAAGACTGTTCAACAAACCCTGAATGCATTCTTGAGTGGCTGCCATAGGCTAATTGTTAACAACGTGGCTTTGGAAACCAAAAGGTTGCTTGTTCGATTCCCAAACCAGCAGATAAAATGTGTGGAAGTGGGGGAGTGGACTGCAACTTCCCTTCCTCCGCCTTCAAGGCTGAAGTTGCCCATGAGCATTACACTTAACCCCACAACTGCTCTCCGAGCCACCCAATGTGTGGCAGCTCACTTATCCGGGTGTGTGCTTACTGTTTACATGAGTGCGCGTGTGTGTGTGTGTGTGTGTGTGTGTGTGTGTTTGCTTACTATGGATGGGTTAAATGGAGATGCATCAATTTCCCTTGCAGGACAGTATACCAATAAATAAATAATCATAAACAATGGAGTATCGTAACAATTTACCAGTTAGCAAAAGAATAATCAATACCGAAAAAAAAAAAAAAAGTTAGCAGTGAGTAGATTTACATATAAATACTGAAGACTTAATTCTTTAAAATTCTACCTGCATTTCACATGGCACATTGTGTAGCGAGGTTTAGGAAGTGAGTGTGCAGTAATCACATCTTCACTACAGATACAGCGGATCAAGAACGTAAAGTAAAGAAAACATGCTGCGGTGTTTCTTCAGGACGAGGAGTTAGTGGTAAATTTATAGAGAATTAGCTCTTTGAAATGAAAACAGCATGATACAGGAATCATGAGATCATTGTGAGTCCATCACAAGGCTGTGTATACAGGAAGAGCTTTAGTATCTTGGTGTTTGAGGAATTTGCAGGAGCTTGTGAAGACCAGCCTTAAGGTGAGGTGGGAATGGGGAACGATGAGATGTGCATAAATGAGTAGGGTGGGACACGTGTGTGTGTGTGTGTGTGTGTGTGTGTGTGTGTGTGTGTGTGTGTGTGTGTGTGTGTGTGTGTGGGTGTGTGTGTTGGAACATAGGACAAGGGTGTGTATTGAAACAGGTAATACTCTCGAAGTGGAAATGTACCTTTTGCTAGTTCCAACAGGCCATTATTTCATATTTCAGAGAGGAAGCAATTCAAAATGTGACATGTTGCTCACAGACTCATCCATTTCCCACTACATCCCAAGTTATTGTCATAAGCTATATCTATTTTTTATGTTCATTTTCTTTTGAAATATCGCTTCACTTTTACCTTCGCCAGAATCTATGAATATACAAATGACGGAAGTGCCCGAAAGTGGAGATTCTGTGGGATATGTTTATGTGTTTTGTGGGATAATTTAAAAATTCTGGTTTAAAATTTTCAGTGAAAAAAATCAGGAAAAGTAATTTGGACATTGCTTTTTTTTTTCTTTTTTTTTTTTAAGTAAAAGTTTTCGCACACAACTCTTAGTATAAATATCCAGATGTTAGCACTGTGATGTACATGGGAATTTCCTTCTGGGATTAATAAAGTATCTACTGTATTTAGCTACTATCTAACAGCCAATCAGCATCCTGATGCATAAGGACACTAGTTTCTTACAGATAATCCATACAAAATCAATTTTAGAATTTCTTTAGTATATTGTTCCTGGGCAGTGGTGGTCTAGTGGTATAGGGTGCTGGATCGCTGATCCAGAGGTTGGGGGTTCGAGTCCCACTCTCCACAAGGTTGTCACTGTCCCCCCCAGTGCAGCTAACTGGGTTATCAAAGGCGGGCCATGTCTGTCACTGTCTATGGTGAGAGGCATGTAAAAGAACCATTGCTGACTTTCGTAAAGAGTAGCTGCAAAGTCGTCAGCGTGTTTCTATCCCTTGCTAAAAAGGGTTGTGACAGGAAGGGCATCCGACGTAAAAACCTCTGCCAAATCAAACGTGCGAATCAGATGATTCGCTGTGGCGACTCCCGAGTAAAAGGGAAAAAATTGTTCCTGTCATATACACTATAAAGACATGCAACATGAAATTACACAAATATCCGCTGATGCTAAGTAGATCTAGCCTGCAAGCTAATAGCTAGTAAATTAGCTATGTATATATGTATGTATATATATATATACATATACAGGGATCCTTCACTTTCCGTGGTTAATTGGGACTGAGATTCCCACGTGACCATTGAAATCCGCGAAGTGGGATCACCCCCCCCCCAACTGACGTATACGTACATGTTTATGTGTATATAATATCAATAAATACATATTAAATGCTATAAATGCTTATAATAACAACTAAACATAAAAAAAAACATAAGATGTAAATAAAATATAAACACACACACATACAGATGGTATTGCGTGAGAAGAAAACAACACACATACATACGCACGAGCATACGCGCGCAGATGCGTGTGCACACACAGATGCAACAATGTAACTAGTTTTAGGTTGTTTTTTTGTTTTGTGTTGGTTTAGGGTTGTTTTTTTGCATAATTGGCCTTGTTTTTGTGGCATTTTCCTTAACTTTTCCCCCTATGCTTCCTTAATTTCCTTATTTTTTTAATTATATATATCTTCTTCTTCTTCTTCTTCTTTTCCTTTCGGCTGCTCCCTTCAGGGGTCGCCACAGCAAATCATCCACCTCCATCTCACCCTGTCCTCTGCATCTTCTTTTCTGACTCCAACGACCTTCATGTCTTCCTTCACCACATCCATCCTCTTCTCTCTCTGCCTACGGACACGCCGCCCGCCTCTCCATCTTCGACGTCTTCGACCAACAGTAGTCCAATTTCCATCAGCACCCTGTTGATTGACAGCATTGATGGCGGTCGTTGTTAACCCGGGCCTCGACCGATCCGGTATGGGGGTAATACTTCTGATTTGCATCATAAAAGTTTGGCATTGGTTTTACGTTGGATGCCCTTCCTGACACAACCCTCTGCATTTCTCCGGGCTTGAGACCGGCATAAGGAGGAGAGACACTGGTTAGTGCCACCCCCCCCCACCCCCCGCCTAACTACGATGTACTGAAGCCGCATGAATTAAAGCGCGAAGTATCGTGGGATCCCTGTATACATGTGTGTGTGTGTGTGTGGTGTGTGTGTATGTGTACACACTGTATGGCTGTATGTTCGCTAATATGATATAACAGTGGTGGGCCATCAGAGCCAGCAAAGCCTTCTCTGCTTTAATAAAGACTGTCCTACATGTCCAACTTAAATTGTAGTATTTGTTCCAGAAAACTGTATTATTTATTTTATTTATTCCAAACAGTCTACTCTCTTCATTTCGTAGCGTCTCGTCGCTGCAATGCTTCCAGTACCTGTATGTGGATGTTAGAGTTTTTTTTTTTTTTTTTTTTTGCCCAATCAGATTTTAGCTTCCATGTGCTGCCATGACAATCTAATCTGCCCGGGGCCTTCAGAATCAGCAGTGCTGGCTGATCGTACTTAAACCATATTAGCGATGGGGCTGTTTCTTTAACGAATCAGATTTCAAATTCACCTCACAAGGCCAGCTAGGTGGCCTACAATAATGTCAGCATTTTTCCGTCCTCTTATTGGTTGGTCAGAGTAAAAATATTCAATAAGTTGAATAATCTGTATCGATCCGCACAAAATACATTTCAGTGAGAATTTTTTTGTACCCACAAAAAGAGGGGGAGAAATTGACATTGTGTGGAACATTCTTGAAAATCAATTTTCCAGGCATACTTTTCTCCAGAAAAGTTAAGCATCGTATGGAGAGGTCAACGAGATAAATCTTACACTTGTTACATTTGGTCAAGCGCCAGATTTACCAGGAACTTCCACCAGTGATCAATATGAAAAATGCCCCCCTCTCTCTCTCTCTCTCTCTCTCTCTCTGTGAGAAAGAGAAACGTTTAGCCTGTGGATTCTTTATGTTCCTCTAGTCGAACTCAACTGCTTACTGAATTATGTTAAATTATGTTTTGCTTTTAATAAAAGAAAATTAATTATTATTTAGACTCGATTGCATTGGAAAAGTAACGCAATAAAAAATTATTTATTTATTTTTCTGCAAGGCAGGAAATTTTGCTCAGACGTGGTAACCCAACTCCCAGTACAGAAGCATAACCATCAGGGTAACCATGTCTAATGTGGAATGTCTCTTTAGCATTCCAGTGTCTGAATTGGTTTTGCACACATTCAGTTGCACACTCATTTATACTGTCCTATGTGTCATTCAATTTACACAAAGGGTTCCACTAATCATTCTGTTCTTTGTTTTGTAACTCTGTAATTTTACCCCATTTTGTCCTTGTTGGTGTTTTGTGTGAGACTGGTTGTCATTGAGGAGCTCATTAAACCCAAACCAATGTGAGAAAGTGTACGACATTCTCACCAATCATGGACTTGGTTTCCAGGAAAGAAAATGAGCATTTTTTTTTTTTCACTCTATCAGGCCAGTGGAAAGTATAACTATTTTCAGGTGAGTGGTATCTGCTTTACTTTGCGACCTCTCTACCAGAAAAAAAAAAAAAACATTTATTCTTTTTATTTTCGATTTGGATTTTTCTCTACTGTATTAATCCCTCAAAGGAAATTACTGCCTCTGCATTGATCCCATCCAAAAGTGAGCACACGTGAACATCAACAGTGAGCACACGCACTTGGAGCAGTTGGTTGCCATGTACTGTGGCGCCTGGAGAGCAGTGAGGGTGAGATGAGGTGGAAGAAGAGAAGATGCAGCTCACTTCCCACCGCCACACATTTTTCCTGCTGGTTTGGGAATCAAACCAGCGACTTTTCGGTCCCAAAGTGGCTTCTCTCACCAATAAGCCATCACCGCTAAACTGTTTAATCATACCAGGTTTGTGGGGAAGCAGAAGCCTATCTCAGCCAACTCTGGGCAAAGACGGGCTACACCCCAGACTGTTCACCAGCCCATAACTGGGACAACACAGAAATGCCTTTTCACTGATCCCAGGACTTGAACCCAGGACCGAATTTTTTTTTTTTTTTTTTTTTTTTTTTTTTTTTTTTTGTGAGGAGAATGTGCCACCCACTACACGACTGTGCTGCCCAAGAAGAGAGCAATTAGATTTCAAATCTAATTAAATAATATGAAGCACCCCTTCTTCTGTACTTGTTTAAACATGCTCACAGATTTACTTGCTGGATCTTAGATTGTTATCCACCGACTCTGTTCCTGGAGATCAAACTTCCTGCAGGTTTTTTTTTTTTTTTTATCTCCAATCACAATCTAAGAAACCTCTATTAAATGATTACGAACATTTTCCCCCTTTGAGTTTTCGGCCCTAATTTAGCCATAGGTAACCAATAGTTCCACCCCTCAAGTATTGTGTCTCCATTACGTGATCACCACTAACCAACAAAGGGGTACGGAAGCATGCGCCCCAAAATGATATGTGTTGCTGCCACCTGCATATCTATGAACTGCATAATTAGGGGCAACCTAATACCCCCATTTTACTGGACCACGGCATGCAAGAATCGTAGCGGAAAGGTACGGAACGCAGTCTATGGAAGAGCCTCGGTATTTTTACACAGAAAACGGGTGCAAATCCTACGGAAAAGTGGAAATTCTTATACCCCCCATTTCACTGGACTATGGCATGCAAGGATCGTAGCGGAAAGGCGCGGAATGCAGTCTACAGAAGAGCTTCGATATTTCTACACAGAAAATGGGTGAAAATCCGATGGAAAAGTGGAAATTCTTACACTCTCGGAACGTTCACTGCACATGTGGAACAGGTACGGCAAAGTACGCTAAAGTGACCTCAGGGAACACTCACGGAATTTTTTTCCATGAATGTGCTTTTGAACATGTTCAAATGCACGTTCACGTATTATTTTGGCCTGCCGGAAGCATACGGAAGTGGAGGAAGACTTGAAGAATAACGACGGAATCACACGGAATGACACGGAATGACACGGAAGATGAGGGAATAATTGCGGATGACAACCTTTTTGTTTCCGTAAGTCTGCCGCACACCAGTGAAATGGGGGTATAATGAAATATGAGGGAAAACACCCCCCACCCCCCACCCCCCCGTATGCATGTGCTGGCGTACTCCCATGATTGCAGATGAATGTAAGCGTGTGAATGTGAGCTCTGCCAATTAGGGTTGTAGATCCTTTAGGGACTCTTCAGGAACAGGGTAGGTGTTAGGAACACAATGCAGAAACAGTTTCATGACTGTGTTTGGATGAGGACATGAGGTCATTAAGGCCAGCCAGTCAGACACTCAGTATGGTTAAACAGAGGCGTTGTGTGAATACCAGCTTAATTACAAATAAAACAGGGTTACTGTTTGTAATTTACAGTTTTCTTTTGGATTCCTTTTATTGACAGCATTTCTTGGTGGGTTGTCAGTAGAGCTTTAGTTGAGTCTTTGATCATTCATTGTGTGTGTTTGCATTTTCTTGGGCCCAAATGCAGTTCCTCTGGGTAATGAGTAGTCTGCACAGTAATCTGTGAAAGACACATACTGCAGATGCTCTCTCTCTCTCTCTCTCTCTCTCTCTCTCACACACACACACACACACACACACACACACACACACACACACACACACACACACAAAATGCCTACTCTCTCACTTCTCCACAAATGCATTTTTTTTGCTTTTCTTGGTTTGTAGGTTTACCATATAGCCAATTGTATTGCTTTATTTGCCTTTGCTCCCTCAGTATATGACTCATTCATTAATTTTCTAAGCTGCTTTATATTAATTAGGATCGCAAGAAAGCTGGCTCCCATCTCAGCCGGCTCTGGGTGATTGCGGGGTATACCTTGAACAGCTTGCCAGGCCGTCATAGGCCCAACACTCACACAACCATTCACACTCACACTCGCACCTAGGAGTGATTTGGAACAGCCTATTCGTCTACTGTGCATGGTTTCTAGAGTGGGCGGAAGCCGGAATAAAGGGCGGAAACTCATATGAGCACGGGGAGACCATGCGAAGTGCACACAGAAATGCCTGAGCTGGGAATAGAACCCACTACCTCACCATGATGCCTTACTATTATGACTTATTTAGCAAAACCATAATGTGAACTTTTAAAATTCCTGAATTTCAGCTGGATTTTCCGATTTCCCTCATTCTTCTTTCTCCATACTAATCACATTCCGTATGTTTTTAGCTCTCATATACACATTGACATTACATGAGCTAAAATAATCACTATTGGAGTTTTATTGCTAAGGTGGCCACTGCACGTCTTATTGTGTTTTATAAATAATATTCAAATAATGGGGGCAGTGGTGATCTAGTGGTATCGGGCGCTGGATCGCTGATCCAAAGGTTGGGGGTTCGAGTCCCACTGTCCACAAGGTTGTCACTGTGTCGTTCCCCCCAGTGCAGCTAACTGGGTTATCAAAGGCCGGCCATGTCTCCCACTGTCTATGGTGTGAGGCATGTAAAAGAACCATTGCTGACTTTCGTAAAGAGTAGGCTGCAAAGCCGTCGGCGTGTTTCCGCCCTGGGATGACTTGGCGAGCTGTCCAAGGTGTACTCTGCCCTCGCCCGAAGTTGGCTGGGATGGGCTCCAGCCTCCCTGCGACCCAAATTAGGATTAGGCGGTTACAGAAAATGAAATGAAATGAAATTGAAATATTCAAATAATACTTCCAGTGTTTGTTGCCCCATGAAGAGAGCAATGGGAGGAAAGTGTGAATTTAAAATAACAATAATCATCTAACTGTATTCACAGGAGGACACCGACCACACTGGAACAAACGGTAAAGAGGAGAGGAAATGAGATTACCGGTAGGTAAACCAAAGACCAAAGGAAAAGAAACTGTGGAATCTGCAACTTTCTAATTCAGGGATGGCGTTTGATTTTCAGCTCTTTCAACACAAGCAGCATAAACACACAAATAATTTTTATTTGATTTCCCACTTGGAACATAATAAGTGCTGATTACAATGACAGGGTGTCCTTCAGAACGTCTAGACGCTTGGATAATAACCATCTGCTGACCTGTATCATTTCATGGTGTCTGGATGGCAACTGTTATTTGGAATGAAATTAATTGGAATTTGGATCAGCTACACACATTAAGAGTAATGAAGGCATCAATGATTTCTTACAAAAATTAACCAGGTTTTTCTTTATTATTTGCATCAGACTGCCTCCGAAATTCGCTGGAAAGGCGACGATGGTCCAAGCCATCGTTTGCAGGTAGCACCCGGCTATGTGAGCTTAGCATGAACTAATTCACCAGATCATTAGTGTCACAGGGGGTCCAGGATAATGCAGTAACATCCAATGGCTTGTGTACACTCCATATTAAAAAAAAAAAAAAAAACTATTCACGGTGACACTTGTTTGAATTTATCAGTTTATTTGTAACAGTGTGGGATGAAAAAAAAAAAAAATCATACCCTAGGCTACGAGTGGCCGAAAACAGGAAAGGTGTGTTAGATAGTTTGTTAATGTCTCCACTATGCTTCAGGTTAAAAGACATGCCCAGAGTGATAAAACAGAGACCGAATTATATTTACTGAGTCATAAACACACATCCAGCCAGGAAACACACCTTCATTCTTTGAAATATGACTGACGATGAGCCTTGCATGTGTATGTTTCAGTTTGTTATGTCTTGGCCTGTCGTTAGTTCGTCATCGGACATGCCACAGTTCTTTTTCTACTCTTCCTGCATTCATACTATTTGAATATAATTTTAAAATTATTTCCATTACAAGATCAATAACATTAAAACATGTTCACTTAGCAGTACCACAACGCAACATTAGGCTCTTAACAGTTACCAATAGAGGTTTAAGTCGAAGAGTGTGCAAGATGTTAACTTAATCTCTGCAGCTGGTTAAACAGCTATTAGTGACTAGAAATGACAATAATTAACTCTAACCAATGACAATACAGTACTGTATATGGAAAACGTAACTAGTATATGAGATTACTGTATAATAATCTATTGAATGGGTGGCACTCACCATAAAAAGTCTCGGTGAGTTGTGTTTATTAAATTATCTATAGTAGTTTTTAAGCGTCCTTTACACCTGTTGTCATGCAATTCAATGATACATAACCGCCAATTAGCATCAACTTAGTGACATGTACAGTACTCATGGGACAAAGATACAAAATGAGTTAGGCTGGTTAATTCTATAAAGCGACTTGTGGATGAAGGCCAACCAAAATACAAAAATAAATCTACGGGATCAATGGTTTGGTTCTATACAGAAACATGGAGACACGGGACAACCATTCAAGCCATATTTCATGGCCATGATACTCCGTGGAGCTCTGTCGTAATAAGTTTTTCAATTGAGAGGGGCAGTTGGATGACTAAGTGGAAGAGTTTAGAAATACAGCACCATAAACTGGTACTATTGAAACTATGATGCCTTTTATAAAAACAAATACTACACCATGGCAGATTACCAGCTCTACACCATAAAATGCACCACATCCAAATGAAAAAGGTTGAGAGGACAAGGTAGAGTGATAGAGAGACAGTGAGAGAGAGAGAGAGGGAAAACTTTCTCTCTCTCTCTCTCTCTCTCTCTCTGTCTCGCTCTGTCTCTCTCTCTCTCTCTCTATATATATATATATATATATATATATATATATATATATATATATGTGTGTGTGTGTGTGTGTGTGTGTGTGTGTGTGTGTGTGTGTGTGCGCTTGTGTTTGTGTGTGTGTGTGTGTGTGTGTGTGTGTGTGTGTGTGTGTGTGTGTATGTATGTATATATGGATCGTGTGTGTGTGTGTGTGTGTGTGTGTGTGTGTGTATGTATCTGTGTATGTATGTATCTGTATGTATGTATCGGTGTGTGTGTGTGTGTGTGTGTGTGTGTGTGTGTGTGTGTATGTATCTGTGTATGTATGTATCTGTGTGTGTGTGTATGTATGTATGTATTTGTATGTATGTATCTCTGTGTGTGTGTGTGGGTATGAATGTATCCGTGTATGTATGTATCTGTGTGTGTATGTGTATGTATGTATGTATGTGTCTGTGTATGTATGTATCTGTGTGTGTGTGTGTGTGTGTGTGTGTGTGTGTGTGTGTGTGTGTGTGTGTGTGTGGGTATGAATGTATCCGTGTATGTATGTATCTACGTGTGTATGTGTATGTATGTATGTATGTGTCTGTGTATGTATGTATCTGTGTGTGTGTGTGTGTGTTTGTATGAATGTATCTGTGTGTGTGTGTGTGTGTGTGTGTGTGTGTGTGTGTGGCGTATATGTGTATGAATGTATCTGTGTGTGTGTGTGTGTGTGTGTGTGTGTGTGTATGCGGTTAACAAATGTTACTCATCACAGTTGTTTGGATGTAGTATTGACAATAAAGGTGAGTGAAAGAGAAGAGAGAGTGTGTTACGTGGGGGTGTGGATGTGGAGAGCTTCCTGAGTTTAGAACCCATGATTTTGGCATAAACAACTCATTTATTGTGGTTTAAGCAGCAGGGGACTGAGTGCGGAGTGTTTCAAGAAAGAGAAAATAAGTGTGAGATGGAAAGCATGTGTGAAACATCAGAATACACACTACAGAGAGTCCACTGTATACAGCTGCTACATGTAAAGTCTCACAAAGCACATTGACGTTTCTATTCCTGTCTCTTGTCACTTTCCAGATTTGGCGAGTTGGACAGAATCAATAAGCTGACACAAGATAGTATTTGATTTGAAGAATTTGTGAAGGTCTTAATGAAGAGGAAACCTTATGCTTTCTACATTGGTTGCTCTTCTGAGGTACTCTTTCCAAAAAAACATTTCTCAAGGGTTTGAATAAGAGAAAAGCTTAATAGATTGGTGGGGGGAGGGGAGTATACGGCCATCCAACACACCTTAGTTATGGATTAAATAGCTGAAACAATGACTACTTTTCAGGGGTGGTTGGGGCACTGTCCAGATCATTGCCCAACAGCCGAGGACTGGATGAGGAACCCATGGTTTCCCAACGAACAGTGGTCCTGGTGAGGAATAATCCAGGTTCTTTGTCTTACCTAGGGACGACTGTATCGGTGCACGGCAGTAACCGGTGATCAACAATTGCCTCATTGACATGATTGGCTGATGGCAGGGGGCACACATGACGGTGGGAAAGATTTTGATCTTTATTGGTCAGTCACTGCCCTCCTAAGCCCTGCAGCCCCAGGCCAGTAAGAAACTGACCTGTCATAGTCCACTTGCGTCTCTGGGCGTAGGGGGCTGAGGAGATGGTATCTCCGACAGGTGGACTGGAATTCTTTTCCTAGGGAACAAAGGTGTTTTTGTTGGTGTAAGTTTCTTTGTTTGTGTCTTTGCTTGTCTATTTTTTTTTTAATTTGAACATGAGCTCCAATTTTATGTCTGTCATCAAGGAAGAAAAGTGTTTTGATGATTACCTGGACATTCAGTACATTCAAGTCATCAGCTGGCTTCATTTTCCTACCTCGTAATGTTGAGGAGCCTCGGCCTGATAAACTGAAGCAACACCACTATAGTGATTATTAGCTGTAATCAAGTAAAGCTTTTCATTCCTTCGTTCATTCATTTCTAAGCCTTTTATTAACGCTATGATTAACGAACTCTTAGAGGATAAGAAATGAGAAATAAAATGCTATGTGCTTTTACATGCCCTGGTGAGCCTGAGACATACATTGGCATGTGTGGCCTCAGGGCACATTATGTGTGTGTGTGTGTGTGTGTGTGTGTGTGTGTGTGTGCGTGTGTGTGCGTGTATTACCTTTGTTTTTTTTGTACTGTGGAGAAAACCGGTTTCAGTATGTAGAACTCACAGGTACAGGTAGGCCCTTTTCTCTTTAAAGACCGGAGACTGGGCAGTGTAACCTACAGATATATGTAATCTGATAAAGAATTTGTAGGGATTACAACAAATGAATGCCATGTCACTGATTTTAATCATAATGAAATTAGACAAGTGGCCAAGCTGTGAAGTTACTCAGTTGTTTTCTCGCTCAAACTCAAACAAACAGCAAATGAATTTAAAAACATGATTCCGTTGTGTAATATACAGTAGCCTCTCGTTATTCGCAGGGGTTCGGTTCCGGCTTCTCCCGTGAATCAAGATAATCTACAGTATAATACAGTATTAATGTAGTAAAATGTAGTAATGATTAAGAAAAACTTTTTAATTTTGTACTGTGATATTTATTAATAAAATATGTAAACATTATACAGCATATATATATATATATATATATGCTGTATAATGTTTATATATATATATATATATATATATATATATATTATACTATATAAAAGGACATACAGGTACAACACATTAATGGTTAATAATGCTTATCAGATGCCCACTAGAGCGAGGAATTGCATTATTGTACTGTACATAAAGAACATAAAAGTGTGAAGTAATGACATAATAAGCTTTCAGCCAGACCCAGAATGCGGGAGGCAGCATGAGGTGGCAGAGTGGGTTTATTATTCAAAGGGGAAACACTTAAGCAGTGAGCTTTAACTGAGGTGAGCATGTTTGTGTTTATTGGGAGTAGATGAGAAGAGTGAATTCAGGTGTGGGCAGCTCAGCCATGCCCCTCAGCCATTGGATAAACAAAACAAAAGGATAAACAAGCTACAGCACAGTGCATCACATCTCTCACACAAACATTCTAAACATTAACTTAGGCACTGTACTGGAATAATAATTGAAAAAGACTCTAATACTACAGTGCTTTACGACAGTTCAGATGATTATTCCTCTTCAGGCACTTCAGAGGAAACTGCCATTTCTTCAGGAGAAAGTCTTATTTCTTCAGAAGAGACAGCCAGTGTCATTACCTTTTTCTGGCACTTAGCCGGCGTTTGACTGGCATCATAGAGCCTAACTGGTAATTAAAACACACTAAAAAAGAGGCTCATTGACAACTTGTGCGCAAATGAGGAAAAAGGGTCGTATACATCATCTCAACCAATCAGCAGGAAGGAGGACAGCCATTGGTTGAATTTGAATCATGTGACAGTTGCTCGGTAATCTGCGAATATGCAGTCGCAAGTGTAAAACCGTGAATAGTCAAGGGCCTACAGTACAGAAATGATTGCTCTATACAGTTGAAAATCTGTACACTAAATTACATGTATTAATTTGGGTAACACTCAATATTGGAGAAATCCAAATGAAAAGTGAAATCAAGATCACATAAAAGACTGAAAATTTCAGCAATTAGCTAGCATGCTAACATGACAAACTTCATTTTCAGCAATAAACAAAACAAATTATTTTACCGCAGAACAGAAATTTCTAGAAGAGAAAAGAAAACAGGGGCAGTGGTGGTCTAGTGGTATAGGGTGCTGGATTGCTGATGCTAAGGTTGGGGGTTCGAGTCCCACTCTCCACAATGTTGTCACTGTCCCCCCAGTGCAGCGAACTGGGTTATCAAAGGCTGGCCATGACTCTCACTGTCTATGGTGTGAGGCATGTAAAAGAACTATTGTTAACTTTTGACAAGAGTAGGCTGCAAAGTTGTCAGCGTGATTCCGCCCTGCGATGGCCTGGCGAGCTGTCCAGGGTGTACTCTGCCCTAGCCCGGAGTCGGCTGGGATGGGTGCCAACCTCCTCGTGACCCTAATTAGGATTAAGCGGTTACAGAAAATGAACTGAACTGAGAAAAGAAAACAATATTTCACTGCTTTATGTGCTGAGTCACATAAATACCCTCTGACTATACGTACTGTCAACTAACCACCTAAGACCTTAATGTGAGTTTACTTGACATAAACTAGCTAAATAGCAATTAACTTAATCCTATTCTTAAGGAAGTAGCACATTTTGCCTGACATTACAAAAGACAAATTGCATGACTCCGAGTACTGTGGGTGTTTTTTGGATAAGAGATGAAAGACGTACATTTTTGTTTGGCCCCTATGTGTTAAAAAATGACAGAGTGCAAGCCAAGTGCATAGTTGAAGAGTTGAGGGTCAAATGTGTGGTCTACAGTAGCAATCCTGGGACTTGACAACCCAACCAATATATTCTCATTCATCAGCTCAGATATAGTGATCCAGATCCATTTAATTGAATCCACAAACAAAACCCCAAATTCACAAAGTTGTAAATCATTTTGTGCTGAAAACTATAATAGTAATAGGCCCACTGATAAATTTCACATTTTGTAAATTTAATGCAAACCAGACTCTGGTCACAGCATGTAGCCGCCCAGACGCATGAATTTGTGCCATGTTTGATTCTGTGCCTGTCTTTGACTGGATGACTAATGCTGCTTCAGAGACAGTTCTTTTTTTTTTTTTAACCCAGACTCCTTATTTTTAACAACAGTGGCTCCTTGGCTACTTGCTTCCAAAATAAGTGGAAGGAAGTCTTGGCTTCTGTCGAAAGTCAAGACATCTGAGGAAGCCTGCAAAAAGGCATGAGGGTCATACACACACACACACACACACACACACACACACACACACACACACACACACACACACACAGCCACCAGGGCCTAGATGGGAATTTCTATGTTAAGACCTTTGGCAGACATAGTGCTGTCCTGCCCAAAGTTTCACCAATGGGCTGACACAAAAGAATCCTTTTCATGCAACCTTGGAGCTATGATAGGTTCAGACGATGTGTGTGATCTGGCAAAAAAAAACAAAAAACAAAAAAACACACACACAAACAAACAAAAGGACATTTATTGTTCGACTTCCACATAACAAATGGGCCAGTATTTACCAGAAGAAGTCCGATTTCAGCCTAACAGCATTCGAAAATTGCTTTGATATAGGAATATCGATAACTGGAAGGCTATCACGGTGATATTTGAAAAATTTTGTTCCACCCTATTTAGGTTGGCTATTTATGAAATCCCTCCAGCTGGAAATGTTCCACAGTACTTCAGCTATGCAGGCTTCTAGATGACACTATGAACATTTAACCGATAAAATAGTGTGATACTGTTTATGTAAACTTTTCAGAAACAAGGTTCTATATCAGGGGTGTAACCCTAACTCTGGCAATCTTTCTCTCTCTTTCTCTCTCTCTCTCTCTCTCTCTCTCTTTTTCAAACACACATCACAATCTTTTGGGAGTTCCTGAACTGAAAATGAGAAACTTCTCTATTACTGAAGGATATTTTAAGCTCCTTTGGTCAGTTACTCTTATTGTACCAAAAAAAAATACGATTAACTGACCAAAGGAGCTTAAAATATTCTTCAGTAGTCGAGAAATTGATGGTGTGCCTTATAATCTGGTGTGATTCCATCTCATTGATACCGTCAAAACCCAAGTGAAGCGAACTAATTCAGAACTTAACTACATTCCAGTGGATAACCAAAGACCTCCAACTGCTAGATAATGGTGTCAACAGGTCGTAAGTTAGAGAGATCGATCCTGGCTTTATGTCAAAATACGGGCATTACTGCTGTCGTAGTCAGGTGACTCGCTGAGTGATACGTGAGCGGTTTTTCCACCTAATCTCAGTCTCTACAGACCATCTGTCTTGTTACAAGGATGCTTCTGCGTCTCAGGACGCTCAGCTGGCTTAATGAGCGTCTCACTTTCATCATTGGAATAAAGTACTGCTACAGATGTCCTCCTGAGACCTGGGATTAACATTCTTGAATTTAAAGTTACACTGATACAGCTCCTTAAGAGTAATGACCTCCGTTCTGTAATGAATACAGTACTCATGCTGCGAATAAGTGCCGCCATGTTTGTTACTGTGAATGCGACGTTGGGGGGTGTGTCTGTGAGAAGTTTAGGTAATGACCCAGAAGACTTCTAATCTACATCTCTATTGATCTGACTCCATGCACCCGAGGGAATAATAGATTATAAAATATTATAATATACTACAGTAGGCCCTTGACTCCCCCAGTGCTGCTAACTGGGTTATCAAAGGCGGGCCATGTCTCTCACTGTCTATGGTGAGAGGCATGTAAAAGAACCATTGCTGACTTTCGTAAAGAGTAGCTGCAAAGCCATCAGCGTGTTTCTGTCCCTTGCTAAAGTGTTGTGTCAGGAAGGGCATCCGACGTAAAAACCTATGCCAAATCAAACATGCGAATCAGATGATTTGCTGTGGCGACCCCTGAAAAAAAAAGTGAAAAAGCTGAAAGAAAGAGGAAGAAGACAGTAGGCCCTTGACCACTTGCGGTTTTGCGCTAGTGCCCCTGCATACTCGTGGATTGCTGACAAACCCGGAAGTAACTGACACATGATTCAAATTTAGCCAATGGCTGAGAGCTTTTGTTTCTCCCTCCTGCTGATTGGTTGAGATGATGTATACGCCCCTTTTTTCTCATTCACGCACAAGTTGTCAATGTGCACTTTTTTTGTGTTTTTAATTGCCAGTTAAGCTCTATGATGCCACCCAAATGTCGTGCATCTTCTCTGGCTTCTGGTAAGGAGCCTAAGCACCAGAAAAAAGGTAATGATGCCGTATGGAAAAGTAGAACTGCTTGATATGATACAGGAAGGAAAAAGTGATGCTTCAGTAGGGCACCATTATGCAGTGAATTGTGGGGCCGGTGGTGTAGTGGTTAGGGTGCTGGACTCATGATCGGGAGGTTGTGTGTTCGAATCTACAGTGGGCAAGGTCTTAATCACAAGTGTGCCTCTGTTCACCCAGCAGTATAAATGGGTACCAGTAAAAATATACTGGGAAGGTAACCTGCGGTGGACTAGCGTCCCATCCAGGTGGAGTTGAACTCCTAGTTGCTTCACGCTATGGAAACCTGAAATAAGCACCGGCCTGATGAGCCACTTGGCTCAGGTATCAAAAAGCAGAAAATTAAAAGGTTTTTATTTCATAATTACTACATTTTATTACATTATTACTATATTAATGATTAAGACTGTCTATAGAATGTGTTTAAAAAGCATACTTTAGCGCACGTAATATTATACATAGGGTTATACTTCCGCATTAATAATTCACACATGTAATATGACTCATAGGGTTTTACTTCCGGGTAAATAGCTCGCAAAATTTCTTGATCTGTGGGAAGGGCCGAAACCAAACCCCTGTGAAAAACGGGGGCCTACTGTAGAGGGATCCGGACTTTATGTCCATGTCATGCAACAGTTAAACTCAGACATTGGAGATGAAGAAGTTAATGGATTTGTGGAAGAGGAATGAACTGAAAAAGTGAGTTTATTGTTTTATATTGTTACAGCTGAACAATGTTGGGAGTTATTGTGAGAGTTGAATCAAGTTTGACTTATCTGACTCTTGTTTCACTTCATGCGCCTTATAATCCAGTGTGCCTTATGCACCGGCACATACAGTTCACATGCTGTTCATTGCTATTGCGCCTTATAATCCGGTACACCTTATGACCCGGAAAAAACGGTACGTTTGTTATCAACAAACATAAAAATCGATTGCATGATAAATACTAAATAATAACTTCACATACTTTCATTACAATTATTTATCAAAAATCTAATAATCTATTCTATGTATGTATTAATGTATTTAGAGTTTCTTTCTTTAAAATAATTTATTCTTCTTTATTGTTAAAAAATATATCTAAGACTTGCATTTTTTTGACTATAGTGTACAAAAAAATTTCCATCAAGGTGTTCCTACATTGTCCATTTTCTTTTATTATTTCCTATAATTGTGATAGAATTTAATAGCATACACACACCCTCCAGTATCCTGTGTTTTCGTTTTTCTTTAAAAAAAACAAAAAACTTTGTTTTCTCACATTCTGCAACTGACAAATGGTCTTGGTGGAAAATACCCCACTGAGACATTTTGCACTTGCTGGCGAAAAAGTTGAAGCACTTTTGTTACTGAGGGCCGTCTTGAACGTGGTCTGTTGCTTTGCCAAGAATGTGGGTATGCATTCCGACAGTATTGTTTCTCGTCACCATGGCACTGACCCTGTGTGTTTTCTCCTTGTGTGTGTGTGTGTGTGTGTGTGTGTGTGTGTGTGTGTGTGTGTGTGTGTGAGGTCATGTGTGTTCAGTCATGACTTGACTTGCTTTTGGTTTGTGCTCTTCCCTGTCTCTCTCACACACTCACTCCCTTTTTGTCTCACCCAGCCACACCCTCACACTGAGGCCACTGCTCTCTGTTCAGTTTTGAACAGTGTCACGAGAAAAGCTTCATTAGGCTTTCACAAGGCCACAATTATGTTGGAGTAAGTGGGATTAACCTCAACTGGACAATAATGCTTTAGTTCTGTTGTGATAAAGGGATGATGTGGCAGATGTGGCAGAAATATTATCATATTTTGAATACAAAAGGCCTCATAAAGCATTCCATTCATTCTGACATGTAGTTTTTCTAATCATTGAGCAGTTACAATAATTAATCATTCTGAAGAAACGAAGACAAAATAAAATACATGCAAACATATCTATTAGAGCTGTGTGAAGTTCCAAAGCATATTGAGAAATTGAATACAGGGATCCAACACTACTTTGCACTTCAATTCATGCGGCTTCAGTGCATTGCTGTTTTTTTTAAACATAAGGAAATTAAGAAAGAATAGAGGAAAAGTTAAGGAAAATGCTGCAAAAACAAGGCCAATTATGCAAATTATGCAAAAAAAAAAAGCCGTGAGGGGGGGGCACAAGCCAGTGTTCACCCTCACGCCCGTCCCAAGCCCAGATAAATGCAGAGGGTTGTGACAGGAAGGTCACCTGGTGCAAAGCTTCTGCCAAAATTGTTATGCAAATGATCAAAACGAAATTCATACCAGATCGGTCGAGGCTTGGGTTAACAACGACCGCCATCAGTGCTGTTAACCAACAGGGTGCTGGTGGAAATTGGACTACTGTTGGTCGAAGAACTAGAGGCGGGGGGCGTGTCCGTAGGCAGAGAGAGAAGAGGAAAGGCATGAGTCTAGGACTGAGAGTAGGGACTTTGAATGTTGGAACTATGAAAGGAAAAGATTTAGATCTGGCTGACATGATGCAGAAGGGAAAGTTGGACATACTGAGTGTCCAGGAGACCAGGTGGAAAGGTAGCAAGGCTAGAAGCTTAGGAGCAGGGTTTAAGCTGTTTTTTCATGGTGTGGATGGGAAGAGAAATGGTGTAGGGGTCATCTTGAAGGATGGGTTTTTCAGGAATGTTCTAGAAGTGAAAAGTGTCAGACAGAGTGATGAGTCTCAAGTTAGAAATTGAAGGTGTGGTGTTCAATGTTGTTAGTGCTTATGCCCCACAGGCAGGATGTGAGCTAGAAGAGAAGGAGAGATTTTGGAGTGAGTTAGATGAAGTGATGCAGAGTACCCCCAGAGGTGAAAGAGTGGTAATTGATGCAGACTTCAATGGACATGTTGGTGCAGGCAACAGAGGGGATGAGGAAGTGATAGACAAGTTTGGGATCCATGACAGGAACACAGAAGGACAAATGTTTATAGATTTTGCAAAAAGGAAGGAAATGGCTGTGGTGAATACTTTCTTCCAGAGGAGACAGGAGCATAGGGTGACTTATAAAAACGGAGGTAGGAGCACACAGGTAGACTACATCTTGTGTAGGTAATGTAATTTGAAGGAAGTCAGTGACTGCAAAGTAGTAGTGGGTGAGAGTGTTGCCAAACAGCATTGGATGATGGTGTGCAGGATGACGCTGATGGTGAGGAAAGGCAGAGCAGAAAACAAAGTGGTGGAAGCTGAAAAAGGAATAGGGTTGTGTTGTCTTCAAGGAGGAGTCGAAACAGGCTTTGGGTGGTCAGGAAGTGCTTCCAGATGACTGGACAACCATAGCTAATGTGATCAGGGAGACAGGTAGGAGAATACTTGGTGTATCCTCTGGAAGGAAAGTAGATAAGGAGACTTGGTGATGGAATGAGGAAGTGCAGGAGTGTGTACAAAGGAAGAGGTTAGCTAAGAAGAAGTGGGCCATAGGGAAGACCGAAGAGAGTAAACAGGAGTACAGGGAGACACAGCGTAAGGCGAAGGTAGCGGTGTCAAAGGCCAAACAGAGGGCGTATAATGACTTGTATGATAGGTTGGACAGTAAGAAGAGAGAAAATGATTTATAAAGGTTGGCACAGCAGAGAAATAGAGATGGGAAAGACGTGCAGGAAGTTACAGTGATAAAGGACAGAGAGGGAAATGTACTGACTGATGACAGAAGTGTGCTGGGAAGATGGAAAGAGTACTTTGAAGAGCTGATGAATGAGGAAAATAAGAAAGAAAAAAAGAGTAGAAGAGATGCCTTTTGAGGACCAGGAAGTAGCAAAGATTCGTAAGGGTGAAGTGAGGAGGGCATTGAAGAAGATGAGAGTGGAAAGGCAGTTGGTCCTGATGACATACCGGTGGAGGTATGGAAGTGTCTTGGACAGTTAGCAGTAGATTTTCTGACCAGAACATTCAACAATGTCTTAGAGAGTGAGCAGATGCCGGAGGAATGGAGGAGCAGTGTGCTGGTGCCCATTTTTAAGAACAAGGGAGATGTGAAGAGTTGTGGCAACTACAGCGGGATAAAGTTGATGAGCCATACGATGAATTTATGGAAAGAATAGTGGAAGCTAGATTAAGGGCAAAGGTCAGCGTTTGTGAACAACAGTTTGGTTTCATGCCAAGAAAGAGCACCACAGATGCAATGTTTGCCTTGAGGATGTTAATAGAGAAGTGTAGAGAAGGTCAGAGAGAGCTGCATTGTGCCTTTGTGGATCTGGAGAAAGCATATGACAAGGTGTCGAGAACTGTGGTACTGCATGAGGAAGTCTGGAGTGGCAGAGAAGTATGTTAGAGTGGTGCAGGACATGTATGAGAGATGAAAGACAGTGGTGAGGTGTGCTGTCGGTGTGACAGAAGAATTAAAGGTGGAGGTGGGACTGCATCAAGGGTCAGCTCTGAGCCCCTTCTTGTTTGCAATGGTGATGGACAGGCTGACAGATGAGGTGAGACAAGATTCCCCATGGACTATGATGTTTTCAGATGACATTGTGATCTATAGTGAGAGCAGAAAACAAGGGGAGGAAAATCTAGAGAGGTGGTGGTATGCCCTTGAAAGGAGAGGAATGAAGGTTAGCCTCAGTAAGACAGAATACATGTGTGTGAACGACAAGGACCCAAGAGGAACGGTGAGGTTACAGGGAGCAGAGATAAAGAAGGTGGAGGATTTTAAGTACTTAGGCTCAACAATCCAGAGCAATGGAGAGTGTGGAAAAGAAGTGAAGAAGCGTGTGCAGGCAGGTTGGAACGGTTAGAGAAAAGTGTCTGGTGTGATATGTGATAGGAAGGTATCGGCAAGAACGAAAGGAAAAGTGTACAAGACGGTGATGAGGCCAGCGATGTTGTATGGTTGAGAAACAGTGGCCCTGGGGAAATGACAGGAGGCAGAGCTGGAGATAGCAGAGATGAAAATGTTGAGGGTTTTCTTTGGAAGTAACGAGGATGGATAGGATCAGGAATGAGTACATCAGAGGGACAGCACATGTAAGATGTTTTGGAGACAAAGTCAGAGAGGCTAGATTGAGATGGTTTGGACATGTACAGAGGAGGGATAGTGAGTATATTGGTAGTAGGATGCTGAGGTTGGCACTACCAGGCTGAAAGCCTAGAGGAAGACCAAAGAGAAGATTTATGGATGTGGTGATGGAGGACATGAAGGTAGTTGGAATAAGAGCAGAAGATGCAGAGGATAGGGTGAGATGTAGGCCGATCATTTGCTGTGGCGACCCCTGAAGGGAACAGCCGTAAGGAAAAGAAGATTTCAATGTTTGTTATTATAAGCATTTATATAATTGAATTTATTGATATTTTTCACGTATACTGTACGTCAGTCAGGGGGGGTTGAGCCTACTTCGCGGAATTTGGTGGTCACGGGGGGGGGGGGGGGTATCTTGATCCCCATTAACCGCGGAAAGTGAAGGATCCCTGTATAAACATTCATATGTTCTGTTTTTATGCAATTTGAGCCATAAAATTGACGTGACTCTGTTGATGTCATGGCATTCTGTCTTCAGATATCCACGAAACTGTTATTTTTGGGGTTTCACCTTCTTTTTTCCTACCAATCAAATTATTATTATTATTTTTTTCAATTATGAGTCTCTATAAGTTTGCATATGGAAAAGAGGGAATGTTCAGTTGTCACATGATGCATTTTACGCTGAATTTTTAAAAGATGGCTTTGTGTGTCATAACAAAAAAACAACCACTGCATTTTTTAGCATCTGCCCCTTGGGATCTAAAGGAATTGGTTCCATCCATCCATCACACCTTAGTTTTCAGACATTTACTTGCTGCATGTTGAAGCTGGGACTTCCAAACTTGCTGTCCTTACTGCATATTGGCAGATTATGAAATGCTCCTCTTGGCGTTTTTTAATTTTTTCTCATATGTTTGTGCTATTTTTAACCTTTCTGGCAACATGCAACATGTTTTTCACTTATAACAGACAGACTCTTCTGGGCATCCGGGAATATTCACAATTGCTGACCCCGTCAACAGACTTTTTAATGAATGGAGGTGGCTTATCTTGGCTAGCTGCATGGAAACAACGCTGAAGGGAAAGGGGGGGGGGGGAGCTGGATTCCTGGTCAGGCTGAGAAACAAACAACACCATACCCTGCTTCCGAATGACCTTTGACTGTGACATTAGGGATTGCAATGTCTTTGTTTATACAGAGTGGACCCCTCAGTCCCTAACAGCTATTGTTGAAGGCCTCTCCATTCACTGCCAGGACTGGACAGAGGAATCGGAGAAGTGCAGCGGAGGCGGCATGTACATTATTGCTAACAAAGCAGTGATGTGTGGATGTACAAACAGTTTGGTTGTGGTGCTCTCCTAATCTTGAACACCCCATGGTCAAATGCAAACCTTTTTATCTGCCCAGGGACTTTACAGCACTTTTCTATACCATTGTCTATATATTCTTCCTCCACGCTGACACTAAGCACCGGTGCCCCCCAGGGATGTGTGTTCATCCCTCGGCGTTACACCCTATTCACCCACTACTGTATGGCCACACAAAGCTCAAACACCATCATTAAATTTGCAAATGACACCACAATCACTGTCTGCATTTCAGATGGAGATGAGTCTTCTTATATAGCAGAGGTGAGAGAACTGACATCATGGTGCTTGGACAAGCTGCTGCTCAACGCCAGCAAAATCATAAAACTCATAGTGGACTACAAGAGACTGCAGAGTGGAGAGCACACTTCTATCTACTTTGAGGAGACAGAGGTGGCAAGAGTCAGTTACTTCAGTTTCCTGGGGATCAACATCATTGAATATCTGAGCTGGTCAGATCACATTGGTGTGATCATGAAAGCAGCTAGACAATGGGTCTTCTTTCTTCTGCACCTGAGGGGGTTTGGCATGGACTCCAAAATACTCACCCACTTTTTCGGCTGCACCATCAAGAGTATTCTGTCTGGCTGACTAACTACCTGGTATGGGAGTTTTAATGTTCTGAATCACAATGTTCTACAGAGGGTGGTCAGATCAGCACAATGCATCACCAATACTTAACTGCCAGCCATCCAGGATATCTGCACAGCTCTGTAGGAGGAAAGCCCAGCAGATTCTCTCTAATCCCGTCTACCCCAGCGACACACTGTTCATGACTTCTTAGCAAAAAGATGAAACGTCTGACTCAAGAAGGTCCTGGGTTTGAGTCTTGGGCTTGGGCATTTTTGTGTGGAGTTTACATGATCCCCTCATGCTTGTGTGGGTTTCCTCCAGGTAATCTGGTTTCCTTCCACAGTTCAAAGACAAGTATATTAGGCTAATCGGCTGTTTCAAATTAACGTGAATGGTTGTGTGTGTATTTGGTTGGTCCTATGATGGTCTGGCAAGCTGTTCAGGGTGTACCCTGCCTTCGCCCAGCATTAACTGAGATAGGCCTTTCCGTGACCCTAGAAGCAATAAGTGGTTTGACAATGAATGAGTGGTTGAATGAAATTTAATAGAGGCACAGTGATGCCATTCTCTTCGAGTTTATCTTGAAAAAAACCAAGCTAGAACTAAAACACTGCAAATAAATCAGGTGCTGCCTAATACTTGTGTTCATGTGTGTGTGTGTGTGTGTGTGTGTGTATGGCAGGCAAAGTATTATTTTAATAATTAATTTCAATCATATGTCAATCATTTAGTCTATATTTTCTCCTTGAATAGTCACTGATAATTGAGACATGTCACTGGATAATATAATACAAGTTCGCACCAAACATCATTTGGCCCTTTATAAGCAGTCTTCACAGCAACACATAGTAAATCTCTGTAAAGCTTCTTAAATAGTTTAAACAATTTTGGTTTCTTTGGTGACATTCATCTGCCAGGGGCTCAGGAATTACTTGGTTAACCACAAAATCAATACAGTCAATACTACATAAAGAATGAGCTGAGACTTTTAATTATATTACTGTTTCTATTACTCAGCACTATATAGAAATAACACTGTAAGATCATTTTTAAGGTTGTGGTGTAGTGATTAGTGGCGATATGGTGGCTGTAGGTTTACAGAAGTGATGATTTTTGTTTGTTTGTTTGGCACTGTTGAAACAGCGGCATACTGTATTATAATCATATACCAGTCCAAACACATTTAAAACAACAACAAGAGAATAATCAGTTTGGGTTTCAATGTTAATCATGACAAGAAATCAATTTTCAAATCAAATTCTGAAATTGTGAACACAGGAAGCATGGTGGCATAGTGGTTCACATGTCCACCTCACAGCAAAAAGGCCTTGGTTCGATTCCCAGGCTGAGCATTTCCATGTGGAGTTTGCATGTTCCCCCTGTGCTTGGGTTTCCTCTGGGTACTCCGGTTTCCTCACACAATCCAAAAACATGCACAGTAGGCTAATTGTCTGTTTCAAAATTTCCTTAGATGTGGGAACGATTGTGTGAGTGTTGGTCCTGCGTTGGCCTGGCAAGCTGTCCAGGGTGTACCATGCCCTCGCCCAGAGTTGGCTGAGATGGCCCTAGCTTCCCCGCATCCCTAATTAAGATTAAGTTGCTTAGAAAATGAACTAATGAATGAAACGGAATGCAAGGTAACATGGTCGTGTAGTGGCTTGCATGTCCGCCTTGCAGCATGAAGGTCTCAGGTTCGGCTCTTGAGCTCAGCATGTTTGCATGCTCTCCCTGTGCTTATGTGGGTTTCCTCTGAGAAGAAGGACAGAGGGCTGTCAGTAGGGGAGCATTTGGCTTTGATTGCAGTCACACCCATCATGAGTGTACTGTACATTCACAGCCGAAGGCTTGTATTTGGATGCTATGATGGAGCAGATTGATACACATGAAGTGAATGATGAGTGTGCTGTACAAAGGGTGTGGATATGCGAGCAAATGAAAAAATAAAATAAAGAACTTCAGTGTGTGTGTATGTGTACATTTCACAGTTCATATGATTGTGTAAGCATCTGTTTATGTATTACACCTAACTAACCATCGGTGGGCTGTCAGGGCCAGCAAAGCCTTCTCTACTGACCTACATTTACAACTTTAATTCTAGTAGTTGTGCATTAAATTGTATTATTTATTGCTTACATTCTATTCTCTTCATTTCATAGCGTGTTTTGGCAGCACCGTTTCCAGAATGTATGTGGATGTTAGATTTTTTTTGTCCAATCATATTTCAGCTTCTATGTGCTGCCATGTCAATATAATCTGCCCAGGGCCTTCAGGAACAGCAGTGCTGTCACTTAAACTGTATTAGCTTTAGGATATTAGCATATTAACCAATCAGATTTAAGATTCCCCTCACAGGGCCAGCTAGCTGGCCTACAATAACGTTAGCATTTTTCCATCCTTTTATTGGTTGGTCAGAGAACAACTAAGTGAACAGGCTGTTGTGATCTGCACACGAGTTAGAAGTTTTTACACACACAATGGCTGACAGAGGAGGAGGAGGATAAATTTGCTTGGTGTTGGACATTATTAAAAATCTATTTTCAAGGCGGACTTTTCCAGAAAAGCTAGACATCAAAAGAAGAGATCAACTGAATCTCTGCTTTTAATGCCTCCTTCTGCTTCAATATCGTCCCGATTGTAGAGGGGTTTCGGCCATACACCTTTGACATTTCGCTCAACCGCATCCCACTTTCATTTTTTTTATTACCTCCTGCTTCACTTCGATTGATAATGGAGCCCGCTTCTTCTTTTTGGTGTCACCGGGAATCACTTTCTTGGGGTCCATGATGGATAACGAAATATAACGCTGCAATGATCACTCTCATGATCACTCTCAAAAAAAACCTCACAAGTCAACAGTCCTGTTCAACTCTCCTTCATGAACAAACAGGAAGTGACAAATAGGAAGTATGGGTACAGGAATGGGTACAGTTCAGCTCCCTCTTGGCCAATGGGAGGCCAGCGGGGCGGGATGTTATGAGAGAGCAACTAGCGCATTGTTTGAATGGTGCGTTTGAATTTTTTAATGGTGCGTGTGGCGCTTTTCGTAAAAAGAGGAGGAAAAAATTTAGGAAAATGTTTTTAGTAACCTGGATTTTTCGTATTCAGAGGTTTTCGTAAGTCCCCCAATGCAGCTAACTGGGTTATCAAAGGCGGGCCATGTCTGTCACTGTCTATGGTGAGAGGCATGTAAAAGAACCATTGCTGAATTTCGTAAAGAGTAGCTGCAAAGTCGTCAGTGTGTTTCTGTCCCTTGCTAAAAGGGTTGTGACAGGAAGGGCATCCGACGTAAAAACCTCTGCCAAATCAAACGTGCGAATCAGATGATTCGCTGTGACGACTCCCGAGTAAAAGGGAAAAAGCCGAAAGGAAGACAGACAGAGGTTTTCGTAAGTATTGGGCCGACTGTATTGCATTTTTGTGTAGATCATCTTCCTCAAGGATTGTTCTGTTGTGCATTTTTGGATACTTTTCTTCTCACTATGGTTGTAAAATGTTATTACACATTACTTAAAAGTTGATATGCGCTCTGTTAACTCTAGGATAAATATGGTGAAATGGTTCATTCATTTACAGTGGTACCTTACCTTATGAAAAACCCAAGAAACGAAAAATCCAAGTTATCAAGCGCATTAACCTGAAATTTCCATCTCTGGATATGAAAAAAATTCACGTTACGCACCATCTCAAAAATTCAAACAATGCGCGAGTTGCTATCCCATTGGCTATCTCCCAATACCCCGCCCCACTGTCCTCCCATTGGCTAGGAGGGAGCTGCATCTCCATAATACCCATGATGTTTTTTTTTGTGCCTTTGACCCATTGTTCGTCACAGAGTTCTAACATGCATAAAGGACAGAGTTACTGTTGTTTTGTGAGTTTTTTGAGTGTGCTCATTGCAACTTTTTTTTAATAATAAACGGGCTCGTGGCATGGGATTGTGATATCACAAAGGAACATGGCCAAAACCCGTCTACCATCGGTACGATATTGAAGCAGAAGGAGGCCTTAAAAGGTATACTTTTATAATTTTTAAAGGGTTTAGGGGGTAGTATTGGGTACCTTGGAACGAATCAGGCCTTTTACATGTAAAATGATACTCAACTTACGAAAAAAAATCAGGCGAAACCACTTTTGGAACGGATTAATTTCGTAAACTGAGGTACCAGTGTATTTGTTTGTATTTTTGGTAAATTGCTGTAAATGTACTTTTTAAAGTAAATTGTACCCTTGAAGGGCAGTGGTGGCCAGGTGGTAAAGCTGCGGGATCACTGAACCTCAGATTGGGGGTTCAAGCCCCACTCTCAACAGGTTATCACTGTCCCCCCAGTGCAGCTAACTGGGTTATCAAAGGCTAGCCATGTCTCTCACTGTATAAACGTACTGTACTGTACTGTATATGGTGTGTGTTGATGTAAAAGAAACATTGCTGACTTTTGTCAAGAGTAGGCTGCATAGCTGTCAGTGTGTGTCCGCCCTGTGATGACCTGGCGAGCTGTCCAGGGTGTACTCTGCCCTCACCCGGAGTCGGCTGGGATGGGTGCCAGCCTCCTCATGACCCTAATTAGGATTACGCGGTTACCGAAAATGAATGAATGAATGTAACATTGAACTGTAATAAAACAGGATTCCAGACCTTTTGTATCTCCATGTATATTATGTACTAGCTCCATGTTCCACTCTGAATCGCTGACGTTACTGTAGCACACACTTGAATGCAGATGCATAAAAATAAAATAAATAAAAAATAATAAATTCAGGATAAATTACTAATATGATGATTATGAAATATATGTGATCTTGCTCATGCATCTTAATCTTAATTTAGTTACTGTGCAGTAATAGGATTCCTCCCTAAGTGTGACAAGCGCTTATCTAATTCAGTTATGTGCTCAGTTTTTCTACTGTATTGAAAAACCTTTAGAAAAGGCAGTTTAAAGATTAGTAGCATGTCCGACTCACAGCAAGAAGGTGCTGGGTTTGTGTCCCAGGCTCAGCATGGGCGTTTCTGTTTGTGTGGTCTCCTTGTGCTTGCTTAAGTTTCTACCAGATACAGTGCTCTTGTTTCCTCCCACAATCCAAAGACATTCACATTAAACTAACTGGTTGTTCCAAATTGCCCCAAGGTGTGAGTGTGAATGGCTGCGTGTGTGTTCTCGCGGTGGTCTGGTGAGCTGAGATAGGCTCTATCCCCCGCACAACCTTAGTAGGATTAAGCAGTTGGGAAAATTGATAGATGGGTTTTAAAAATTGAAGAAAAAAACAAAACAAATCTGAATACACTCATGCTGTATTTTATGTGCAGATTAGTGTTTGGTCCTTTGGCTGTGAATAACCCAAATATCTCTTGCCCTGGCCTCCCTACAAATTTTTCTCTTTCCCTTTTTTTTATTACTCTCATTCTCACATGGTATCTCACTCCTCCTCCATTGCTGGGATAAAAGGAGTGCAGATTTATTGTAGTAGGTGGACACAAAGCTCACATTGTTTCACTGCCCCTGTTGTTTTAAGGCTTGGACATATGAAATCCATTTCTTTAACCTAATTTTTTTTGTTCTATGATTGGAAAAGGTTACAGAGGTTATAATGTAAAGGTTGACCGTGCTAACAAGCAGATATATACTGGAAACAGAAACCTAGAAGATTGTCACTTTATTAAGCTTTAATTTGCTTTCCTTTTACTTTAATTAATTTTATTAGTATTTCTTGTAATTATCAAGTGTGTGCCAATGATCATATTCTACTATATTGCACTATTAGCAAATAGAATTAACGTTGGTCAGCTTAACTATCTCACTTAGTGAGCTTCATCAAAAGAGCAGTTGTGTTTTTATCTAAGATGAAAGTCTTGCAGGTAACAGACACCGAAAGGAGTACCGGTACCTGCGAGGACTGCTGAGGACCACTGTGCCATTACAATAAGGCCAGGTCAACATTTATTCATTCATTTTTATAAGCCACTTAATTGTAATTACAGCTGGTGCCCATCTTAGGTGACTCTGGGCGAGGGTGTGACACACCCTGGACAGCTCACCAGGCCATCGCAGGACAAACTCTTACATAACCATTCACACTTTCACTTACACTTAGGAGTAATTTGGAACAACCAATTAGCCTACTGTGCATGCTTTTGGACTATGGGAGGAAACTGAAATACCTGGAGAAGACCCACACAAGCACAGGGCGAACATACAAACTCCGCACAGAAACACCTGTGCTGGGAACCAAATCCAGGCCTTCTTTGTGTGAGTTGGATGTGCTAACATCATGTAAACATGTTCAGTAATTTAAAACAATGCTAAGGCAAATCAATAATGTGATTTGAAAAAGGTTAAGAAATACATTATAACATGTACCATGTACATGCTATCTTATGTGTACTCATGCAGCAGTTATAAGCCATTTTTAGTATACTGGACTGTAGAATAAATACAAGCTCATCCAAAAACTACCACATTTTTCCAATTACTTGATGGCACCTAGAAATGTATTTTATACAGTGAAAATGATACAGATCATATAAAATGCAATATAATTATATATTATAATATAATTATTATATATAATCATAACTTAAATATAAACATCTAAGATCTCACTTTTGCTAAAAATTTTGAAATATTGTGCTAAACCTGGTATTTTCTCACAAGAAAATTTATTGTGCTATAGCACCAGGTACAGAATTACTGCACATACCTGTGTAATAGGTAATAAATATAAGGTGCTTACCATACATAACAAAATAAACCTGAGTGATTTAGACATGTCAATCAGAATAAGACTATAACTACATTATATACTTGATCTATTCATTCAATCATTCATTTGTTTTCTGAACTGCTTCATCATAATCACGGTCATGGTGTGGCTGGCTTGTCAGGTCATCGCAGGGCAGAAACAAGCTGAGGGCTGGGTGGGTGGGGTGGAGTGGGGGGGCAGTGACAGACCATTTATAGTGGGGCTTGAAATCCCGACCTTGGGATCAGTAATCCAGCAGCCTACCAATGGGCCACCAGTGGTTAATTTTTTATCTACTTCTCCATATTTATACACATCCAGTCTATAAAGTTGCTCCATTCTTTTCTTTTATTGTTTATTATTTTATACTATTTATGTATCTATTTATTTATTTACTTATATAATATATATGTATGTGTGTATGTTTGTACTTGTATCTATTTTTGCACCCCCTACTGATAGTACCTCAAGAGCCTGTAACAGTGAATTTCTCCATTGTGAGATTAATAAAGCTGTATCTTATCTTATCTTATATTTATTTTCCACAGGCATTCTATAACTTCATTCATTCATTCACTTCTTCTTCTTCTTCTTTTCCTTTCGGCTTTTCCCTTCAGGGGTCGCCACAGCGAATCATCTGCCTCCATCTTACCCTATCCTTTGCATCTTCTTCTCTTACACCAACTACCTTCATGTCCTCCTTCACCACATCCATGAATCGTCTCTTTGGTCTTCCTCTAGGCCTTTTGCCTGGTAGTTCCAGCCTCAGCATCCTATTACCAATATACTCACTATCCCTCCTCTGTACATGTCCAAACCATCTCAATTGAACCTCTCTGACTTTGTCTCCAAAACGTCTTACATGTGCTGTCCCTCTGATGTGCTCATTCCTAATCCTATCCATCCTCGTTACTCCCAAAGAGAACCTCAACATTTTCATCTCTGCTACCTCCAGCTCTGCCTCCTGTCTTTTCCCCAGGGCCACTGTTTCTAACCCATACAACATCGTTGGCCTCAACACCGTCTTGTACACTTTTCCTTTCATTCTTGCCAATACCCTCCTATCACACATCACACCGGACACTTTTCTCCAACCATTCCAACCTGCCTGCACACGCTTCTTGACCTCTTTTCCACACTCTCCATTGCTCTGGATTGTTGAGCCTAAGTACTTAAAATCCTCCACCTTCCTTATCTCTGCTCCCTGTAATCTCACCTTTCCTCTTGGGTCCTTGTCATTCATGCACATGTATTCTGTCTTACTGAGGCTAATCTTCATTCCCCTCCTTTCCAGGGCATACCTCCACCTCTCTAGATTTTCCTGCACTTGTTCTCTGCTCTCACTACAGATCACAAGGTCATCTGCAAACATCATAGTCCATGGGGAATCTTGTCTAACCTCGTCTGTCAGCCTGTCCATCACCATAGCAAACAAGAAGGGGCTGAGAGCTGACCCTTGATGCAGTCCCACCTCCACCTTGAACTCTTGTGTCACACCGACAGCACACCTCACCACTGTCTTACATCTCTCATACATGTCCTGCACTACTCTAACATACTTCTCTGCCACTCCAGACTTCCTCATGCAATACCACAGTTCTTCTCTCGGCACCCTGTCATATGCTTTCTCCAGATCCACAAAGGCACAATGCAGCTCCCTCTGACCTTCTCTGTACTTCTCCATTAACATCCTCAAGGCAAACACTGCATCTGTGGTGCTCTTTCTTGGCATGAAACCAAACTGTTGTTCACAAATGCTGACCTCTGCCCTTAGTCTAGCTTCCACTATTCTTTCCCATAACTTCATCGTATGGCTCATCAACTTTATCCCTCTGTAGTTGCCACAACTCTGCACGTCTCCCTTGTTCTTAAAAATGGGCACCAGCACACTTCTCCTCCATTCCTCTGGCATCCTCTCACTCTCTAAGACCTTGTTAAATGTTCTTGTCAGAAAATCTACTGCTACCTCTCCTAGACACTTCCATACCTCCACCGGTATGTCATCAGGACCAACTGCCTTTCCATTCTTCATCCTCTTCAATGCCCTCCTCACTTCACCCTTATTAATCTTTGCTACTTCCTGGTCCTCAACAGTCACCTCTTCTACTCTTTTTTCTCTCTCATTTTCCTCATTCATCAGCTCTTCAAAGTACTCTTTCCATCTTCCCAGCACACTTCTGTCATCTGTCATCACTGGTGAGGGCAAAGTATCTATAAATTCTACCTATAAATTCTATTTATATTCAATCTGTAAATTGGGGACAAAAGACAACAATCCATTATTTGTGCTATGTAAATTAACCATTGTAAGTTTTGATTCTCACATTTTGTTGAAATACAAATTTGTGAAAACATTAATGAGGGAAGCTGAGCTTGGTTTATTGCTACTGAATCTACTGGTTATGAGATGAAATCCTATTCAAAACCCTTTAAGTGCTAAGGATATGATTGCTTGATATTTTGTCCAACTTCAAAGTTGTAATTTGACCGTCTTTAAAAATAAGCTACCAGCTGAAGCTTCCTGTTTCCACTAGAAAACATTTCCTTTCAAGCTGTGTATTGTTTCTGGTCTCTAGTCAGAGTACCTAGTGCCGTGTTCCGAGGAAAGGAGCCACTATTGAACAAAATAACAGATATTCCCAATAGTAATGTCATTAACACCAGTTTTCAAATTACCTGAAAAATTAATTCTGCATATAGGAAACACCAACAAGCATTGTACTGTATAGAGGTGCATTGCATCCCGTGTATTATAAATATGTGATGACACACCCTGCAAGAAATCAGGGGGCAGTGGTGGCCTGGTGGTAAAGGTGCTGGATCACTGATCCTAAGGTTGGGGGTTCGAGTCCCACTCTCCACACGATTGTCATTGTCCCCCCCCCCAGTGCAGCTAACTGGGTTATCAAAGACTGGTCATCTCTCTCACTGTCTATGGAGTGAGGCATGTAAAAGAAAGAACCATTGCTGACTTTCGACAAGAGTAGCTGCAAAGCTGGAGCTGTCCAGGGTGTGCTCTGCTCTTGTTCAGAATTGGCTGGGATGGGCGCCAACCTCCCTGTGACCCTAATTAGGATTAAGCGGTTACAATGGTTGGAGGCTCTAAAAGAACCATTGCTGACTTTCGAAAAGAGTAGGCTGCAAAGCCGTCAGCATGTTTCTGCCCCATGTTAAAAGGGTTGTGTCAGGAAGGGCATCCAATGTAAAAACCTATGCCAAATCAAATATGCGATGATTCGCTGTGGCGACCCCTGAGAGAAAAAAAAAGGGAACAGCGGAAGTGGAAGAAGAAGAAGATCCTGCAAGAAATCAATCGTGCATGTCAAACCTGATTATATGAATATTTTAAGTTTTGCTGCTTAAACTGACACACATAGATAGACCGGGTGTATTCAGCCATGCATACACAGAACACCTACATGGTTCTAAAGGGCATTCTAAACGTTTTCATATCAGTTTAACACTTGGTGAGGAAGGTAGTTAAAGATGGTAGTACATGAAACCTTTCAACATTTAAGAATACCAACAATATAGTACAGAGAAAACAGCTTGAAGAATGGCATGGTAACATAATGGTTAGCACTACTGCCTTTCAACAAGAAGCTCCGAAGTCTGCGCCCTATGCCCGTTGAAGGTTTTTCAGTGTGGAGTTTGCAAATTGTCCCTGTGCTGTGTGGGTTTTCTCCAGTTGTTCCAATTTTTCATGTTCTGGCTGGTCTGAGGTGCAAGAAAACAATACCTTCAAAAGTAACAGGTTCTTTCTTTTTTTGGAATAGTAGCCTCAGGTACAGTAAATGAGCAGCTTTCATCATTTTTTTTTTGTCTGAAATGTGATCTCATATATGGAAGCATGTTACCGTCACTTGTTTTATGAACTGATGAGATAATGTTTCATGTAAAAAAAAAAATAAATAAAACCTTCAGCTGTTTTGTATTCTGAACAATTGAAAAGTCCTCAGATGTCTGCACAAAATTGACATTCCAATAACAATACCATGGCAGTGGTGGCTCAGTGGTAGGGTGGTGGATTACTGATCCCAAGGTCAGGTTCAAGGGTCATCTCCAAGCCATTACCAGGTCGTCACTGCTGTGCCCCCAGTGCAGGTAACTGGGCATCAAAGGCCATCCATGTTTCTCACTATCTATGGGGAGAGGTTCATGTAAAGGAACTATTGCTGACTTTCTTCAAAGGTAGGTTGCATGTTTCTACCCTGTGATGGCCTGGCAACCTGTCCAGACCCTTGCCCAGGGTCATATGAGAAGGATGCCAGTCTCCCATCGACCCTAATAAGGATTGAGTGGCTCAAAAAGTGAACGAGTGAATAACAATACCATCTATAATGCTAAAAGACAGTAGTAGGCTTTTCACGATAGTTAATGAATCACCTCATTGTACAACTAATGTAAATAATAGTAATTATTTTCCTGACTGTGCTTAATTGCTGCAATTGCTGTGTGCTTATTTAAAAATACTATGCTGAAAATGCTCAGTTTTACTGCAGTCCAGTTTCTCTCCTGTGTCTCTGACTGGGCAGAGGGGATACAACAGACAACAGTTCAATAGCAATTTTTCCTCATTCTCATTAATATGCAGAATCCTTACTATTAGGTTTGTGAGTAAGCTGGAGCTTACCTCAGCAGACATTGTGTAAAAGTGGGGTACACCCTGAACAGCTCACCACACCTTTGCAGGGCAATACACACAACCATTCACACTCACACCTGGAGGGCAATTGGCCTAATGTGCATGTCTTTGAACTGTGGAGAAAACCAGAGTACCCAGAAGAAACCCACACAAGCACAAGAAAACATGAAAATTCCACACTTCCTTACAGCATGAACCTCCTTGCTGTGAGGCCGACATGCTAACCACTATGCCGCCCACAATGGCAGTCAAAATTATTTATTTTAAAAAATTAAAATAAATAGCAATAGTATCTTTAATCATGATTTTTTTCCCCCTGGAACAATATATTGTCTAACAAAAAAGTTACCATGACAGGGCTATACAGGGCCAGTATCACCAAATGTTTCAAACCCATAGAAAAATATGTGACCAATCATAGCAAAACAGGTACAGTATTAAGTAGCATTTTGGGCTATATGAGTTCTGCATATTTAATTATGAAATATTCACCTACATTGTCACGTGTTGACTTTAGCTCAAAACTGTCTCATGTGGCTAAATACCTGATATGTTGTGATGGGACACATATGTCATTAATTAAAAGAAACTTGCCAAATTTTTTTTTTCCATGTAACATTATCTTATTCATTCAGAAAAAAAGATTCATGAAAAATAATTCCATTCAGAAAAACATCCTATTTGTCCTTTGTTGTATACCTACAAGCTTATAATCACATGCTGCTTTGTTTTTCTGAAATACAGTACTAACATTTTTAGCAAAATAATTCACTGAAAAACAAATGGGTGGGGGCAGTGGTGGCCTGGTGGTAAAGTTGCTGGATCACTGAGCCTAAGGTTGGGGGTTCGAGTCCCAATCTCCATGGGTTGTCACTGTACCCCCAGTGCAGCTAACGGAGTTATCAAAGACTGGTCATGTCTCTCACCGTCTTTCTGCCCTGCGATGACCTGGCGAGATGTCCAGGGTATGCTCTGCTCTTGATCGGAGTTGGCTGGGATGGGCGCAAGCTTCTCTGCAACCCTAATTAGGATTAAAATTTAAAATGTTGTTGTACTGAACTGTTGTTGTAGAAATCACTAAATAAAACTGTATTCACTCGTACCCTCTTAAAACAGATTTACTTCATTAAGTTAGTTTTTGGAATTTTTTTTTTTTACAACTAATTGTTACTGAACGCAACAAATAAAGAAACAGCACCTGTTCTTGCTAAAAAAAAATAGTGACTGTTTTATTTACTGAATTGCAGGTTGGGTAGACTCATTAGCATACTCTGAGCACTTTCATGAAATTTTTAATTAAAGTTGTGCAAATTATGCACACACAAAATGCACCATCTGTAAATTCTACCAATAGTAGTAGGACTTCTGGTACAGCGATCAAGGCAGTGTCCCACTGTCAGGCACTTGAAGAAGGGCCTTGACCTTCAATTATATAAAAGTGATAAATAAAATTCACTCTCGATAAGAGTGTCTGCCAAGTGCCATAAATGTAAAAGCAGCCAGAGCATTTTAAAAAGAAGTTAGTTCATGTGACTAACTAATTCGAATTTAATAACTAATTTGAAGTTTGGGTAGATATTAACAAACAGGATTAGATAACTGCAACTATTTTATGATTCAGTTCAACTAATCTTTTTAAGAGAAGTACAGGGGATATAATGACTCATTGTGAAATGAAGTCACACATTTAATTTATTGCTAGAAATGTTAGATTTAAGGCGGGGGTAACATTTTTTTATCACCAACCCTGTTGTTATCAGTTACTGGGAGTCATTTTGGTGCAACCGGAAGTTCTCACAGGTAAAAAAAAAAGGCGCGGCTTTTGCAACTCTCACTTTGGGTGGGGCGCGCGCAAGAGGCAAAGAGGGAGGGCAAGAGGGCAGGGAAGGGAGAAAGTCCTCGTCACAGTGCCGTCTTCCCACTACAATAACACAAAACGTCTCCGTTACAGATTTGGACAACGTTAACAATCTGGACCAGCAGGTTTTTTGGACCACGAGGCGTTAATAGCTCCGGAGGTGCCTGCGCACACTGCTTGAGATTTCCCCCCCGCATGAACATGGCGCGGCACCGGACACTTACCTTTCCTCTTCTCTGTCTCATGGAATGCCTGTTAATTTCCGCCTTCAACCTGGACACGGAGAATGTGATCAAGAAAACCGGGGATGCAAAAAGTTTGTTCGGGTTCTCCCTGGCGCTGCACAGACAACTTATTCCGACTGATAAAAAAATGTAAGCGCACGTTTTTAAATAATTTTGCTATGATGTGTGAGGAAAACAGGTGAACGCTCGTGCGCCCATTTCCGCTCGAGCTGCAGTTTCCCTGCAGATTGAATTTGCAGAAACATATCAACCGTTGGCAATGCGACACTCCAGTTGTCTTTTAAAATTATGATTTAAAAAAAGGAAATATTTAAATGACAGTGCAAGTGCAATAAAGACTTGACAGCTAATTAAACTTTTTAAAATTTACTTTAAATTACACTATTTAGGTGGCTTCGTGTTTAACTATTGAATAACTTTGTTAACCGTAAGCCAGGGCGTCTTTTTGTGAAGTAAATACTACACCAATAATACTTTATCATACTCAGATTATTGTTTTTTTTTGAGCATTTTATTGTATTTTACACTTTCCCCCCTTAGTTTCAACGATAACAATTTGTCATTCAGACCAAATAAACACTGACACTGAGTGACCGTTAGCTAGCCAAGTTATATTATATATTTCGACTGTATTTTTAATACAAACGTTAAAATGTACTCACATGACACGATTCTGCTAAAATAATTCTCACACAAATATAGCGTGCGCGCGCACAAACACACACATCTATAGTATTTGTATACAGTAGCTGTAAACATGACCGTTAATCTGAGGTAACTAAGCCACGCCCTAATAAAGTGCACGTGCACCTTTCAGCAGCTGTGTAACCGTCCAGTGAGCTCAAAAGAAAATCATTAGCAGCAGAAGCTCGACCTGGACTTGTTTGTATTTATTATTTCTTGAAATGAACTGGATTGTTTGTGTCTGGAGCAATGGTAGTTGTACTGGTTGAAAAAGGTCAGCTCTGAGGTAGTTGTGTTGTACTCAGGTTATGATTCATTCCACAGATTCTTCTCAACTGCCAACGACCAGATGGGCAACAGGATGAGAGAGAGAGAGAGAGATTGTGAGTGTGTGTGTGTGTGTGTGTGTATATAGCCTGTTAGTCTGAGACACTGAGGAAAAGTGTGAAAGTGAGTGTGAGCAAAACACTAGGAATAAATGAATGTGCCATGCCACACCCTTTACTCCACACAACACTGTTTTATGGTCACAGAAAAAAAAAAACTTTGGTCAGGAAAATTCAGTGCACTCAAGAAACACACTGCACTGGGGTTTACAACAGCGTTTCTATTCAAGAATACGATGTTTTTCATTAAAACCCCCAAACACAGATGCACTGAGAAGGAAGTTCCATATTAAAATCAATGGGCCTGCATTTGGGTGTGTCCCTAGAACCTGAGTTGAGTATAGTAAAAATTCATTTTAAAATTGGTGATTCTGAATCTGAAAAATCAAATGGGGATCTGAAGGGAAAAAATGAATTACATACTGTATAAAACTTGCTGACTTGTGGTTATCCAATTGATCACTAGGTCAGTAGATGTTGATTTAAATAAAATGCAGCATAAGCAATAGTCACAATGAGGGCAGTGGTGGCCTGATGGTATAGGGTGCTGGATCGCTGATCCTGAGTTTAGGGGTTTGAGTCCCACTCTCCACAAGGTTGTCACACCCCCCCAGTGCAGCTAACTGGGTTATCAAAAGCCGGCCATGTCTCTCACTGTCTATGTTTATTACACTGGTTGTGTCAGGAAGGGCATCCGATGTAAAAATAAAAATAAATAAAAAACCTATGCCAAATCAAACATGCGAATCATTCGCTGTGGCGACCTCTGAAAAAAAAAGGGAAAAGCCAAAAGGAAATCATCATTTTCTGTAACCGCTTCATCCTAATTAGGGTCGCGGGGAGGCTGGTGCCCATCCCAGCCAACTCAGGGCGAGGGCAGAGTACACCCTGGACAGCTTGCCAGGCCATCGCAGGGCGGAAACACGCTGACGGCTTTGCAGCCTACTCTTGTCGAAAGTCAGCAATGGTTCTTTTACATGCCTCACACCATAGACAGTGAGAGACATGGCCGGCCTTTGATAACCCAGTTAGCTGCACTGGGGGAGACAGTGACAACCTTGTGGAGAGTGGGACTCGAACCCCCAACCTTTGGATCAGTGATCCGGCGCCTGTCTCAAGTAATAGTCACAATGTCAAGAGACATCTTGTCTTAAATTTGACCCACTACATATATGACCAATCACATCACATCAGGTACTATGTCATATTTTGGGCTACAGATATATATATATATATATATATATATATATATATATATATATGTCCGTCCATTTCATCTAAAACTCCCCAAACAAGAAAGAATGTGAATGGGTGTAATAATTACATTCCTGTTCTCTCCAGATACATGGTACTGATTAAAAAAAAGAGAAGAAGAACGGGTGTGGTGAGGAATTATAAAGGCAGTAATACCCATTTAAATCGAACATGGCGAAATTGATCTCCTTGCAAGCTAACCTAGTTGATTTCTTTAAATTTTATTTGCAGGCTTATTTGTGACACGTTTCTTTTCTTTCTTTATTTTTTTGTTCTGTAGTTTTTTACCCCTCATAGATCAACATTGGATTGTGTGAGTTTATACCTGATTGTATGTAATGGGTCACATATTTTCTGTATCTTTTTAAAAATAGGGAATTAAGGGGTCATGGTAGTGGTTACCACATCCAACCCCCAGCAAAAAGGTCATGGGTATGAATCCTGGTGTGGAGTTTGCATGTTTTTCCTGTGCTTGTGTACTCCGGGTACTCTGGTTTATTACCACATCGCAGACATCAACATCAGGCTAATTTTTAATCAGTTCAGCAGATGGGTAATTGAGGAGAGGTAATTACTCAATTCAGATTTGTTGCTATTTTGCACTGCACTTTATTCATTCGTTCATTTATGCATTTGCCAATCAGCTGAATCCTACGACACACAATCATTCATATTCACAGTTGCACCTAGGGCCAAATTGGAACAGTGATTTAGCCTAATGTGCAGATCTTTTGACATGTGGAGGAAATCGGAGAACCCAGATTAAACCAATGCAAGTATGCAGAGAACATGCAAACTCCAGACAGAAACTCCCTTGTTGAGCTCGAGACTTGAACCCAGGACTTTCTTGAGGAGAGGCGGACATGTTAACCACTGTGCCTCTGCATTGTACATAATTTAAACAGTATTAAGAGAATCTCTGTTCAGATTGTTTTCTAGCTTGCTACTGCTGCTGAAATCTCAGCTCCATATCAGGCACATGTCACACACCTGCTACTACTAATATTATTACAAGTTTGCATTTCATGTGTTCAAACTGTGCATGAATAAAATACCTGTTTCCGGGGCAGCAGTGGTCTAATGGTTGGAGAAGAAGGTGTGGGAATGAAAGATTGTTGGTTTGATTCCCAAACCTGCAGAAAAAATGTGTGTCCTTTGTTACAGAATGTCCAAGGCTTTGACTTTATGTTCACCCAAGAATAAATCAAATTATTTATTCTCACCCACTCTGTTGCGCTTTCTCTCTCTTTGTGGGTATGGGTGTGCATGCACGTGTGATTGCGTGTGGTAGATGGGCTCTGGCAGTGCGCAATAGCTTGTGCATGCACACTGGCCACGACCTAACCCCCTTTAACAAAATATAGATAAGACTCTATCATATACACTCACTAATATATCCAGTATTATCATTTATATAATATAGCTGTGTGTGTGTATGTGTATATATATGTATGTGTGTGTATATATGTATATGTGTGTGTGTGTGTGTATATATATGTATATATGTATGTATATGTATATATGTATGTATATGTATGTATATGTATGTATATATGTATGTATATGTATGTGTATATATATATATGTATATGTATATATATATGTATGTATATGTATATATGTATATATGTGTATATATATATATGTGTGTGTGTGTGTGTGTATAATATATAATATAGTGGTACATCATCTTACAAAAGTCCCAACAAACGAAAAATCCAGGTTACGAAACCATTTACTTAAAATTTCTGTCTCTGTATACGAAACAAATTCATGTTACATAAGTACCATCTCAGAAATTCAAACAATGTGCGACTTGCTCTCCCATTGGTTACCTCCCAATATCCCGCCCCAATGGCCTCCCATTGGTTAGCTCTCAACATCCCACCCCGCTGGCCTCCCATTGGCTAGGAGGGATGACGCAGCTCCCTCCCATTGGCTATTCTGGAGCTGCATCTCCATACTATCCATGATGCTTTTCGTGTAAAGGACTGAGTTACTGTTGTTTTGTGAGTTTTTTGAGTGTGCTCATTGCAACTTTATTTTTTGGCTCAGGCTTTTAACCTTGCATAAACATTTGTAAGATTATAATTCTGCTAAGAAGACATGGTCAACATACGCGTGCACACACACACACACACACACACACACACGTGCGCGCACTCCCGGTGCGAGTGAAAAGAAGAAGCGGGCTCGTGGCATGCAGTTGAGTGATATCGCAAAGGAATATGGCCAAACTCGTCTACCAGCGGTATGATATTGAAGCAGAAAGAGGCCTTAAAAGGTATACTTTTATAATTTTTAAAGGATTTAGGGGGTAGTATTGGGGGCCTTGGAATGAATCACATGTTTTATATGTAAAAGGCGGTTCAATAAGCCTTTTGTTTGGGGGGAAAGAAAAAATTGAACTATTCTCTGGGTAAACAAAATGGCCGCACCTTCAAATTTAGATGTTTCACATTCTCAGAGCAAGATTTAGAGATAATCTACAGTCAGTACACAAGGTTTATTTAACGTAATCTACCATTCTTCCGCTGTGGGCCTTGTTGCTATCCGCTGCTCTCCAGTACTACCCGGAGTCATCGTTCGGCTCCTCCCTGTCTCCGCTTCTTCGCTTGGGCTTATTGTTAACCGGGGTGCGGCTAGCATTGAGCTACCATAGCATATTAGCTCAGGATAGGAGTTGAGCGTGCTCAGTTCTAAATGTCTGAAAGGACTGCGATCTCATAGCTGTAGTAGGGACGCTTGGTCACATACGAGCATAGTGCGAAAAACAAACAAACAACAACATACAAAACAAATTAAAAGAAACAATTTGACTCTGAAAACTCTGCGACGTCGCCCTCTAGGTCACGTTCAATGTAAAAGGACATAATGCATTATTATTCAAGATTCTCCTTTTAGTATCATTTCTTAAACATGATACAGAACATAACATCTCACACACAAACATTGTAAACATTAACTTAGGTACTGTACTGGAATAATAATCGAAAGACTTTAATACTACAGTGCTTTACAACAGTTCAGATGATTATTCCACTTCAGGCACTTCAGAGGAAACTCGTTTCTTCAGGAGAAATTTTTATTTCTTCTGAAGAGACATTCAACATTACCTTTTTTTGGCGCTTAGCTAGAGAAGACGCACAGCTTAAGTAGAGCTTGGCTGGTAATTAAAACACACTTAAAAAAGGCTCATTGACAACTTGTGTGCGAATGAGGAAAAAGGGGTATATACATCATCTCAACCAATCCGCAGGAAGGAGGACAGCCATTGGCTGAATTTGAATCATGTGACAGTTGCTTGGCAGTCCGTAAAATGAATAGTCAAAGGCCTACTGTCATATATATATATATATATATATATATATATATATATATATATATATATATATATATGTGTGTGTGTGTGTGTGTATGTATATGTGTTTTTTTTTTTTATTTTTTTTTTTAGATAGACTGATGCACATGGCAATAATTAGGCTTCTAGATCAGAAAATTGTAAGGTTGTAAAGTGATGAACTTGTAAGTTTGTTGGGCTTTTTACACCCGAGCCATAGTGGCTCACCAGGCCGGTGGTTATCCCCGGTTTCTATAGCGTGAAGTGACCAGGAATTCAACTCCTCCTGGATGGGACGCTAGTCCATCGCAGGTTACCTTCCCAGTATATTTTTACTGGTACCCATTTATACTGCTGGGTGAAGAGAGGCACACTTGTGGTTAAGACCTTGCTCAGGGGTCTTAGCACAGTGGAGGTCAAACTGGGATTTGAACACACAACCTCCCGATCATGAGCCCAGCACCATAACCACTACGCCACTGGCCCCACTGATGAACTTGTGTGTAGTGGTACATGTGGTCGACGTTCTGACTTTGTTTGTGTATGTGTAAATCTTGTCAGTTGTGTGTTGCAGTAACAGTTCTTATATCTATGGTTGCAGTTTGAAATCATTCTGACAGAGAACTTTTACTGGAGTCCTAAAAAGGCTGGAGTAGTACATCTGAACTGAGAAGTGTGAAAATTATGGCTGGAATATTTTTGACAGGTCTGTGTGTGTGTGTGTGTGTGTGTGTGTGAATCATTCTGACTCATATCCTTGAGAACAGCACATGGGGCTTGCCTTGTTTAAATATCTGCAAAGACCTGACAGTTCCAAATGTGTACCCTACAGGTGTGTGTGAAAGAAATTTATATACCTGCAGGCTAAGGCAGGGCAGCGTTTAGGTGTGTGTTGGAAGAAAGGGGGGTGACCGCTGGATTTAGCATTCTTTATCTTGTCGTGGCTCGTGAGAGAACTTCTCTCTATTAATGTGTGTTAGTGAGCACTGTGACTGAGTCAGAGGAGATACAGAATTTTAACATGCAGAAACAGTTTTTCTATGTAGGTCTCATTTACCAAACCCATTTAAACAATGCAGCTGTTGCGGCATGGGTGCACACACACACACACACACACACACACACACACACTCAGAGCTTGGTCGCACTGTCACTAAACACCTCTCATTGATTTTCCTTCTTTAGAGCGAAACAGAATATAAAGCAAGAGAGAGTGATGAACACTGGTTGCTCCAGGCTTTGCAGCTATAAATGGGTTTATACAGATTTCCAGTTCTTGCATTAGCACTCAATAAAGCAACACAGGGAAAGTCCAGCGGTTTCAAGAAAGAGAAAACAAATGTTGTTATGATACATCAGATAAGTTTTCATAGGCTTGTGCATAACGTATAAAATGACTCAAATGTATGAAAAAAAGGTTAAGGTGGGATAATCTGATCTTGAGTACTCGGATCAGGGCCATCATTGGATTTAAATGCACATCAGCATCAGTAATGGATCGTTAATGTGTGATGTGGAATGACAAAACACAAAAGTATGAGTAACCACAGGGATGGTCATATTCCAGGCTTGACAGTATTTTGTACTCTCCGAGTGTTTTTTTATATTGTTATTTCTACTATATTATAAAAGGCATTTATACACTTCGGAATTAAGTGCTGGCAGCCTCTGCAACATGCTGGACTTTGTTTTTGTGAGAAGGGAGCGGGTCTAACAAATCATGTGCACCTAAATTCGACTTTCATCTCTTCTACACAGAGCCTGGTTCCAAATTTGACACCATGGTGGATGAATGTAAGGCAGTTCTGTCTATCTATCATACAGTCAGTGGTTATGGCTTTTAGGTGTCTGTATTAATTGCTGAACATTTGTGATTTCAAATCCCGCAGCAGCCCAAGATTTTCACTTTAGGCCATTATATAAATACATTACTGTTCATCTCTGCTTGGATTATACTCGGTTACATTTGAAAACCACTTTGAATAACAGCATATAATAAGTCATTGCATGTAAACGGATGGAGAGCATGTATAACATAACAGGTTCAATCCAATATCATTAGTTACAAAGTACAGTAGATGTGTTGCACTCAGTTTAGGTGTGTATTGTGATATCCAGTGGAATTCAGAGTGGAGATGGGTTGGAATATAAAGTGGAACAGGAGAGTTCTATTAACTCAGAATCACTGCATGAAGTCAATTCAGAATATGCTTTCCTATTATGCAGAAGTTTGTTTCCTTTATTTCATGCAATGTATGAAGTACAACTTGGCAGTATAGTCTGTCTTTTTGCACACTGTTGCCATGGGCTGTGACGTTTGTTTAGGTGTTGTGGTTACTTTCACATCCAAGCCTGAAGCTACATGAAAAGACAGACCTGAAGGTGAAGAAATGCTGGATCCATCAGTCAGGCTATAAACTTGGCAGGGAGACCTAAAACCTGGCTGAATGCAGATCTTGAGTGCTATAATTGATTGGTTTGGACTTGCAGGTATCTTGCTGGGTCTGGCAGGTGATATTAGTAAGGTACTTCTTTTAATAAGAAAATAAATCTAAGCACAATCAATTCTTACATCACACCAACAGCCTTTGATAGCAGGGATTTGGTTTGAATGCATACCACATGGCAAGCAAAAAATCCTGTAGGAATATTACAAGAAAGAATTTCATGCTCAAGCTGCTTCTTCTACAGATGTATGGATTCGGTTTAGGAAGGTGTTCTGAATTTTCAGCCCAAAAGTAACTCCTGACAAAATAAAAACTGGATCTGGATATCTGTCTGTGAATCCATTTGTGTTTCCTTTTGCTTCGGAAAACAAAAAAAGTAAACATAACATGCATCAGCTTTAGAGAACAATGCAGATACGACAAGAAATTCCCCCTAATCATCTCCCGAACATCACCATATATAACCTGGCCCATATCCCGGTGTAACCGGGCTTGTCTATGGGAAAACAGGCTCCACTTCCTTCCTCTGATTCTCACAGCTTCCTGTTCATGAGACTCTTTGTAGGTTTAAGCTGTGCTTTGATGCAATAAGGATCAATCAGTTGCTAATTTAGAGCACTCAGTGTACTGAGGTTATATAGACCGCATGACTAACCTCATACTTTAGTAACTATTTAGTAAATTGTTGCCATTTTCTTAACTTTCAGAGTTATAACTATGATGTTTTATGTTTATGACTTTGAAATTTGAACAGAAAAATAATTCATAACAGAATGGAAAGGACATTCTAGATTATTTTTCCTGAAGAAACTGATGTCTACTTAGAGGGAACCCATGAATACACCAAGAGAATATGTAAACGCCACACGGAAGCGTCCTTGATGAACTCAGGGCTTGAATCCAGGACCTCATTTCTGTAAGGTGGATGTGCTAATCAGTACCACCGTGCTGCAGGAGAGTCGGCTAAAAATAAAGGAATAATCTTTCTCCTTTGACTCTTTTTGGGTTATGCCAATAATAATTAATAAAAAAATATATAATATAAGGCCTCATTATACTTTAATGGTGGCTTATGGTCTTCCATACATGCAACAAATTAAGAAAATCTTAGCCTTTTGGCAGTGTCCCAAGGCCCGGGGCTTACTTTGAGAACTATTGGTGGTGGTGTATTTTGGTTGTTTCATAAGGAACCGTGTTGTGCTCTACAGAACTGAACTGTCACTCAACTCAGTGGTGCTTCTCTGAGCAGCAGACTAGACTTTCCATCCTAAATTGTTTAGCCATGATCGCATACCTTGAAAACACTTTATCTTTAAATTATACTGTATTTAATTTTGTGGTATGTAATAAATCCAGAGAGGACAGTGGCGCACACAAAACATTGTAATTTCTACCTTGTAGCTTCCAGTGATCCAAGTATTGCAAGACCAAGTTTCCACTTAAATGAAGTCTTAAGCTCAATGTAGGAAGATGGTGCACTGGAGTACATAAACATGGAAATGCTACATCTCCTGTATAATTACAGACCAGAAATAAACTTTCCTGAGATGAAATGTAAGAACATTGATGTTGGCTTAGGTTTGCTCCTTTTGCACCCATCATTACATTGCTGTCAATAGACAAGTGACCTTTGACATCAGCAGATATTGATTTTCACTGAAAGTATTCATCATTCTGTTCCCTGACAGATAGCATTTTCTTTGTCTTTCCGCTTTCCTTGTGCAAGCCCTTTGATAAAGTAATATTAGTGTTTCATTCATGTGTGTCCCTTATGTTAATCACTCCTTTTCACTTTTATTTTTTTTCAGTGTTCACAAATTCGAGACAAAAAATGCTAGCGTTAAAAATTCAAAGTCCATTTTTCAGTGGCACAAACTCATTCATTTTCTAAACCACTTAATCCTAATTAGCGTCGCATGGAGGCTGGTACCCATCTCGGCTGATTCTGAGTGAGGACAGGGTAAACCTGGGACAGCTTGCTGGGCCATTGCAGGGCCAACCATTCTGGAACATATTCGACAGGCCAAATTCAGTGTCAAAAAGTTTGCCGTGTCACATCGGGAGACAGTCTCAAAGGATGGGAATTGGCTACAACTAAAGAAAAACCTAATGGAAAACAATGAATATAGAAACAGACATTTTGTTTGCGTGTTTATATATATATAATATATATTCATATATTTACAGGGATCCTTCGCTACTTCGCGATTCAATTCATGTGGCTTCAGTGCAATTGTGTTTTTTTTTTTTTTTTTTTTTTTTTTTTTAAATCTTCTTCTTCTTTTCTTTTCGGCTTTTCCCTTCAGGGGTCGCCACAGCGAATCATCTGCCTCCATCTCACCCTATCCTTTGCATCTTCTTCTCTTACACCAACGACCTTCATGTCCTCCTTCAAAAATAAGAAAATTAAGGAAGAATAGGGGGAAAAGTTAAAGAAAATGCTGCAAAACAAGGCCAATTATGCAAACGCCCCCCCCCAATCAAACAAAAACAAAAAACAACCAAAAACCCCCATCAAAACTACTTGCATTTTTATGTGAGGTGCACATCTGAGTGTGTGCACGCACATCTATGTGCACGTGCGTCTGTATATGTGTGTATTAATATTTTATTTACATCTTATACATTATTTTTGAATGTTTAATTGTTATTATAAGCATTTATAGGATTGAATATGTATTTATTGATGTTATATACACATATACATGTACATGTACGTCAGTCGAGGGGGGGTTGATCCTACTTCACGGAATTTGGTGGTTGCAGGGGGATCTCGGTCCCAATTAACCGAGGAAAGTGAGGGATCCTTGTGTGTGTGTGTGTGTGTGTGTGTGTGTATTTTCTTCTTTCTTTTCCTTTCGGCTTTTCCCCTTTTCCAGGAGTCGCTACAGCAAATCAAATGTTTTGCACATTTGATTTGGCATAGGTTTTTACATCGAATGCCCTTCCTGACACAATCCTTGAGACAGAAACACCCTGACGGCTTTGCAGCCTACTCTTTACGATATATACAGTGTATATAGTATCTGACGTAATTAGCGCCCTACTCCAATAAGACTCTCCCCCCCCCCCCCAATGTTTTTTATCTTACATCTAATAACCGCCCATGTGTACTGGTCGCAAAATCGTTGATCAAACTTACCAATTTTATTTGATCAGTCTGTATAACCGTAAAATGAGGCGTTCACTGCTTGTAAAACTGAGTTTACACGGTATTTCAAGACCCCCTGCAACTGGGGAATGTCTGTATTGTTTATCAGTAACAACACATTTGATTGTTCTGCTGTGCTTTAAAAAAAACAGGAAAATATTTTGCTGTGTTCTCTTCGTAAATGTCCAACAACCGATGAACCATTAGAAACTATTACAGCAAAATTAATGGATGCTCTGAATGAATGGAGCAATGAACCAGATAAGGATCTATCAGAAAGTGATGTCGAGTATTTTTCACCTGATTCTCCTACTCACTAACTTCATAAATTGAAAGACGTTCCTGGCCATGTGCTTTTGTTTATGTTCGTGTTGATTGGTTCAACGTGCCATGTGCTAAAGTTGACATTCATGCTGATTGGCTTGATTTTGTTTCCAGGAAAATGTTTAAAGGAACAGCACAACCGTAACATGGACAGGAAAAGTTACGTGTATCATTCATCCCGTTTTAAGTCTGGGTGCTTATTTATCAATTTTGCCACATACATGTAAATTTTGTGGTTCATTATACATGTACCTGGTTATGAATGTCAATGTGGTTATTGAACCTGTGGAGACCTCAGCAGGACGTGAAAGTAATGCTCTTTCTTCGGTCACAAAATTAGCATGAAAAATATGTAAACTATTAAAAAAAAAAAAAACAAGAATGGTTCCCCATATATCAGTGCTTCTCAATTATTTTCTGTGGCACCCCCTCTAGGAAGGAAAAAAAAACATTTCACGCCCCCCACCGCCCCGCGAGTGACTATATATATAGTATATATAGTATTATTTGTCTATAAAATTATTAGTACACCTCTGCATAGCATTGTATCTTTATTAACATTAAAAACAAAAAAAGAAAGATAGTTCAACTTGAAATAAAGAAAAACTTCATTAACATTGTTTTTAATCTGTAACAGAAAATATTTAAAGTGCACCGGTGTGCCTGAAATTAAAAACATCCTTATTTATGTCTTAATATCTCTGTCTCTCTCTCCACCTTTCTTTTCGTTTCTGTTAGAAATTTTTCCGTGTTGTTTCTTCAAGTAAACTTGAATGTTTACTGCATTTCATATCATTTGCTCAGGCGAAAAACCGCTACACCATAGCGCAACAATGAGACCACCACTGCCAACTTAGTTGAACTAGTGGAGGTGCAATTACACTTAATTCTCCTATACTATTCTAGAAAAGCATGTTCCCCAGGGTCATACGCGCTCCACCCGGCATCAAACCCGCCACCCCGACATCATACCATGCCCCCCAAGGAGGGGCGCGCCCCACTATTTGAGAAGCATTGCCAACTGCCATATATGCATATTTTTATGATTTTTATCTCCCAAGCAAGCACTGAAGCTTTCGATGCAGTAATTCAAAATATACTTGAACATGGAAACATTTATTCAAGTTTGAAGTCAGGTAATTTGTTTGTTTTTTTGACAAAGGAAGTTTCATTTTAAATATTCATACACACCTAGATGAAAGCATGAAGTTTCTGATGTACAGTATACAGTGTATCATATCTAATAAATCAGCATATTTCCTTGCTTGCTCCGGGAGGCTTCAGTTGTACAGACTTGTCTTGACTTAAGCTGTTTATCTAATAGCTGAGGTCAGACAGGCCTGGCCGTAAATGCCTCTATTGCATTACTCTTGAGCCCTGGGTCTCACTCTGGATACCGTGAACATTCACTACCATAACAAGGGACGGATAATGATGAATATATCATTATAAAGAAAATATCCAGGACTCAATAATATAATGAACTTGAATACTCTCTCTCGCTCTCTCTCTTTCTCTCTCTCTCTCTCGCTCTCTCTTTGTCTGATTACTAAGCCACTGCTGTACAACCCAATAAAATATCACGTGATTCCTTAGTCCCAATAAGAAAGGCAAGGCCATAGAAGAGTAGTTGCTTGTGTTCATGGAATTCCTCTGTAACCGTCTTTGTAGAGGGTTAATTTGCTAATACATGCAAGATAAACTTTTTCTTTGATAATTTGTCTATAGAAAGTTAGAAATATATAAAGAACTTGTTATGGTACTTATTGTAATTTTAAGATGCTACGCCCTGTGATTCTCACTTCTGGCAGTTTAGTTCACACTTTGTGAGTCAGAGCTCAGAAAACGCTAAATTGTATTAATCCTCACAGATTAAAAATTTCCATAGTTCATGGGTCAGGAATATTTGCTCTTTGTACATTGGAATACTTGAGGATTTACGACTGATCCTTATTGTGGCCTCAGGCACTATGAATCAGTAGCCGTTATATAGTGCTCTGTTTCTATCTTTTTCTTTTTTTTTTCATACCATGGTTTTAGCCAAGTTTTGCTTGTTTTTGGTTGTATATCATAGACCAAGTCAATTTGAGTTATCATGCATGTTCCAACAGGGTGGCACGGTGGTGTAGGAGTTAGGACGCCCATCTCACAACAAAAAGATCCCGGCTCTTGAGTCCGGGGTCGTGGAGTCTGCATGCTCTCCCTGTGTTTGCACGGTTTCCTCTGGGTGCCAATGTTTTCTCTTGCCATCCAAAGACATTAAGCTTCGTGGTAGTCTTAAATTGCCCTAGGTATGAGTGCAAGCTTGAATGGTTGTAACTGGGGACCTTTACCCTGCCCTCATCCACAGTTAGCCAAGATATGCTCCAGTCTTCCCATGACTCTAATTGGATAAAGTGATTTGGCAAATACTACTGTAAATGAATGAAAGAACATGTTGATATAACCATTATAAACAGCCATTCCATCATTGGCCAGTCTTTATCTCTTCAAGGCAAAAATAGCCTTCTAAGGTAACAAAACAAATGTAAAAATTGTAAAGTTGTCTCCTGAAAACCTTCCCGTGGGGACTCTGGAGACTCTTTCCATACCTTTTAAAATATATGTGATGTGTATTCATTTATTATTTAATTGCTGAACCACTTACTCCTACTAGAGTCATGGGGAGGCTGGAGCCTAAAAATTTAGATCATATATAAAGCTTGGCAGTAGTAGATTTCTCCAATGCTCTTTGAACTATTTGTTGTTTTTTTTAGTAGGTTTTTTGTCAAATTGAAGCAAAAACAGATTCACTACAATAGTGCTAATCGGGCTGGTGTTCCTAGATTTAGAATATGTGTCTGTGCATGTGTGTGTTGGCAGGGCCAAGTAGTACTTTCCATGCTGTACGGCAGAGATACCGAAAGAAAGTAGCTGTATGTGATTGAGCTGTAATTGACTTTCACATCCGAAGTTATTGGACAAAATTCTATTTAAGACCGTGTATACAGTTTGCAGATACAGTCGGCCCCCTTCTTATGAAATTAATCTGTTCCTGGGCCTTTTTCAGAACCTGGAGTTTTCGTAAGTAGAGGTGCATTTTACATGTAGAACACATGATTCGTTCCAAGGCTCCCAAGACTACCCTTTAAAAATTATAAAAGCATACCTTTTAAGGTACTTACTTCGTGTTGACCATATTTTCTTAGCAGAGTTATAATCTTACAATGACCATGGCACCGGGAATGACTTTCACCAGGAATCACACACGTGTGTGTGTGTGTGTGTGTGTGTGTGTGTGTTGACCATGTCTTCTTAGCAGAGTTATAATCTTACAAATGTTTATGCAAGGTTAAAAGCCTGAGCCATAAAATACAGTTGGAATGATACACAAACATGAACACAGTTCAAACAAACTTGAACAAAGTTGGAACGACAGCATCATCCCTCCTAGCCAATGGGAGGCCAGCGGAGCGGGATGTTGGGAGACAGCCAATGAGAGAGCAACTCGCGCATTGTTTGAGTGTTTGAATGACGAGTTTGGCGCTTTATTTTTGCTTTCATCTGAAAAAAGTACTTTGGACCACTGAGCAACAGTCCAGTGCTGCCTCTCTGTAGCCCAGGTCAGGCGCTTCTGCCGCTGTTTCTGGTTCAAAAGTGGCTTGACCTAGAGAATGCGGCACCTGTAGCCCATTTCCTGGACACGCCTGTGCACAGTGGCTCTGGATGTTTCTACTCCAGACTCAGTCCACTGCTTCCACAGGCCCTCCAAGGTCTTGAATCGGCCCTTCTCCACAAGCTTCCTCAGGGTCCGGTCACCTCTTCTGGTTGTGCAGCGTTTTCTGCCACACTTTTTCCTTCCCACACACGTCCCACTAAGGTGCCTTGATACAGCACTCTGGGAACAACCTATTCGCTCAGTGATTTATTTCTGTGTCTTACCCTCTTGCTTGAGGGTGTCAATGATGGCCTTCTGGACAGCAGTCAGGTCGGCAGTCTTACCCATGATTGGGGTTTTGAGTAATGAACCAGGCTGGGAGTTTTTAAAAGCCTCAGGAATCTTTTGCAGGTGTTTAGAGTTAATTGGTTGATTGAGATGATTAGGTTAATAGCTCGTTTAGACTACCTGAACATGATATGCTAATTTTTTGAGATAGGAATTTTGGGTTTTCATGAGCTGTGTGCCAATATCATCAGTATTAAAACAATAAAAGACCTGAAATATTTCAGTTGTGTGCAATGAATCTAACATATATATGAAAGTTTAATTTTTATCAGTACATTACAGAAAATAATGAACTTCAATATGCTAATTTTTTGAGAAGGACTAGTATATTTCCATACACAGTCGGCCCCCTACTTGTGAAACCCCCTGGGTACGAAAAACGTTTTCCTAAGTTTTCGTCCCCGGGATACGAAAACAACCTCCTCTTCCAAAAAGCGCCAAATGTGCCATTGAAAATTCAAACGTGCCAATCAAAATTTCACACGATGTGTGAGTTGCTCTCTCATTGGCTGTCCCCAACATCCCGCCCCACTGGCCTCCCATTGGCCAGGAGGCAGCTGTTACCCATACTTCTTGTTTGTCACACGCGTGAAGGAGAGTTGACTGTTGGCTTGTTTTGAGATTGATCATGCTGCATTATATTTCGTTATCGCCGAAACCCCGCTACAATCGGGATGATATTGAACCAGAAGGAGATCTTAAAGCGGATGATATTTCGGCATGATATTAAAACAGAGTGCTCTGTGGGAGAATACCTCCGATCTCGCAAGGAAGCAAGTTAATATTGAACGAGGACCTCTGTTCTTTCAAACAGGTAATGTATTTCCGCTTTAAATACAACATCCTGTCCATTTAAACATTTAAATAGAATTGTTCCGTCAGCTGCACGTTGCATGTGGGCGGGGCCCGAGTTTTGTGTGTGTGTGTGTGTGTGAGAGAGAGAGAGAGTGTGTGTGTGTGTGTGTGTGTGTGTATATATAGAGAGACTGTCTACAGAGTCAATCAGAGATGAAAGGAGGCTTAACTCTTTAGTTTTTAGTTTAGTTTTTAAGTTGTTTAATTCAGTAAATGTTTAATAAATGTGGCGCATGTGAGCAAAACGCAGCTCATCTGGACCTTCGATCCCTCAAGGAATCAAGTTAAAGATGAGTTTGGACCGCCGATCTGTCAAGCAGGGAATGCGCTTTGAATTCCACATCTTAAAATGCTCTGGCGTCCTGGCCCCAGCACCACAATAAACATTCAATGTGTATACAATACACATTTAATGTGTACTGTTGTGTGTGTGAGAGAGCGCGCGAGAGAGATGTGTGTGTGTATGTGTGTGTGTGTGTCAATAAAAAATGTTTAATAATGGTTTAATTAATTGATACATATGTTAATAAAATGGTTTAATATGTTAATAAAATATTTAAATGGTTTAATAAATAATTTTCTTTTACTTTTAAGACATATTTCATACAAAATTGCTGTACTTTTATCATTTTTAAAGGGTTTATGGGGTAGTCTTGGGAGCCTTGAAACGAATCAGGCGTTTTTACATGTACAATGTGCCCCTACTTACGAAACTCCCGCGTTACGAAAAAGGCTCTGGAACGGATTAATTTCGTAAGTAAGGGGCCGACTGCATATACATACATACATACATACATGCATACACACACACACACACACACACACATATATATATATATATATATATATAAAAGATATGACTAGATTAGAGCAATTTGTATAGGAGTATATATATAAAATATGTATATGTATAATATATATATACAAGTACAGTAAAGTATATATGAATATATGAGTGCAGTAGTTCTGAGCTGTGGACTTTTGTTTGTTGTTCATTCTTCATTAACTAGTGTAGCATATCTGGTACATGAAGTGAAAGAGTCAGCAGCCAAATTTCCTCCCCACCCTAACCACCAAATATTGGCCCAATATCAACATTATGGCTAGGGGTGGGTATTGCCTAGATTTTATTGCAATATATTGCATTTTCTAGCATTTATTGTGATATGTATTGCGATATATTGCAAGAAGAATTGTAAATTAAATGTGAGCGTGTTCTTGAATGTATTTATTTTTATTTCATAAGAGAAATCGACAACATTAAAAATGTTGTTTTTAGTCATTAAAATAAAAATTCTAAGCATCAGAAAAAATCTACTTATGAAAATTTAATGTTTTAAACTTTGGCACAAACATTAACACTGAACTGCCTTTTGAGCAAGATAAGCTATTTAAACATAATAAATACACATAACAAACATTGGAATAGTGTAAATTATTAATGCATGCATATTAAACTTTTAAGGCATGATTAAAAGTAGAGCATCATTCGCGCATGTGGCCTGTGACCCTATGAGCAGTAGATTGATCTATTTATATGGAACAGTATTAACATTACATGCGTATATATATATATATATGAATGCCATCATAGCGATGCCCATATGCTTGCTCGGGCACATGTCACACGTATAACACTCAGTGACACTGACGACTAAGGAAAGAAACTTTAGAACCTTACAATAATAATATGCAATCATTATCATATAAATCACATTAATATGATCATTATGCTGAAGATATGTGGAATGTAATTTACTGGAATCTGAGACCGATTTGGAGCATGTTGAGCCTGAGGCCGAGTCCACAAGTTGTGTGACGTCATTTTTTCAGAGTTGACAGAGATATTATTGCCGCGTTTAGTAAAAATAAAAAACTGCATGGTTAATGTGCCTTGTTGGCAATCAGGTTCATGGGACCGCGAGCAGTTAGCAGCATGAGCCGTGGTTTTGTTTTTAGCGGAAATTTCCGTATCCTGTATAAAAACAAATTGTATTGGCTGAATGCCTTCATGACAATTCGCACTGCCCAATCACGGCATTGCTCTTATTATACTTTGCTCTCCACACACTGAATGACTGTAGATAAGAGGACGGAAACACGATTGTATCTGGGACATCTGCGGCCGCCTTTTTTTTTTCCCCAACGAAAGCATTACTTCCGGTTCAATTAGCAGGAATAATAATTTTTTCGTATCCAGAGACAAAAATTTTAGGAAAATGCGTTTCGTAACCTGAATTTTACGTTTGGTGAGACTTTCGTAAAGTGACGTACCACTATACTCTATAACCATCATATCAGTGTATTTCAAGGTAATCTATCCGGTAAGTGATTGGACATGCAGTACATTTTGTGTTAGTTTGCTCTAATTAATAATTAAAGGAAATCAGGTGCCTTAACTTTGCATGAGAATGGAAAACTTAATAGCTCGCTTTAGTTGACTGAAGCACACACATACCAGAGGGAAGTTTCTACATGGACATCTCTAAGTCCTGCATAAATCACAAATATACATGCTTTGTGCCCCGAGTCACACCACCGACCTACCTGAGGTCAGGCCCCCTTGCGTATATGATAAGGACTTTGGTGTACATCTTTTGATTTGGCCTTATCGAAAAACACTCCTTTAATTAATTTAAAATATTGTCCATGTTTACATTTTAAAAACACTCATGTCTTAGGAAAATCACACAAGGTATCCTTCCCATTCAGTATACCAATTGGAATCAATAGAATTTTAAGTTTTGCAGCCAATTTCCATTAAGTATGGGGTCATTTATGTTTCTATACATATCACCATGTAGGCATACCAGCATTTCAAATAACAAATTTTCAGAGAAACCATTAAAACAAATTTTAACCATTAAAACCAAATGGTTAAATTTTCATGATTGGTTGTAATGATCAAGTACATTTTTTGTCAGCTTCTGACAAGGAGACCTTGATTACAACAGATCGTAACCCAACATAACACAACCAATCTGGATGTATTTTATTTTATATATAACGGAAAATCATGTCAGCTTTCAAACATATAGGCATTACTGCTTTAAAATTAGAATGGAAATTCATAAGAATGCTCCAGTGGAATTCAGAACGTGCAAATTAGTCAGAGGCAAATGCCAAGTATGTATTTAACAGTACAAAGAGATGGGTCAGATTTTCCAATCAGACAGGCATCTCTTTGTGTGCTCTGTCAAAGAGTGTGGTTTCACAAGTGCCTGTTCTTGTACCAGGGCTTTCCCCTCATCTTGCACTGTGAAAAAGTGTACCTCAGATTGATGTACTTGATTTTTTTTTTTGACATCTTTTACTATTTCAGGGAGTTTGGTGAGTTCAAAATACTATCCAGTATCCAGTTCTTGCTACAAACTTTCCCAGAATGATAAAAACCCCCACAGATAGGGTCCTAAGTGATCTCTTGAACTTGTTGGTGGTGGACACACCTTGATTAATATATTTTCAACTGGCCAAAAATCTTTATAGGACATGTGATTAAAATTACTTTGTGGTGTAGTGATAAAAACTATAAAGTTGAAAGCTATTTTTTAGCAGCTTCGCAATACTACTCCAACTACATTTTGTTTTTTTATAGCTCTTTGTTTACTACAATTGGAAGCTAATTTTGGACCCTGACCACAGATAAACGTGCATATCTGGTTAATGACTATACTTCTGTGATAGTCACTAATGCCTACTGAAACCTGATTGGCTGACTTGATGGTAGCCAAATGATTCCTACACGACAGTGCAACACACAAACTTTCAACTTACTCAGGCTTATGAATACAGTATGTATGTGTGTATGTATGTATATATATATATATATATATATATATATATATATATATATACATACAGGGATCCATCGCTACTTCACACTTCAATTCAGTGCATCACGTTTTTTAAAAAATATTCATCGAATTAAAAAATAAGGAAATTAAGGAAGAATAGAGGGAAAAGTTAAGGAAAATGCAATAAAACAAGGCCAATTAGGCAAAAAAATGAACAACCAAAAACAAAAACAAAAAAACAATTCAAAACACCCCCGTTCAAAATTATTTACATTTTTATGTGAGGTACGCATCTGAGTGTGTGCACACGCATGCTCGTCTGTATGTGTGTGTATTTACATTTTATCTACATCTTACACATTATTTTCGAGTGTTTAATTGTTCTTTTCTTCTTTTTGGCTTGGTCGGCCTTTGATAACCCAGTTAGCTACACTGGGGGGGGACAGTGACAACCTGGAGAGTGTGACTCGAACCCCCAACCTTAGGATCAACAATCCAGCACCCTATACCACTTGACCACCACTGCCCCGCTAATATAATGGATTAATATAATGGATTATTATGTATTGAAATGTCTCCCCTAGTGGGCATTTCGTTAAGGTGCATATTAAAGAATAGTCTTTCCTTTGGAGTGTGGGTTATTATTATTATTTTTAAAAACATGATCCCTTGCACAGATTGCAAGATTTGCAGCTACTCTTTACGAAGGTCAGCAATGGTTCTTTTACACCTCTCACCATAGACAGTGAGAGACTTGGCCAGCCTTTGATAACCCAATTAGCTGCACTGGGAGGACAGTAACAATCTTGTGGAGAGTGGGTCTCAAACTCCCAAACTTCGGATCAGCGATCCAGCGCCCTATGCCACTAGACCACCACTGCCCTTAATGTTTAATTGTTATTATAAGCATTGATAGTGTTGAATATGTATTTATTGATATTATATACATGTACGTATACGTTAGTCAGGAGGGGGGGGTTGATCTTACTTCGCGTTCGAGGGGGGGGGGCTCGGTCGCAATTAACCGCAGAAAGCGAGGGATCCCTGTATATAATTTCACTACAACCAATCAAATTTACTGTAACATTTACTAGTCTTTCTTTTTTAACGGAAATATTTATAAGATAAGGTCCATTCTAACCAATCTACAACCGTTTGTTTTGCCATGTACGGAAAGCCATGACCGCAGCTCGCTGCATTTCTAGAGTACGACGTCATGAGGCAGTATAGTGATTCCCGGAAGCATAATAGTTAATAAAAATGACCATGCATAGGCTTTGTATGAATATTGTCCTAAACTTAAGTCATAGTCTGCTGCAGTAGAATTGATTGGTATTGTGTTAGATATTTTCGTTTACCCATGATAGGATAGTTAAAAATTGATCACTTTTCAGTGTTTAGGCATCATCAGTGTGTGAAGCAGCTGTGAAAGATTGTTCTTTTAACCAAGAAAGGTAACAGGTGAGTCTGATGTCACTGATTGGCTGCGCCATAAAGGCGCGCAACACAACATTGTAAAACAGGTAATGCAGGGCTAGCCTTAATTAAGGTAAGCTGAAAAAATAATTGAAAAAAGTCTATTATAAATATGACAACATCATAATAATAAACAAAACAAAGAAAAATACTGTTGAATAAAAATGACATAATATGAAGGAGACAATAAGCCCTTCACATATCTGACAGTCTGTGGGGCCGGTGGCGTAGTAGTTAGGGTGCTGCGCTTATGATCGGGAGGTTGTGAGTTTGAATCCCACTGAGACCGTCACTGTGCTAAGACCCCTGGGCAAGGTCTCAACCACAAGTGTGTCTCTGTTCACCCAGAAGTATAAATGGGTACCAGTAAAAATATACTGGAAAGGTAACCTGCGATGGACTAGCGTCCCATCTAGGGGGAGTTGAACTCCTGGTCGCTTCATGCTATGGAAACCGGGGATAAGCACCAGCCTGATGAGCCACAAGGCTTGGGTGTAAAAACCCAACAGACTTACCTATATCTGACAGTCAAGGAGCACACTTTAAACCCATTAGTAGTGTAATTTATATAAAACCATTCAAGACGGGCTCTTCATTAAGACCAATAGGGTGCGCAGTTTGGAATTGGTGGATCCAGAATGCTCCTTGAAGGAGACAGTGCTCCCTATCCTCACCACATTTGAGTTGCTTAATTACCTCATTATTTTGGAATTTCAATGTGCAAACTTCATGGCAAATTTGATTAAAATGTCTTGCCAGAGATGATTTAATGTCATGGTCTCTTATATTATTACTGTTACGCTCATTTATTATTATTCTTAATTCTCTTTTAGTTTTGCCAACATAACAAAAACCACACATACATTTCAAGAAATAACTACAAAAGAACTACAGCACTTGATTCTCGCTCTCACTGAAAAACCTTCTGCTGCTGCATGGCTGTTGCCTGACTCCAAAGAAGTAAGCCAGTTAGCAGGGGGAGTGAGAGAATCTGCTGTTACCAGTCTCTCTCTCTCTCTCTCTCTCTCTCTCTCTCTCTCTCTCTCTCTCTCTCAGGTTATGAAATCTGTTATAAGCAAAGAGTGGAGATTCTTGAAAGCTCTGACCAATCTGTACGTCATGTGATAAATGTGCCACTGTTTTCTCACTATGAACTTTATTTCCTTCGATAGAGGAGAGAAAGCGGTGGACAAAACAACACAATCCTCGAGAGTGGATTGTGTTTTTCTTAAAAGTGATCCCAGATCAGTGTGACGTACCTTATCCAGACAACAGTCAAGTACTATTAGGGCTAATTCTCTAATTCTTCATCAGTATTACATATCCTCCTCATGTGGAAAAATTGACTGTATAGTTAACTTTTCTTCATAGATGGAGGATGATGAATATTAAAACGAGAAAATTGTTTTATCGGTAGACTAACGGCACAACGATGTCTGTAAAACCTGTACAGCAAATCTGTATACAGTGGTACCCCACCTTACGAAATTAATCCGTTCCAGCGCCTTTTCCTAACCTGTATTTTTGGTAAGTTGACATGTAAAACGGGTGATTCGTTCCAAGGCTCCCAATACTACCCCATAAACCCTTAAAAATGATAAAAGTACACCAATTTTGCGTGAAATATGGTGTTAAAAGTAAAATAAAATTATTTAACCTTTTTTTTTTTTTAATCTCCCAAACCACCCATGCGACGCTTTAAAGTCCAGGGGTTGCTGGTCTGAACAACCCTCACCCCCACCCTCATTAACGAGGTCCTTAAATATGGCAGTTGCTTTTTCCGAAATAATCACCTCCGTCACTGTATCTCCGGCAATTTCTTTCTCCTTTATCCAAAGGCGTAACAATATTGTCCCAATTGTAGAGGGGTTTTGGTCATACTCCTTTGCGATTTCACTCAACCGCATCCCACTTTCATATTTTTTTATCATCTCCTGTTTTACTTTTATTGATAACGGAGCCCACTTCTTTTTTCAGTCTCCCCAGGAATCACTTTCTTGGGGCTCATGATTAATAATGAAAAATAACGCTGCAATGAGCACACTCAAAAAAACTCATGAAAATCACAAACCAACAGTACAACTTTCCTTTTCGCGTGTGACGAACAATGGGTCGAAGGCACATGCAAAGCATTATGGGTACAGTACTGTATTATGGAGATTCAGCTCCCTCCTAGCCATTGAGAGGCCAGTGGGACGGGGTGTTGGGAGACAACCAATCGGAAAGCAACACGCGCATTGTTTGAATGTTTGAATGGCATGCTTGAATTTTTAAGATGGCGCTTTCGTAACGTGAACTTGTTTCGTATCCAGAGACAAAAATTTTAGGAAAATGCGTTTCGTAACCTGAATTTTTCGTTTGGTGAAACTTTCGTAAAGTGAGGTACCACTTTAAAAGCCATTCCATTAGAGAGAGAGAATCTTATAGAATCAAACCTAGAATTCAGAAATTCATGAAAACAGTCCAATTCCTCAACAGTTCCACTGACTATAAAGAAAACGTCATCAGTATCATGAAATCAACACTTTAGATACAGGTGAGAAACATTACTGAAGTTGACAAAATCTGTCAATTTTCTTTACAGCTCACTGACTTTGAAGTATATTTAATTTGTTGTGTTTCGCAGCAAACATGTCCGAATCCGATCTGGATATAATGTCTTTATCAAGGTCATGCTTGCTGTTAGTTCTTTCTTCCTTTCTTTCTTTTTATTGTTGTTACTTAATAGCCAAGCAATTTTTAAAGGATTTTCTGAACTGTATCTGTTTCAAGAGCGTCTGAAACTACAAAGCCGAGAACAGACCTGTATGAGTGCCAAGTTATTTGATGTTGCCTCAAGGCTGTTCATGTTGCATTGTGGGTAATGTAGTATCAGCGGAGTCAGTGTGTCTTTTTGTTCGTGGTCACAAAGAGAACTTTTGTAGCTGACTCTGAAGTGTCTGGTCGAATGTTATCAACAGAGCAGCCTATCCAAAAAAGAAAAGTGCCTTTCAATCTCACCAATGTGCTGAAAGAAGAGATATGGCCTCTGCCCTGTGTGTGTCAGTTGTGCTCTCATTGATTTTGCTCTTCATTTCAGACAAGAGCGGAAAAGTCAGCCTACTCATTTCTTCATGGATATATGTGATGAGTGATGTCATACACTGCATGCCAACACATACACAACCATTCAAACTCACTCTCACATTTAGGGGAATTTTTTGGAAAAGCCAGTTAGCCTAATGTTTATGTCTTTGGACTGTGGGAGGAAACTGAAGTACAGTGGTACAGTACCTCACTTTGCGAAATTAATCCGTTCCAGTGCCTTTTTAGTAACCTGCATTATTTTGTAAGTTGAACCGCATTTTACATGTAAAACGCATGATTCGTTCCAAGGCTCCCAATACTACCCTATAAACCCTTTAAAGATGATTAAAGTACACCAAGTTTGTATGAAATATGTGTTAAAAGTAAAAGAAAATTATTTACCTCTTAGGGAAATGCGTTTCGTAACCTGAATTTTTCATTTGGTGAGACTTTCGTAAAGTGAGGTACCACTGTACAGACACTCCCAGACTTGCGTTCATCCGTTTTACTTTTTTTTTTATTTTACTTTTTTTTTTTTTTTTTTTTTTTTTTTTTTTTTAAAAGTCAAATTTTGAGTTTAGACGTACCTACGTAGTACGCTGACGTAATGACGCTGCATCCATTGTTTACAAACTACAGACTGAACGTGTCCCTCCTTCACAGTTTAGTTATATGTATATCATTTATATATATATATATATATATATATATATATATATATATATATATAATCAGTTATATAGCGTGTTACCCTTGTGTTAAGATGTCATCACTGTGCTTTCAACATCGCCTTGCTGGGATTCACACAGTGCAGGCTGTGTTCTAAACGAGTTCAATGGCACCCTTGTGCACTTGAAAGACCGGAAGTCTGTAAAACCCACAGCAAGTACACTACTTTTGCAAGTACACTACTTTTGGTATTGAGCGCTTCACATATTGTAAGCATTGATTGGCTGTTTTAAGCTTCATGTAAAGTGCCTCAGTATAAATAAGTGACTTATTTGAAATTAATGTTGATATTATTTGATATATTTGATATTATTTTACAATATTATGTTTATAATAATTGATTTAGGGGTGTTTTATGAGATAAGGTAATGGTATTTAAGGATGTATAGTACAGTATGAGCATCATACGTCACACATCATACGTCACTGTAACAACTTACGTTCACTTTCACCATATGTTCGGCCGTCCGGAACCAATTAAAAACGTAAGTCGGGGAGCGTCTGTATTTGGAGAAAACCCAGAAAAGCACAAAAACACACAACCTACATACAGAAACGATCGTTCTTTTGGTCGGGACTTGAACCCAGGATGTTCCTGCTGTAAAGGCGTCACTCTAATATCAAACTACTCGTACTAAAATGTTTTAATTTGTTTATTAATTTTTAGTTTATACTAGTAATGTTTTTGAACTTGTTTTTTACCATCTTCATTCATGGCCGGAAGGGTGGTACAGTTTTTAGCACGTCTGCCTTAGAGCAAGAAGGCCTGTATTCGATTCCTGGACTGTCCCTGCTGATTGGCTGTTCCAACTCAACAGATTAATGGCTGGTAAAAGGATCTTTGTTAGATTCGTTAAACATGGAACAGCAAACCCGAGCTGAACACTGATGTGTCCGTCGGAGGCACATTCATTCTTGTGTAGTGTTTTGTTAAACCCTTCACGTACATATACAGTTTACTTTGTGCTTTTCCAAAACCAAAGATACTAACATGGCTTTACGTTATTACATTATATAAGTATTATTATTGGCTTAAGTTGAAGCTTGCATTTGAATTTCAGTGTTGGTTTATTGTTTGTCAGTGAATAGGGTGAAAAGAATGTGTTAGGGCTGTAGTGACAGGAAAGCTTAAACATAATCAGTCGTTGTGTTGAACAGTAAATAAAACTGAAATCCCATGAATGTACAGCCTTTATTCTGCTCAAATATTGACGACGGCTTCGCATTTGTTAGGTGTCTTGTTTATTCTATTGGATGCCTGTGTATTGGTGGATTATACCACAAGTATTTGCAGCAATATTTAGAATATGGACAATCAGAGCCTCCTGAGTGGCACGACAGACAATAAATTGTCCGTAGTGTTCCGCAAGATTGTAACGAATGATGATGATGATGATGCCACACCATTTCATGATGAGTTACCAAGTGAGCAGCAGTTGTCTGTGCCATCTAGGTCTTTTCTTGTCAATCATGGCATCTAGCCAATCAAATTGCTCTGAGTTCATGTATGCAAAAGAGTGTAGATAGCAATTTCAAATGTTTTATTAGTTAAATACAATTATACTTTCCTTTTTTAATGTTAATGTCAATTGATCTGGAAATAAGTTTTATTCAAGCTACAACCCCCAAAGCTTTTATAAGACAAAAATTAAGCATGACATGTTATTCGAAGACTGCAAACCACCTGCTTTACCCTAACTGTTACAAAGTACTGTCACTGTAGATTCTTCTATGAATGTTAAACACACATCTTCTCACAGAGGGCTTAACCATATTATTTAAACCTTTTTTTTAAGCGAGTTTATGTGGCGCACCTGTAGCCGTGCATATTATTGTAGAAAGGATTGCATGTTATAAAAAATTAGTTCGCTAAACTTTATTAAAAAAAAAAAGCAACTATTGTGAGCTGTGATGTTACAGTAAACCAATTAACACCCAAGTCAACACAATCAACATTTCAGTAGCTCTGGAGTATAATTTAAGATTTCTCCACCAAAAGTGTTCTCATAGCAGAGCATAAGCATGCTTTGTACGGCCATCTGTTAAAATTTAAAGTAATTTTTAGTATTATAAAAGCAAACGAAAATGATCATGTCACCCAGTTCTTCATGTTTACAAATGGTTCATGATTGCATCTTTTGAAACTCATAATTTTAATAACTTTAAGTTTACCTTTACAAACATGAAGGTCATGTTGCGCAACTCTTTTTGTATTTCCTTGTATATTTATCGCCAGCAATTTTATTAAGTTCTAGGAATGAAGAATCAGTGGCTTGGCAAACCGGAAGGTTTTGTTTGTCATTTTGATTCAAGCATTATCAACTTGGGATAATGTCCATTTTTCCCCCAAGATAGCGAACCAATGAAATCGTTCTGTTTGTGTCCTATATAGTAATAAATTTTGGCATGAAATAAAAAAATTTGGACCTGAACTGAACATTGAAAAGTGTATAAAATACTGTCAATACATGCATTTAAATGTAAGCAGTGACTTTTAAATCTGCATTAGTTATCAATCAAGTATGAACTTGATTTTTTTCATGAAATTTCTTGTTTTTCTTGCAGGCTGCTGGTTGGTGCTCCCAATGCAACAAAACTGCCCCAGCAGAGTTCATTAGTAACAGGAGGTTTATACAACTGTGACATCAACTCTGCAATCCCAACCTGCGAACGAGTTCAGTTTGACAATGATGGTATGCTTACATTGCTAAAAAAATATCTTGGCATGTATTCACTGTCCTGTGTATAAGCAGATGTATCGGCTATTTCTTATTTTGAGTTGATTTAATTGGTTGCTTGGCATAAAAAAATAGAATGAGAAGATTGTAAATTTAAAGTGAATAAATTGCTGTAATACATCAATATTTGGTTAGTTGTCAGAAATGCTGTATAAATTTGGCTATAGGCAAGATATTTTTATTGTATTATCATGATACTCTCTTTAACTCAGTGGAATTGGAGGCAGATTCGGGTCAGACTAGACCCGTGCTTCTCAATTATTTTGTGTTGTGCCCCCTAGGAAGAGGAAAACATTTCATGCCCCCCGCCAAAATAAATAGTGTTATTTGTCTAAAAATTGTTATAAATAATCCTCTGCAGAACACTATCCTTATTATCATTATGGAGTACAAAAAAAAGGAAGAACTATAGATCAACTTCCAACAAAGAATAATTTTATTAACAATTTTTAGTCTTTAAACAAAAAGATTTAAAGTACTGTACATCAATTTGTCTGAAATTAAAAAAGTATCCTTATTTAAACTGTCACCATTTTTGACCAAAAATTTGAACCATTTGATGCTGAAAAATAAAAGTAAATAAAATCAATAAATAATAAATTCAAATTGATCAGCAACATTAATTCAGGAGTACACTATATAAAACACTTAAAGCATGTTCCCTGTGGTCAACCCCCCCCCTTCCCCCCCAGAGTGGCACGCACCACTATTTGAGAACCACTGGACGAGACTGATGTGGTGATTTGTCTGCCAGCTTATAACGAATTTTACTATTACAGTCATCCCTTGAATATTGTGGATAATGTAGACCAGACCTGGTCGCGATATTCGAAAAACCGTGAAGTAGGAACGCCCCGCCCCCTGCCCCCATTTCTACCATGTTGTCTCATTTCTATATGTTTTCGCGTCTATACAATATCAAGAAATGTATATTAAACGTTAGTTATATGCATTTATAAATACTGTAATGTATTAATATTTAAATAGAATTTATATATAAATACTTTAAGTACTGTCATCAAGAACATTCAACAAGGTCCTAGAGAGTGAGCAGATGCCGGAGGAGTGGAGGAGAAGTGTGCTGGTGCCCATTTTTAAGAACAAGGGAGACGTACAGAGTTGCGGCAACTACAGAGAGATAAAGTTGATGAGCTATACGATGACGTTATGGGAAAGAATAGTGGAAGCTAGACTAAGGGCAGAGGTCAGCATTTGTGAACAACAGTTTGGTTTCATGCCAAGAAAGAGCACCACAGATGCAATGTTTGCCTTGAGGATGTTAATAGAGAAGTACAGAGAAGGTCAGAGTGAACTGCATTGGGCCTTTGTGGATCTGGAAAAAGCATATGACAGGGTGCCAAGAGAAGAACTGTGGTATTGCATGAGGAAGTCTGAAGTGACAGAGAAGTATGTTAGAGTGGTGCAGGACATGTATGAGAGATGTAAGACAGTGGTGAGGTGTGCTGTAGGTGTGACCGACGAATTCAAGGTGGAGGTGGGACTGCATCAAGGGTCAGCTCTGAGCCCCTTCTTGTTTGCTATGGTGATGGACAGGCTGACAGACGAGGTGAGACAAGAATCTCCATGGACTATGATGTTTGCAGATGACATTGTGATCTGTAGTGAGAACAGAGAACAAGTGCAGGTAAATCTAGAGAGGTGGAGGTATGCCCTGGAAAGGAGGGGATTGAAGGTTAGTCTCAGAAAATCAGAATACATGTGTGTGAATGAGAAGGACCCAGGAGGAACGGTGATGTTACAGGGAACAGAGATAACGAAGGTGGAGGATTTTAAGTACTTAGGCTCAACAATCCAGAGCGATGGAGAGTGTGGAAAAGAGGTGAAGAAGCGTGTGCAGGCAGGCTGGAATGGTTAGAGAAAAGTGTCCGGTGTGATGTGCGATAGGAAAGTGTCAGCAAGAATGAAAGGAAAACTGTACAAGACGGTGGTGAGGCCAGCCATGTTGTATGGCTTAGAAACATTGGCGCATTGGAGGCAGAGCTGGAGGTAGCGGACATGAAAATGTTGAGGTTCTCTCTGGGAGTAACGAGGATGGATAGGATCAGAAATGAGTATATCAGAAGGACAGCCCATGTAAGATGTTTTGGAGACAAAGTCAGAGAGGCTAGCTTGAGATTGTTTGGACATGTACAGAGGAGGGATAGTGAGTATATTGGCAGTAGGATGCTGTGGTTGGAACTACCAGGCAGAAGGCCTAGAGGAAGACCAAAGAAGAGATTTATGGATGTGGTGAAGGAAGACATGAAGTTCGTTGGAGTCAAAAAAAGAAGATGCAGAGGACAGGGTGAGATGGAGGCAGATGATTTGCTGTGGCGACCCCTGAAGGGAGCAGCCGAAAGGAAAAGAAGAAGACTTTAAGTACTGTCCTCACCTCTGACAATAGCTCTTCTCCGCTGTGCAGGACGTTCACAAAGACTATACAGCAAGATCACAAAATCACAAAAAATCCCGTGGGAATTTGCGAGGCAACAGTGTCATGTGTCTAAACCAATCAGCTTGCGAGATTGAGTGGAGTGGGCGGGAGGCAACAACATCATGCGTCTAAGCCTATCAGCTTGCGAGATTGAGTTGAGTGGGCGGGAGGCAATAGCGTCACGCGTCTAAGCCAATTAGCTTGCGAGATTGAGTTGAGTTGGCAGTCCCTGACTGAACTGGGGAGGAGGGGCACTTCAGTCTGTCGTTTGGAAACAATAGACGCAGCCTGCCTTGGGTTCCTGCCTTCCGCTTGCTTACATGTGAGTTTCAGCACGAATTTTGAATTTTTATGAATTTTTTATTTTATTTTTTATTAAAATACCGCGATGTACCAAGACCGTGATGCTCAAATTGCGAAGTGGCAAGGGATGACTGTATTAAACAAAAATTCTGAAATATAACTTGGTAAGCGCATACACTTCACCTATTTTGACAGTCTGTCTTCCTTTTGGCTTTTTTACCTTTTACTCGGGAGTCGCCACAGCAAATCATCTGATTCGCATGTTTGATTTGGCAGAGGTTTTTTTTTTTACGTCGGATGCCCTTCCTGTCACAACCCTTTTTAGCAAGGGACAGAGACACGCTGACGACTTTGCAGCTACTCTTTACGAAAGTCAGCAATGGTTCTTTTACATGCCTCACACCATAGACAGTGAGAGACATGGCCCACCTTTGATAACCCAGTTAGCTGCACTGGGGGGACAGTGACAACCTTGTGGCGAGTGGGACTCGAACCCCCAGCCAGTGAATCAACGATCCAGCGCCCTATACCACTAGACCACCAGTAATGACCTAAAACACAGATGTTAGCTCTGACCTTGTTTCACAGAAATGTTTTTTAACTTTCCCTTCATGGATTATGACTTTAAACTAGGAACCCCCCACCACCACCACTTAATCATTTTCCTTGCTTTGAAATGTTATAATTGTTCTGTAATGTGCTCTGTATGTTATGTCTCGTCTGTGTATTTATAGAGGACCCAAATACAGAGAGCAAAGCTAACCAATGGATGGGTGTAACAGTTCAGAGTCAAGGACCCGGGGGCAAGATTTTAGTAGGTTTTTGCTAACTTGTGTGGGTGCTGAATCCATTTGGTCTGTCGCTGTATTTATTAAACACCTTGTGGTTTGTACCTGTTCCAGACGTGCGCACATCGTTACCAAAAGAGAGCCTACATCAACACGAGACAGGAGGCCCGGGACATCACAGGTCGCTGCTACTTGTTCAGTCAGTCGCTGCAAATTGATGAGAGCACCGGTGATGAGGGAGGAGACTGGAGCTTCTGTGAGGGTCGAAACAGGGGTCATGAGCGCTTTGGCTCCTGTCAGCAAGGCCTGTCAGCCACATTCACAAAGGACTACCATTACTTGGTGTTTGGAGCACCCGGAGGCTTCAATTGGAAAGGTGGGGGGAAAAAGTGAGGAAGAAGAGAATACTACATATACAGAGAAGAAATAGGAATAGAGATGTGAAGGAGGGGTTTAGATCTGTATAGAAGAGGGGAGAATTGATTTAGAAGTTAAATGGATGGGTGGTGAGAAAAGGAGGTATATAGATGGAAGAGAGGAATGATGTCAAGGAATAGAGATTGGTGAGAGAGCATGATAGAAAAAGTGTAGGAATTAGGAGGAGAAGAGGGAAGAGGAGTGTAGATTAGGAAATTCAGAGTAAAAAAGGGGTAGTAATGAAATCTAATGAAGGTGAAAAGTGACAGTAGAAGAGCTTAGAGTCATAAACTGCTTCATCCTACTAAGGTCGCAAGGTGACTGGAGCCTATCACAGCCAACCATGGGTGAAAAAGAAGTACACCCTGAACACCTTGGAACACCATCATAGGTCGAACACTCACTTCTCATTTTCAATTCACAACACATACTCACACTTAGCAGCAATTAATGGAGATGAAATGGGAGTGGAGAAAAAAAAGGTAGACAAGTGGAGAGGGGATGTCAAAGGAAAGGAGGTGATAAGATGAGAGGTGAGGAAAGATAAACACAGTGGAGGAATGAAGAGAGAAGTCGGGTTGAGGGTGAATTGAGCAGTGAGGGAGGATTTGATGGGATGTTGGAGAAAAGATGGTGAATCAGGGAGTGTATAACAGGATAATATGAGGAGCAGAATGTGGTGGGTGGAAATGAAAGAGCAGAACATAGATGATGGGGAAAGAAGGAAAAGAAAGACAAGGAGACACAAGAGGAAGAGATGGGAAGATAGGAGATGAGGAGCAGAGCTGGAGAAGAAATTTGAGAGGTGTAGAAGGATGGAAGAGGGGAAGCAAAGCAGAAGAATATGAGAAGGGAAGTAGATTGCAGATCAGGGGTCTTCAAGTCTTTTCCTGAAGAGCTCCCCTCCTGAAAACTTTGGCTCCATCCTAATCATACACACCTGACTATCTGATTATTGCCTTCAGAAGTTCTTCATTAGCTTAAAAGAGGTGTGGTGAATTATAGATGGAGAGAAAACCAGCAAGAAGGAAGATCTCCAGGAACACTGAAGACCACTGCTGTAGATTATCTTCTAAGCTTTCTATGAAACCCTTTTTTCAGTTTTCACTGCTAGCATTTCATGTACTGATCAGCTAACTTTGTTTGTTTTGTTCTTCATGTCACTCCTCCTTTATCACACATGTCTACTGACCTCTCATTCATTGTCTCCAATGATCCTTTATTTTGGGCATGACCCAGGCATTGTACGCTTAGAGCAGAGGAACAACACGCTTATGGAGATGGGTTACTATGATGACGGACCATTTGAGGTCAAATATCGGACCCCTGAAGGGCTCGACGGATTGGGCATCCCGGCCAACAGCTATTTAGGTATGTACTTCCATGAATTTATTAAATTTTTTTTCATACCCCCCTCCCCAATTTTGACATATTCAATTTCACCCATCGGGTATTGCCTTCCCTGTCACATGACCACCACTGTCCGGGGTGAAAGCGTGGACACCGCCCCCAGCCCATACATATTTTAGGGACAGTCTAACACGCCCAGAGGGAAAGCACCATCCTACCCATACGGATGAGCTCACAGATGCCCATGGTTTGCTGGCGATTACTGTGAGTGACAGGGAAGTGAGCGTATGCCATCCCTACCTCCCAGAGCTTGGCCAGTTAACTTTCATGGACTTCCAGTCATGGATGGCTGTGCCATTAACCTGAATTCGTACCTGTGATCTCTGGGTTAATGGTCACGCATCTTGTCGATATGCCACCCTGTAGCCTCTTGCATCAATTTTCATTGAATCATGTTGTGTGTGTGTGGGTGGGTGTGTGTGTGTATATATATATATATATATATATATATATAGTGACATACATATGCAGGGATCCCTCGCTACTTCGCAGACCACTTGTTTGTGTGTGTGTATATGTCACAGTAGAGATGGCTATTCAGTAGAATTGCAGGCAATTCTCCTAGGAGAGATGCCAATCGCAATCTCTACTAGGAAAATTGCCAATTCTACTAGTAGAGATTGCAATTGACATCTCCCCTAGGACAATTTCCAATTCTCCTAGGACAATATCCAATTCACTAAGAGAAAGTTTAATAATTACAGATTTACATCTCTAAGACATATTCATCATGATGTTAGTTTGTATGTAGTAAATTTAAATATATAATATGATTGCAAGACATGTGCTTTGTTTAGCTAGTATATGAATATTGGCACACATTAATAATCAATATTAAATTGAAAATAGTTGGAATCTGGGATCATTGCTAGTAAATATCACAAACATGACAGTGTTCCCCTAATGTGGCAGACATAATAAATGTCACAGATCTTCAAAAATGCCTTGTCACTCTCAACATGTCTTTTGACACATGCTCATGTGTGGAAAATAGTAACAATATACTGGACATCAGATAATTTGTTGTCAGTCAAATAAAGTGAGGATGATAGGAGAAGTAATGACACTTCACAAAGGTGTGAACATAACATGTCAACCTCAATGTGATATGTTAAATAAAATTATTGTTACTAGGGATGCTTTTCATATTTTAAGAGTTCCCTTTTATATAGATTTCAATTGCCATCTCTCCTAGGAGAATTGCCAATTCTCCTAGGTGAGATAGCAACTGAGATTGTATTTAGTCAGGATTTCAATTTCCCTTAGGGGAGATGCCAATCGCAATCTCTACTAGTAGAGAATGTGTTTTGGCATCTCTCCTAGGGAAGATTGTGATTGACATCTCTACTAGGAGAATTGCCATCTCTACTGTGATATACAAACATATACACGGATCCCTCGCTACTTCGCAGTCCAATTCATGCGGCTTCAGTGCATCGTGCTTTTTTTTTTTTTTTTAATTCATTGAATTAAACATAAGGAAATTAAAGAAGAATAGGGGAAAAAGTTAAGGAAAATGCCGCAAAACAAGGCTGATTATGCAAAAAAAAAAAAACCAAACAAAAAACAACGCAACCCCCCCATCAAAACTACTTACATTTTTATGTGAGGTGCGCATCTGAGTGTGTGCACACGCATCTGTGTGCGCACATGTCTGTATATGTGTGTATTTGTATTTTATTTACATCTTGTGCATTATATTTGAATGTTTAATTGATTGTTATTATAAGCCTTTATACCGTTGAATATGTATTTATTAATATTATATAAACATTTACATGCACGTATACGTCAGTCAGAGGGGGTTGATCCTATTTCCTGGAATTTGGCGGTCGCAGGGGGCTCTGTGAGGGATCCCTGTATATATGTGTGTGTGTGTGTATATATATATATATATATATATGTATATATATGTAAATATATATATATATATATATATATATATATATATATATATATGTGTGTGTGTGTGTGTGTGTGTGTGTATATATATATATATATATATATATATATATATATTTTTTTTTTTTTTTTTTTTTTTTTTAAATGGCGAAGGTGGACTTTACTGTCATATTTTTGTTAGCAATTTTTATGACTTAAAAATCCTATAGGAAAGAGGTCATGCTAGCTGGTGATTATTCATTTTTAAATACTGCATTCTAATTCTGACTCATGTACCACTTTATCAATTCTGAAATCAACTCTGACCCTCCATGTCTCTGCCCAGGATTCTCTCTTGACAGTGGAAAGATGGTGACTAAGAAAGATCAGCTGACTGTGGTTGCTGGAGCTCCGAGAGCCAATCACAGTGGAGCTGTGGTTCTACTGAAAAAGGAGTCTGAGGCAAGTACGAAGATGGTCACTGAGTACATCATCCAAGGAGAAGGCCTTGCCTCATCTTTTGGCTATGAACTTGTAGTGGTGGATTTAAACGGAGATGGGTAAGACCAGTAATTCAGTGATTGTTAAACAGATTCTGACAGCGCTATACATGTATACCCATTGTTGTCTGCTGCTCTTTTACAGATGGCAGGATCTTGTAGTTGGAGCTCCTCAGTACTTTGAAAAAAATAGTGACATTGGTGGCGCTGTTTACGTCTTCATTAATCAGAATGGAGATTGGGACAAAGCCATCCGCACTAGAATAGATGGAGAGAAAAACTCCATGTTTGGTCTGGCTATTGAAAACCTTGGTGACCTTAACCTGGATGGATTTAATGGTTGGTGACATTGATATTTCATTGGCAATAATAGTTTTGAACTGTTCTAGTAACCAGAAAGCCTGACTTGCTTTTTCCATTGTTGATCAATTCAAATTGATAAATTTTAGTAGCTTATTAAGATTTGTAGGTCTCGGTAATTTGTAGCTGAACCGCTTAAACCTCATTAGGGTTGCAGGGAGGCTGGCAACCATCTCAGGCTACACCCTGGACAGCTCTTCAGGCCATCGCAGGGCAGAAACACGCTGACAGCTATGCAGAGAGTACAAACACTGAGGCTTAAAATGACTGGAGATTTACTGGGAATAGCTATACTAGCAAGTTCATTAAAATACTTAAAAGTTCAAAAAACGTAATGCCACTGTTATGTAAAACAATCTTAACCTGCAGCAAAATTACTGATACTGATTACAAAAATGATTAAAAACCTGTTGTCAGCCCGGGGTTGATTTAGAACACGTTGGAGGGACTGTGTCTCTCAACTTGTCTGGGAACACCTCGGTGTCTCCCTGGAAGAGCTGGAGGAAGTGGATGGGGAGAGGGATATCTGGACCGCTTTGCTTAGGTTGCTGCCTCCGTGACCCGATCACGGATTAAGCGGAAGATGATGAGATGAGAGATGATTATATATCTAGTTAAGAAGGCCCCGGGTTTGATTCCTAGTATGAGGTGTTTGTGATTGTGTGGAGTTTGCATGTTTGCCAAGTGCTTGCGTGGGTTTCCTCCAGGTACTCCGGTTTCCTCCCACAGTCCAAAAACATGCAGAGTAGACTACTTGGCTGTTCCAAATCACTCCTAGGTGTGATGGCCTGGTGAGCTGTTCAGGTTGTGCCACATCCTCACCCAGAGACAACTGAAAAGGGCAGCATCCCCCCACAACCCTAATTAGAATTAGGCAGCATTGAAAATGAATGAATGGACAAATTTATCTTGCCATTTCTTATGAGTATTGTGATTGACTGACTATACTTAAAAAAGCTAGTGTGTTTTGAAAAGAAAATCTTCTCAAAAGTAAAAGTAATAGCTTTTGATGCATGTCAGGACAATTGAAAACATGATATGCATGTATTGTTTAATTTACCTATGAACATTGTACTAATAACCCTTACTGTTGTGAACATGCGTATAAAGAAGAAATATTACATTCACACATGGGCTCTTTTGTGATGTTTAGATGTGGCTGTTGGGGCTCCGTATGCTGATGCAGGATATGTGTACATCTATCACGGCTCAAAAGACGGCCTCAAACTAAAACCTGTCCAGGTTTAATGCCATGTCATCACACCACATTTTATCTGATTTCAGACAAAAGCTTTCTTTGAAAACTAGCCTGCTTCAACTGACAGTTCATTATGATCTGCATTATTTCACTTATGTATTGCAGGGATCCCTCGCAACTTCGCGCTTCAATTCATGTGACTTCAGTGCATTGCGTTTTTTTTTTTTTTTTTTTAAATAAATATTCATCGAATAAAAAGATAAGGAAATTAAGGAAGAATAGGCGAAAAAGTTAAGAAAAATACCACAAAAACAAGGGCAATTATGCAAAAAAAAACAGTTGCATCTGTGTGACCACGCGCGTATGTATGCGTGTCGTCTTCTCATGCAATACCATCTGCATGTGGGTGTATTTATATTTTATTCATATCTTATGTTTTTTTTTTAATGTTTACTTGTTATTATAAGCATTTATAGCTTTGAATATGTATTTATTGATGTTATATACATGTATGTATATGTCAGTCGGGGATTTCGTAATCTTACATGTTAAACGCCTAATTCGTCCAAAGGCTCCAGTCTTTGGACTGGATAAACCCCATAAACCCTTTAAAAATGATGAAAGTACACCAATTTTGTATGAAATATGTGTTAAAAGTAAAAGAAAATTATTTATTAAATTATTTGAACATTTTATTAACATATTAAACCATTTTATTAACATATTTATGAATTAAACAATTAGTAAACATTTTTTATTAACACCCACACCTACCTCTCTACCTCTCTCTCTCTCTATCACTCTCTCGCGCGTGCGCTGCAGGCCACGCCCACAAGACATGAATTCAAAGCACATTCCCTGCTTGACCATTTACTGAATTAAAACAACTTAAAAAACCAAACGAAAAACTAAAGCATTATTCTTTCTCTCTCTCTCTCTCTCTCTCTCTCTCTCTCTCTCTCTCTCTCTCTGTCTCACGCACACGCGCGTGCTGTGGGCAACGCCCACAGGACATGAATTCAAACGCATTCTCTGCTTGACAAACTCAAGTTTGATTTGATTCCTTGAGGGCTCGGAATTCCAGATGAGCCCACATTTATTAAACATTTACTGAATTAAAACAACTTAAAAAACTAAACTAAAGCGTGAAGCTTCCTTCTGTCTCTATCTGGGAGGTGAGTGAGGTGGTATGTTGAGAGACAGCCAATGAGAGAGCAACTCACGCAATGTGTGAAATTTTGATTGGCGCATTTGAATTTTGAATTTCTTTTCGTAAGAGGGGGTTGTTTCGTATCTTGGGGACGGAAACTGAGAAAAATGTTTTTCGTAATCCGGGGATTTCGTACACGGGTCTTCGTAAGTTGGGGGCCGACTGTACATCTATTTATATACAGCAAATCATGAGTTTTAATGAAATCAAAGAAATTATTTAATTTTCCATTTCTTTTCTTTGCCTAAATCCCTTCTAATCCCTTTTTTAAAAAATTTTATTTATTTATTTATTTATTTATTTATTTTTCTCACCAGATACTGGAGGGACGCAAGCTGAATATCCCTACGTTTGGTTACTCATTAGCTGGTAATATGGATTTAGACAACAACCAATATCCAGACTTGGCCGTTGGCTCTCTTTCTGACACAGTGGTCGTGTTCAGGTAAGGTGTTTAGTCATTTAAAAAAAAAAACAACCCCCCACCAAAAATAATAAAAAAAGAAACATTTAAGTAATTTTAAATTGCATCTTTATCAGTATGAATTAAAGTCACAGCCTTACATTATTTACATTTACAATAATCATCAGAGCAAACTAGAAGGTACATGGCAGACTATACTAGTCCTTCTTAAAAAATGTACTGATAAAAATTAAACTTTCATATATTTTAGATTCATTGCACCCCAACTGAAATGTTTCAGGTCTTTTATTGTTTTAATACTGATGATTTTGGCATACAGCTCATGAAAACCAAATTTCATAAAATTCCACAAAAAAAAAAAAAAAAAGAGGCAACAGGCCATTTCCTTCAAATAAATTATACAGACTTTTATTTTCATTTTAAATGCTTTGTTTTCCTTTTTGTTATAGTACGTAGATGAGCTTTAAAATGGCAGCTAAAGCTAGATCCATTAAACAGTTTAGCTTTTGACAAATAGTGAATCATAATCTTGGCGATTTGGCTAAAACAATAAATTAATGTCTAAAACAACCTCACTACTGAAATTCAAACATTCAAACCAAATTATGTACCAGTTAGCCCTGGGGGGGGGGGGGTGTATAAATGGTTTTAAAAGTAACCTTAATGAATGTTAATGATGTTTATGAAAGCAACACTTTGGTAAATTATATTAGTAATATGTAATTATAACAACAATTTGAGTATTACCTTGTCTCGCTTTGATTATTTGAATTGGGGCAGCATGGTAGCATTGAGGTTCACACATCTGCCACACAGCAAGAAGGTCTTGGGGTTGAGTCCCGGGGTCTGTGAGGGCATTTCTGTGTGGAGTTTGTATGTTCTCTCTTGCCTCACTTGTGTGGGTGTCCCCCAGGGACTATAGTGATTGCTTGAAATGAGCATAGGGGTGTGTGTGTGTGTGTGTGTGTGTGTGTGTGTGTGTGTGTGTGTGTGTGTGGGTGTGTGTGTGTGTGTGTTTGTGTGTGTTTGTGTGTGTTTGTGTGTGTTTGTGTGTGTTTGTGTGTGTGGGTGTGTGTGGGTGTGTGTGGGTGGGTGTGTGTGTTCACGTGCGCAAATGTGCCTTGCAATGGACTGGTGAGCTTACTGTGAGTTGGATGTGCTAACTTCCATGCCATCATGCTGCCTGCAATAGCATATCGACTAATTATTTCAGATATTACATAGCACATGCACAATGACACTCCATTTTGGCTTTAAGTGCATCAACCAGTAAAACCATGACAATCAAGATATTTTCGTTGTGCATCAAACTTCTTGTTTTATATTTTGTTTGACTGCTCAACTTCAGTGATGCTGTTTGATAGTTGATTCCTGATTTACAGAGCAAGACCAGTGGTCAACATAAAAAAGACTGTCACAAGCTCTCCCAAAGATATAGACCTCACGAAAAAGAACTGTGATGAAGGCTTTTGGTAAGAGAAGGCTTTTTCAAACAGAAGTCTGTAATGTTTTTCGATGCTTGTGTGCAAATGTGTTTTTTTTTTAAGTTGCTTTATTTCTTTTTCTAATGATTATGTTTCCAGTATTACTCTGGAAGCCTGTTTTACTTTCACCTCCAATTCCAAAGATTACAGACCGTCTGTCAGTGAGTACCAGAGTTTTGGAATCTTAATTGATTTTAATTTTTATTTCATTTTTAATTTTTTTTAAATCAATTTTTGGAAATAATCATGATGGCTCCTATCCACAAAAATCATTACATGCATTATTTTTAGTAACAAGTGCAAATATTTATTGGAAGTATGACTCCATTAAATAAATATCGTTAATTTTAAATGATCTGCCACCTGCTTGCTGAATCAGTTTTAAGAAGTTCTGATATTCTGTGTAATATAAGCAGAAGAACATGCTCTTGCTTGACATTCCAGTATTTCCGAGCAAATGTAAATGCAGGCTTTCAGTATATGCATACATTAGACCTTTAGTTTATTTATAGCATAATTCCTGGTTCAGTGCTCATGCCACAAATGTGTGTAATGGCAGGTTGGAAAAACATTAAAGGATGGTATTGGTTTGTTCGGTTTTTAATCCTGATCCAGATGAAATAGAAACACATCACAAATGGATTAGGCGAATTAAACAAACACGAGCAGACTGGAATGCAGCGACTATTCATTCTGTCACATGTGATGACGATTTTACTGAAGAATGTTTTGAGCTGACACCAACGCCTCCGTTCAAAAGACCTCTATGAAAAAAAAAAAAAAAACAAGGACACAGTTTCCCTTGCCTGGACGTGGGTCACTGGGGTTCCTCTCAGGATCCAGGCCTGGGGGTGGAGCTCGAAAGCGAGCAACTGGTAGCTGGGCTTTTGCCCATGGAGCCCGATCGGGCCCAGCCCGAAAAGGAGACATAGGTCTGCCCTCCCATGGACCCACCACATATGGTACGGACTATAGGGGTCAGTGCGGTGTGAGTTGGGTGGCACCCGAAGGCATGGGTTCTGTTGTCCTCAGCTACTGACTCTGACCCTTGGGACATGAAATGTCACCTCTTTGGCGGGGAAGGAACCTGAGCTGGTGTGTGAAGTGGAGAGATACCGCCTCGGTATAGTCGGGCTCACCTCAACGACTAGCTTTGGTTCTGGGACCACCCTTCTCGAGAGGGATAGACCCAATTTCATTCTAGAGTTGCTCATGGGGAGAGGTGGTGAGCTGGTGTGGGCATCCTTGTTGCCCCTCTGCCTCAGTGCCCACAAGTTGGGGTTCTTGAAGTCTTTAAGGGCGTGTGTTGGAGAATCCGTCGAGAGACTCACTCGTTGTCTTGGGAGACTTCAATGCCCATGTGGGCAATGATGGCGTGACCTGGAAGGGTGTGATCGGTAGGCACGGCCTCTTCAGGCTGAAGCCAAATGGAGTTACATTGTTGGACTTATGTGCTAGTCACAGTTTGTCCTACACAAACACCAAGTTTGAACATAAGGGTGTCCACAAGTGCACGTAGCACCAGGACACCCTAGGACGATCAACTTTGTAGACCTGTCACCGGACTTCCAGCCGCATGTTCTGGACACTCGGGTGAAGAGGGGAGCTGAGCTGTCAACCGATCACCACCTGGTAGTTGGCTCTGATGACAGGCCCTATGTGTTAGGGTCTCCTGGGAACGTGTGGCGGAGTGTTCTGTAAGAGGGTCCTTTAACTCTTACCTCAGATTGGCTTGGGTTTTCTTTGAGTTCTATGGTTTCTTCCCACAATCCAAGGACAATGGAATTTTATTAATATTTGACACTCTGTGTGTGTGTGTGTGTGTGTGTGTGTGTGTGTGTGTGTGTGTGTGTTTTGTTCTGGCTCCAGCCTCACGATAAAGTAGTTTGTCAAATGAACGGATCATTGAGATAATGTTAACCCTTGTGATTACATTTATTTTCTTCTCACCATGCTGAACCAGACAGACAATTTAGAACTGAAATACTACAGATGTGTGAAACATTTTAACTTTTTCATTTTAAAAGAACGGTCTTCCATTATTTCCTATACAGAAGTCAAATATGTCATCCAGGTGGATACAAAGCGAAAGATGGCGAATCTTCCCCCTCGTGCTGTTTTTTGGCCGGCCTCCTCCACAGACACTCAGTTTGACAGTACAGGATTCCTGGAGCTAAAAAAGCAGAACGTGAGAGACTGTGTCCAAAAAAAACTCAAATTTCAGGTACAACAAGCACAAATAAATAAAATGTAAAAGTTAGATGAGGACATTGGTTGTCAGTATTCTTTCCCAGAGTTTGGATTTTTATTGAATGTCGTGTGTTAATAATAATAATAATAATAATAATAATATTAATAATAATAATAATGGGCAGCATGGTGGCATAGTGGTTAGCACATCTGCCTCACAACAAGAAGGCCCTGAGTTCAAGTTCTAGGCTTGGTAAAGGTATTTGTGGGAAGTTTGCATGTTCTCTCTGTGCTCGCATGGGTTCCCTCTGGGTTTTCCAGTTTCCCCCAACCGGCTTTCACGTTCGGCTTATTATCTGTTCCAAATTCTTCCTAGGCACAAATGTACATGATTGAGTGTGTGATGGACTGGTGGGTTCTCATTTATCATTTCTCTCTCCTTTGCTAAGCCAAAGGTAGGATATATCCTGAACATCTCGACAGACCATCGCAGGGCCAAAACATGACCCAAAACGAGCCCAACCATTTATTGTAACTTTCCCATGCAGGGGCAATTTGGAACAGCCAAAGATAAAAATGTTTATGTATTGGGACTTTGGGAGGAAAGCAGAGTACCCAAAGGGAAAGCATGGGAAGAACAAATGCCATGCAAATGTAGGTCCTTCTTGCTGTGAGGTACATGTGCTAACCACTGGGGAACCTTGAAAATGGATTGGTGAGTTGTTCAGGGCATACCACGGCGTATGGCAAATTGATTTATTATTATTATTATTGTTATTATTATTATTATTTTGTTTTTTTATTTCTATCATTTAATTTTTTCATTCATAATTGTTTTGTGGGTCAGTGGTGGCAGGTGCTGGTTTCTCATAAAATCGGCGATGTAAAGCCCCACTATCACCAATTTGTCACTGCTGCACCCCCAGTGCAGCCAACTGGGTTATCAAAGGCCAGCCATGTCTCTCACTATCTGTGGTAAGAGGCGTGTAATAGAACCATTGCTGACTCTCATAAAGAGCCGGTCACTGGATTGCTGTCGGAGTGTTTCTGCTTTGTGATGGCCTGGCGAGTTGTCTGGGGTGTACTTTGCCCCTGCCCAGAGTTGGTTCAGATGGGTGCCAGCCTCCCCACGACCCTAATTAGTATTGAGTGGTTCAGAAAACGAAAGATAAATTATTTTGTCAGTAATAAGAAATATTATCACATTACCGTATAATATCACATGCGGATAATTGAGTTATTTTTGTGAGCCATCCAGCATGAGCGCTTCTTAAGTCTGTGAGTATTACCAACATACATTCAGTAAATGAATCTCTACTTTAAGTTGCAATTAATAGGGTTGAAAAAAATTCTAATAAATATATTCTAATAAAGAACAATAGATATAATCCTGGTTAATAAAGAAAGAACTGACTACATGACTGTTGCCATATCTGTTTAAATATTATATTGAAGTCCCCCTTTCCAAAAGGTAGAATAATATGGTATTACTGCCACCTAGTGTGGAAGCCTTGTATTGTGCCATCTTAACATATTTTGGTCTCCTGCTATAAAGGAACAAGTAAACGATAAGCTGAGTGCCATGCCCATAAGTGTGAATGTAGAGATCCAACAGCCATTAGGACGCGGGAAGAGACAAGCCGGTCTTGGTGAACTGAGTCCCGTCCTCTCTGACTACCAACCGCTGCTTTCTGAAGTAAACACACTTATCACATGTCAAACCTTTTTCATTTTAAAATACTTCAAGATAGTCATTCTTATTCTTTTTCTTGTCATTATAATCATTCGTTATTTTGGTCTCAGGTGCATTTTTTGAAGGAAGGCTGCGGCACTGACCTCAGTTGCCAGAGTAACCTGGAGCTGCAGTACATATTCTGCTCTAAAGAGCCCAACCAAGACATCTTCAACCCACTACCACTGTGAGTTCTCTTACATACCATGCTCTGTGGAAGTTATTCCTTAGTAAATACAGTCAGTCCCCTACCTACGAAATTAACACGTTCCAGAGCCTTCTTCGTAACGTGGGGATTTCGTAAGTAGGGGTCGCATTTTACATGTTAAACGCCTAATTCGTTCCAAGGCTCCAGTCTTTGGACTGGATAAAACCCATAAACCCTTTAAAAATGATAAAAGTACACCAATTTTGTATGAAATATGTGTTAACGTAAAAGAAAATTATTTATTAAACCATTTAAACATTTTATTAACATATTAAACCGTTTTATTAACATTTTTATTAATTAAACCATTATTAAACATTTTTTATTAACACACACACACACACACACACACATACACCTCTCTCTCTCTCTCTCTCTCTCTCTCTCTCTCTCTCTCTCTCTCTCTCGCCTTGGCATCTCGTTACTCTGAGCCCACGCCCACAAGACGTGGAATTCAAAGCGCATTCCCTGCTTGACAAACTCAACTTTTATTTGATTCCTTGAGGGATCGGAATTCCAGATGAGCTCAAATGCGCCCACATTTATTAAACATTTACTGAATTAAACAATTCAAGAAACTAAACTAAAAACTAAAGAGTAAAGCTTCCTTCTGTCTCTATCTGGGAGGCCAGCGGGGCGGGATGTAGGGAGACAGCCAATGAGAGAGCGACTCGTGCGTCGTGTGAAATTTTGATTGACGCGTTTGAATTTCTTTTCATAAGAGGGGGTTGTTTTCGTATCCCGGGGATTTCGTAAGTAAGGGGCCGACTGTATATGATTTGGGGAAGGGGCAGCACAGTGCACTAGTGGTTTGCATGTGTTTCTCACAGCAGGAAGGCTCTTGGTTTGATTCCCGGGCTAGGTGTCTCTGTGTGAAGTTTCCATGTTCTCCTTGGACTCGTATGGGTTTCCTCTAGGTACTCCAGTTTGTTCTCACAGCCCAGAGACATACACATTAAGATAATTGGCTGGTCTATATCACCCCTAGGTGTGAATGGGATCGTGAATGATTGTATTTGGGTGCCCTGCAATGCGATGGTGAAGTGAGCAATTGCGGGTGTACACTGCCTTTGCCTAGTGTTGGTTAAGATAGGCAGGGCTCACCCAAAACCCAAGTAGGAGTAAGCATTTCGGCAAATAAGTGAGTAAGAATGATCGGGGGGTGTGTGTGTTAACATTCTTGTCCTGGGTTCAAGCCCAAGAGTGCTTAGAAGTGGAGTTAGCATGTTCTCGCCATGCTTGTGTGGATTTCCTTCTGTAGACCATATTTTGCACGCAGTCCTATGAGAAATGGATTTAACAAGATTGAGGGGGGGAAAGTATAGGGGAGTTTCCGCTGTATCTCCTATTATATTTGGTCAATGAGTTGGAAAAAAAAAAATGTATGGCGGTTATCCTCATGAACCATAACAGTCTTGAGGGGTGTTCCTGGTATGCAGTGGTAAGTAAGGTGGTCCAAGAAGGGCAGCCAGTAAACTGGGAAGAGTGTCATGGGTGCCCAAGGCTCACTGATGCACATGGCGAGTGAAGGCTAGTATGTTTGGTCTGAACCCACAGCAGATCTACCGTAGCACAAACTGCTGAAACTGTTAATGCTGATTATATAGAAGCGGTAGAACACAGTGTTTGTTGTTGTTGTATGGTAGTGCCTAGCTGTAGACCAATTCAGGTGAGGTTAATGTTATTGCTAATGAGTGTGTGTGTGTGTGTGTGTGTGTGTGTGTGTGTGTGTGCGTGCATATACTGTGTACTGTATTGGAAAGAAACTGAGTGTCTCCTGTTATGCATTTAGAGAAAATGGAGTTCCAGTCATTTCACCCAGCTACCAGAAGGAGATTGCTCTGGAGGTCACAGTGACGAATAAGAATGGAGACAGCGCATATGAGTCTGTTCTTCACGTGTCATTACCCAGCTCCCTGTCTTACTCCAAAAGTTACTCCAATTCTGGTGTAAGTCTGATGTTTTAAGTCCTTATAATATGAGATGTGTCTCATGCTTTCCCCCCCTTCATCTTCTGTTTAATTAAACTTTCTTTGTATGCTGTACCAGGAGGTCCACTGTACGGCCAATCAGGATGGGTCAGCTGCTGAGTGTAACCTGGAAACTCCTTTCACAGAGAATTCTGAAGTAAGTTGTAGAAATAGCACGGGGATTTTAGATGGTGGGATCGATCTGTTTTTAACTTTTTTTTTTGTTGTTGTATTTTTGTTATTATTATTATTATTATTATTACAGGTAGTGTTTTATATAGTTCTGAGCACTGGTGGGATTTCCTTACAAACGACTGAAGTTGAAGTTGAACTTGAACTTAAAACGTAAGTTAATCATCTAAATTAGGAAAAATAATTAGCCTCTACAATTCCTAATAAATTATTTATTTGCTTATTAATGAATTAATTAGTATGTACATTAATATTGTCTGTCTTGCTGTAACACTCAATACGTCAAAGTTGAAGAAATTAACTTGATTAACAATTCTAACTCGTTTCGTGTATCAAAGGAAATGACAGAAAATGTATTCCGCTTTGTAAATGAGGAAAAACACGATAAAGTCTCACTGGGCAAGTTTTGTCCTAAAATTCTCTCTTTGAAATGGCAGATGTGTAACTTTCTCCTGACTCAGCCAGAAGTTAACTTTTAAACTTACTTTTGGTGTTTCTTTTAAATGCTGGGAATTGTTCATAAAAACCTAAACAGTACTCTTGAAGATTAAGTGTAAAATTGTGTGTTTGTGTGTGCACTCCGTGTAGGATGAGTGAGCAGACATTACAGCCAATGAAAAAGAAAGCTAATGTTGTAATGGAACTCCTGTTGTCTGTTTCTGGGTGAGTTACAAAATGGCAAAATGTGTATGTATAGTGTATACACCATATTTTTGGGGTTTTTTTTTTCCCCCCAGTGAAATTAAAAAATAAAAGCTCAGGCACGTTCATCTCACTACAAAAAATGTCATGAGGTTGGCTCCCTGATTTTGGTAGCACATTTCTTTATGGAGTTTTGAATGTTCTCTCCTTGCTTGTGTGTGCGTCCTCCGGGTACTGTGGCTTCCTTCCACAGTCTAAAGACGTGCACATTAGGCTAACTGGCAGCTCTGCAAAAAATACCCTAGGTGTCTGCGTATGCGTGTGTGTGTGCGTATGCGTGTGTGTGTGCGTATGCGTGTGTGTGTGCGTATGCGTGTGTGTGTGCGTATGCGTGTGTGTGCGTGTGCGCGTGTGTGTGTGCGTGTGTGTGTGCGTATGCGTGTGTGTGTGTGTGCGTGTGTGCGTGCGTATGCGTGTGTGCGTGCGTATGCGTGTGTGTGTGCGTATGCGTGTGTGTGTATGCATGTGTGTGTGTATGTGTATGCATGTGTGTGTATGCGTGTGTGTGTGTGTGTGTGTGTGTGTGTGTGTGTGTGTGTGTCTGTGTGTGTGTGTCTGTGTGTGTGCGTGTGTGCACTCACTTGCATGTGTTTGTGTATGTGTGTGTGTTGCCTAGCAATCGACTGTTGTGTTGTATAGAGTGTAATGTGCCTTCACTCAGTCGACTGAGATGAGTTCCAGCCTCCCCACAACCCTCATAGGGTTCAGTAGTTTCTCAAATGAAGGAATGACGATGTAAATAAAATGTACATGTGAAGACAAAGAGGGACTGTATTATGATCAACATGTCAACACCAACATGGGATACCATGATATAAACATGGCTCTGTTGTTTCAGGCTGGCTAAGCCGTCTCAGGTGGATTTCAGTGGAAGTGTTTTAGGAGAGAGTGCGATGAAATCGGAAACTGACATCGGCAGCCAGATCGACTATGAATTCAGGGTTAATAATTTATCAAAGAAAATAATATAGCATGCAATAGAAACATAAGTTTTGTTATTTTGCCCTACTTTAAGCCTTTTCTTAGCATATGCATGTTATCATTTGAAGGTGATTAACTTTGGAAAGCCTCTAAAAACCCTCGGGACTGTGTTCTTGAACATCGAGTGGCCTAAGAGTACAGCTACAAATAAATGGTTGCTGTACCTTATGAAGATCACTACTACAGGTACACACCATATCGGCTGCACACCAAATGAGGTCAACACACTTAATTTAAGTGAGGTAAGCCACACTCCAAACTACGGTGTTTTATTATTTAAGTCAATTGTGGGTTCCTTTAGATAAAATACCATTCAAAGGTCTGTTCAAATGTTTGACCTTCACTAATGTAGATGTGATGGTGGGTGTATATTAAGATGTACTACATATTGAAATATGTAGTTGAGTTTTATGCTAAACGTCATGGTTGTTCCCTGATGAAACACCAGTATGTGTTTTGATTCTGTCGGCATTTAGTGTTTTTGAAAAATGCCATTTTATGAGTTGAAAACTGCTCAAAAGGGTGGCATGGTGGTATGTTTAACAGGTTTGCTTCTGCAAAGAAAGGCTTGGGTTTGATTCCCTGGCTTTGATATTTCTGTTTGTATGTTCTTCTTGTGCTCACATGAGTTTTCTCTGGGCACTTCAGTCTCCACCCACTGTCTAAAGGCAGGCCCATTTTACTAACTGGCTGCTCCCAATTGCCTCTATGTGTAAGTGTGTCGTCCTATGGATGGCCTGACAAGCTGTTTCTGGCATGTTCCTCGCCCTGTAGCCAGTGTCGGTTGAGACAGGCACAGCCTTCTCGTGACTCTAATAGAATTTAGCAGTTTGGCATATGAATGATCATGAGATGAGAAAACGGCTCAACGCGCCATCCGCTGGTTAAAATCATTCTGAACTGTGCCATATCCATGCTGATGTAGAGTTAGCAGTTTGGTATATTATTCAAGTTTACCAATCTGCCCACACTTGAGGGAATGAGTCTGTGAAAACAAGGCTACTTTTAGTAACCCAAGTCATTGCAAATGGGGCGGGTGTCAGTAGGTGATGGCACAGAGGGCGTAGGTCATGTGACACACTGGCAGAACTTCCTGACTGGAATCTGGCTGCGGCGAAAGCACTGCTATTACGTGGGCCATCCCACAAAACATGACTTAATACACATCTGCCAGGTTCTCTTCATCCCACCCATCATCTTATTCTCCATGGGTGGAACTGCAGAATCTAAGACTTAAAATAATTTTGTTTCATGCAGTTGTATTTCAAATTTTGCTTTATTCTTATTTCAGGATTCATCACCACCCATGGCCAAGCAAGTGGTCAAAAATGAGGATAAAAGCAAACCAGATAAAGGAATTATATCATCCCTTCGTTCTGAGAGGAAATCTAGAGTATTGGTAAAAACCTGTTTGTTGTTTTCATTTTCTTGCAACTAATTCCCCGATTTCTTAGTTTTTGTTTGTAACCAGTTGTTTGTTGCATGGTCTACAGACTTGTAGTGATGGTGCATCGTGTGTGACACTGAAATGCCCTCTTCAGGGAATGGAAAACAATGCCATCATTGCATTGAAAGCCCGGCTGTGGAATGGCACCTTCATTGAGGTGGGTTTGAATGACTATGTTGTGTGGAACAAATGCAAACGTCACATGAAAACTTAACTTGTACTCACTTTATACGTATACAAAATTAAGGCCTGCATTGCAAACACCACCGTCCACATACTTTTGAACACCGTTCACGTCAGCCTCAGTTTTCAGCAATGCAGGGCTCAGAGCGTTGTAGTTGTTAAGGTGCTAGCCTCATGATCCAAAGGTTGTGGGTTTATATCCCTATTAGGTCCCCTTGCTATGACCCCTGGTCACGCGACAGAAACCAGGGATAAGCTCCAGCTGTGATGAGCCAAAAGGCCTGGGTGTAAAAATCCCAACAGACTTGCCTTACTTATCACTAGGGCAGTATAGTGATGATGACACACAAAGATGGGGATGGCATAGGATATCACACTATGCTTTATTAAGAAACATAAACGATTAGTAGATGTAGACAACTCCGGTCGTATATACATTTTCAGATCTAGATAGATTCTTTTGTTCTTCTTGCTTACTGACTTGTTATGGACACAGGTCATCAGTCTAACACGGACCACCATTTATCTTTCTCAACAGTCCAATTCACATCCAATAGTCTTTCACGTGTGCCTTGTTTGTTCCTGTGACTGTGCAATGTAACACTATACAGATATTAATAACTTCCCTGTCTTCAGAAAGTTCTTCTTTGTGATTCTCCTGTGAGCTATGGGCTACAGCGCCTTCACGATTGCTGGTGGTACTGCACCATACTTACTTACGTATTGGAAAGTTTTCCAAAAATGTGACAAAATGAACGCAGAATACAGATAGAACATCCTGTATCTGTCGTTTATATTGTGCATAAGTAGGTCTTTATTTACTTTTTGTGGTATTCAGTCAAGTAAGATGTGCTGGACTCATTTAAAGATCACCATAAGTGACCATGAAGCTTACAGTTTTATACTTGTGAAATGTAGGGTGCACCATGAAAATGCTTCCCATTTTCTCAAGAACCAGCTTGAAATGTAAGCTTACCACCTCTGTCAATGAGGTTATGATTTTGTCATTCGTGTTTTGTTCTGCGAGTAATTTTACTCAAAAGCTTAACATTTTTTTTTTTTTGGATGGATGAACTGCAGCCCAATTAACACTCCAATAGATTATGGTGGTAACTTGGATCACAATCCAACTTTGGGAAATTTTTTTTCAAGGATTCTTTACAGTTGCATGATGGGGCCAATTTCAACAATTTTGTGTCTGACCCCATTATTAAAGACTACTGTGTACAGTATACACAAAAACGACAGTCCAACATTCACATACAGTCTAGCACAAAGGAAAGTTTTGTTAGGGTCCAGGTAGCATTTGGACTCTGAACATTGTGAATGCTGAGCTGTATGGCGCAGTACAGTAGCATAATGGTTAACACATTCACCTGACAGCAAGCAGATCGGGGCTTGAGTCCCATGCTCGATGTTGGCGTATCTGTTTAGAGGTAGCATGTTCTTTCTGTGCTTGCAATGGATTCACTCAGGTACTTCGGGTTCCTTCCACAATCCAAAAACATGCATGTTAGGTTAATTGACTATACCACATTGCTCCTAGGCATGAGTGTAAATGTGCATAGTTGCCCTGTGATGGACTGAAAAGCCGTCCAAGGTGTACTTCTCCTTTGACCAGAGTCAACTGAGAAACTGCCTCCACATGACCTCAATAGGCTTAAACAGTTAATCAAATCAATAATAATATAAAAATAATAATAATAAATGTACCACAGTATCAACTACAGTAGGCCCTTGACTATTCGCGGTTTTGCACTCACGGTTTGAGTATTCGCAGACTGCCGAGCAACCGGCACGTGATTCAAATTCAGCCAATGGCTATCCTCCTTTCTCCTGATTGGTTGAGGTGATGTCCAGCCCCTTTTTCCTCATTTGTGCACAAGTTGTCAGTGAGCCTCTTTTTTTGTGTGTGTTTTAATTACCAGTTAAGCTCTATGATACCACTCAAACGCTGTGCGTCTTCTCTGGCTAAGCGATAGAAAACAGTGGATGTCTCTTCTGAAGAAATAAGACTTTCTCCTGAGAAACACGGTTTTCTCTGAACTGTTATACTAAAATCTTTTTCAATTATTATTCCAGTACAGTACCTAAGTCCATGTTTATGCGTGAGATTTTATGTTCTGTAGCATGTTTAACAAACGATACCAAAAGGATAAACTTTATTACAGTCCTCTTCATGAACTTTTACATTGAACTTGGAGTGACGTCTCCAAGATGGCACTGCCCAGAGGGCGACGTCACGGAGTTCTCAGAGTCAAATTGTTTCTTTGTTTGTTTTAATTTGTTTTATTTGTTGTTTTGTTTGTTCATGTTTTGCACTATGCTCGTCTACGACCGGTCGACTCTACTACAGCTATAAGATCAGGGTATCTTCGGGCTTGTATAACTAAGCAGAGCTAATATGCTATGGTAAGGAGCTCAGTGCGAGTCGCACCCCAGCAAACAATAAGCCCAGGCGGGAAGGGGCCAAACGACGACTCCAGCGCTTGGGATTGCAGGGGATGAAGGCCGTGTAGCCGGCTGGTATAATCACCTCATCGGGTGTACTCTCCTCGAGCCCTGTAGATCCCTCTGCGCTGCAATCTGAGCATGAAGCTCGTCCATCTTGTTTCGCAGGGACTGAACATTTTCAACCGGTATGGCTGGAAGTGCTAACCAAGCGCCAGAGAATCTGAGAACTCCACCTGGGCTTATTGTTAGCATTGAGCTCCCATAGCATAGCAGCTCTCAATAGAAGTTGTTGCGTACTTAGTTGCCCGAAGCTGAAGCTGCTCATAGCTGTAGTAGGGTCGACCTATCATAAACAAGCAAATTAAAACGAACAAAGAAACAATTTGACTCTGAGAACTCCGCGACGTTTCCCTCTAAGTTGTCACTCCAAGACATCACTCCAAGTTCAGTGTAAAAGGACATGAAGCGTAATAAAGTTTATCCTTTTGGTATCATTTGTTAAACATGCTACAGAACATAAAATCTCATGCACAAACTTTCTAAGAATCAACACAGGTACTGTACTGGAATAATAATTGAAAAAGCCTTTAAAACGAGCGCTTTACAACAGTGTATGCTGGATAATGTTTATATTTTATCATCAATAAAAATAAGAGTAAAAATTGAAACGTTTTTCTTAATCATTACTATATTCTACCACATTCATACTGTATTAATGAGTAAGACTGTCTATAGAATGTGCTTAAGAAGCATATTTTAGCGCATGTAATAGATACATAGTATTTTACTTCTGGCTGCTTATTCGCGCATGTGACGTGATACAGAACTTGTGGATTGCAGAACTCGCGAATTATCTCGATTCGCGGGAGGGCTCGAAACCGAACCCCCGCGAATGTCGAGTGCCTACTGTACACACATTTGATAGAAAATACTCGAAAGAGTGTATTATAAAAATATATATATTGTATATAAAAATGTGTGTGTGTGTGTGTGTGTGTGTGTGTGTGTGTGTGAGTGTGAACAGACTAACGTATGTTCGCCTAGTGGCAGCACTGCGCAACTGCAGCTTCCGAATAAAAATAAATTCTATACATCCGAATAATTCTATACATCATATATATACGAAAGCTGAAAATATTTTAAAAGTATTGTTCAGAAAAGAATTATGAAAATGTTTAGCAGAAATGAAAACAAGGATTGAAATTTACTGCTTTGGTGGAGGTTTGTGCTCTTAGTATTTCTGAATAAATCTATATACTGTAAATAGGTTTGCTCTGTGTTTTGGATTTTGAACTTTAACAATTTTTTGTTCCACGCAGGATTTTGCTGACATGAATTTTGTTGACATAATAGTGAATGCGTCTATCAGTCTGGATTCTGCCCCTAAACATGTGCTGCTGAAAAATAAGAATAACCTGGTGAGTTGAAATGCATGTGGCATTGTATTGAGTAGACATTTATAAATACCCTAAGATTTGGGGGTGTTTTTGTGTGTGTTAGGTTCGAGTGACTGTATTCCCATTACGTAAGGAAACACAATACAGAGGTGTATCCTGGTGGATTATACTGGTGGCCATATTACTGGGCCTGCTCCTGCTGGGCTTATTGGCCTTCCTGCTATGGAAGGTAAGTCGAGCCAAAGTCTCTTCAACCCTCATTTGTCAATCATTACTGGCTTACATGTGCGTGTGTAAGTGTACGACTGAATTAAAAGTTAAAGAGGGTCTTTCCCAGGACATAGACACTTATTTTATACTACACATGAAAAAACAGGAAGCACTGGGTTGTAGTTTATTTATATTGGCTCAGAGTTGACACTGAAAGCAAATGCTTCATCGTTTCCACTTAACATACATTTTTAATTTTTTTTGAGTTTATCAGAATATACTTATGTCCTTATTGTACGCTGACTGTCATTATAAACTTGGGAGACCATAATTTTGGACATAATTTTATTTTGGTACCCAAAACTGAATTTTTATATTATGGATAATATGTTTAGCATGTTGGCTACAAAAAAAAAAACCCAAAACAAAAACAACAATCGAAAGTGTCAAGAATAAATTATGCACATAAAAAAACAACAAAATAAAATGAAAGTCACAACAGTCAGTATCAGGTATGGCCTCCGTTTGCAGTGATGCACACACTGAAATCAGTCCTGCAAGTGCTGTTACCGGATGTAGCCGTCCTGTTTGGAGTCGTTGTTCTCTCTCGTCCTGGATGTGGCCTGTTGTCAACTGACCTTCTCATAGTTTTAGTGTCCAACCCAGTGTTTTACGGCAGTACTGGCCGACTAGCTATATATAGATACGTGTCCGTACATTCTTCAGTTATAATATTGGAACTATGTTCTCAAAAATATTGTAATATTCTGTATAATCAGGAATTAAAGTTGTTGTGTTTTTTTTTTTTTTTAATTAAAAAAAAAAACATTGTTACTTTTTTGGGACACAAATATGCAACCAACAAACCATCCAGCAATGTTTTAAGCTCCTCCCACCAGTTTCCTGTTCATACCAGTTTTGCTTACCAGGAACTAAAATCTTACAAATGGAACATCTGGTACAGAACTATTAGCTAATGGGAAGAAAGCATCATGTTAGGGTGTTTTGTTTTTGGTGCCATATCTTTTTTGGTACTTTTGTGCAGTGGGAAAAGGCCCTAACCACCCAACTTTACTTCCTTTAGTGTGGCTTCTTCGGCAAAAATGAGCCGAAAAATGAACCTGAGAAAGAGAGGCTGACTTCTGATGCATAGCGAGAGGGAGGGACAAAGAAAGTTCGAGCAGCTCTCTTTTGGTAACGGACCTTTAAAGATCCATTCAAGCTCAGCGGTGGCATGGGGTGTTGGTGTAGGCTGCGCTAATTCATGCTAGCCCGGGTTATAATGCTATCTTGCATTGCTTAGATCTAGGGGAATGGTGGCAGTTGTTGTTGTTGTTATTATTATTATTATTATTATTATTATTATTATTACTATTATTATTGTCATAATGTATCAGCTTCACATGCATAGTGAAAACATAGAGTGCTGTTTACAATGCGAATCAATCATGTATGGTCTTGGTGAAGGAGATATAAAGGTTACATACATGAACACATTTTCTCAGATAAAGCTTTGCATACATCCATTTGTATATACACCACAACTGTGTGACATCTAGTTTTAAAGTTTTAAAGTTACTGTAAAAGCAGCTTGACTGCAGATGCTTGGACCTTGCGGACTCTTCACTGCTTTCTTGTGCATGAACTGTTTTCTGGGTCTTCTGGTACTAGGTTCCTATCTGGTGCCTCTTTGGGGGAAAAAAAAATTGCCGTCACACTCTCATGTCTGGCACACTTTTAGTTCAAATTTACCAAAATAAAATCCACAGTCCATATTTGGCTCATGCTAACACTAATCCCTGTGCTCTGACTTTCCCTTCAGTGTGGATTTTTCAAACGTTCGAAATACAATGACAGCGTGCCAAGTTACAAAGCCGTGAGGATTAAGAAGGAAGGGCACACACATCCACCTGGGAAAGGGCAGCCGGCCTCGGTGGAAAAGAAACAGTGGATGACTTCTTGGAACGAGAACGAGAGCTACTCCTAGCCTTATGCTGTCAGCTGCTAATGCACATTAATATCATGCTTTTAAAAACAAACAAACCAAAGACAATTTCTTTAAGATGTTCAGTGCTTCATGTTTGCACACCCCAGACTTCTGATTGTAAATATGACTGACAAAATGAAAGGAAATGCTCTTGTGTTTGGGGGGGGGGGGGGGGGGGTGTTTAGGAACTACTTCAAGTACAGACGCTCCCCGACTTACGTTTTTAATTGGTTCCGGACGGCCGAACGTAAGTTGAAAGTGAACGTAAGTTGTTACAGTGATGTATGACGCTCATACTGCACTATACCTCCATAAATACCATAACCGTATCTCATAAAACACCCCTAAATCAATTATTATAAACATAACATTGTAAAATAATATCAAATAATATCAACATTAATTTCAAATAAATTAAATTGAAGCAAAATAATTTCAAATTGAGAAAGTTTAATCAAATACACTCATCAAATATGAAATACAATATCAAATATAACCTTTAACATTCTCTATGATGCGATCTTTCTGCTTGTAAATGGTTCTGATGGTCGACGGATGGTCACATGACATGAAGCTGAGTCGACTCACTTTACATGAAGCTTAAAACCGCCAATCAACGCTTACAATATGTGAGGTTCTCAATACCGAAAGTAGTGCACTTACTGAAAGTAGTTTACTTGCTTTAAACAAAGCGTGCATTATGTGGACTTCCGGCTTTTAAGTGAGCAAGGGCTTCGTTGAACTCGTTTAGTACTCAGCCTGCACTGATGTGAATCAAAAAATCTCTTTCCTGGATTTGGGTTTTCATATTTTACAACTCTCTTTGTTTAACTGAGTATGCATGGTCGATTGTGCCGATCCGAGCAGATAGTTAATTCATCTCTGTGTATGAGACTTGCACCCATGCCAGTAGGCTTACGCTTCTGACCAACCATATTTGCTTCGGGTTACAAAAGTCCGCAAAACAGTGTAAACACAAAGATCACAGAGACAACGTATTAACATAAGGGTAACATGCTATATAACTGATTTTATATATATATATATATATATATATATATATATATATATATATATATATATAAAACTGAACTGGGAAGAAGGAGGGGCACGTTCAGTCTGTCGTTTGTAAACAATGGACGCAGCGTCATTGCGTCAGCCTACTACGTAGGTACGTCTAAATTCAAAATTTTACTTTTTTTGGGGGAAAAAAACCCGTAAAAACGTAAAATAGATGAACGTAAGTCGGGGAGTGTCTGGAATGATAAACAAGATAAGAAAAAGGAGATGGATTCTTTAGTGCTTCAATGATCCTCACTGTGACGTATAGGCATGCGCCAATAAAATGTGCCACGATGTTAAGGTATTAACCTCCCAACACAAGCTGAAAATATCATGCGCAGCAACCGTGATTTACATTAAAACAGGATCATGTTGATCATATTTAAGTTCTCAGCCGAAGTTAAATTTATGATGTGACACATTAGCATTCCTTCCTATACACAGAATCCATTTAGAGTTCTTCAACAAGCAAATGCTCCACGTAATTATAGTACTGATGAAAAAAAACATTAGTGAAGATTTAATTATATCTGAGGAGGATGTTGATGCTCCCATTCCTTTAATGTAATTTTCAGACTGTGTGTGTGTGTGTGTGTTAGTGTGTGTGTGTGTGTGTGTGTGTGTGTGTGTGTGTGTGCGCACGCGCGCGCGCACACACACACACACACAGAACACCTGCAGGCTACAATCGATCTAGGTAAACTTCAGCCTGATTTCCAGGATCTACAACCAGTCGGTTGCCTAGCAACAGTATTCTCTCAGATTTTTCATCTGGAAGTAGCATATTATTATTTTCCAATATAAAAACTGAAAATCCACAACAAATGACAATTTGTGAACTACTCTATTGATGGTGATATCACTTTGTTCAATTTTTTTAGTCAAATCTTCTGAGACCTTTGAAAATTTTGCATTGAAAATTTTGCAAAAAAAAAATTACAAATCTTACATTGGCACATGCCTCGTTGCGTACATTCAAATTGTCTTCAGAGAATTGGTATTTGTTTTGTCACAAGCAAGCCAAAGATCTAAAAGTTTTTTTCTTTTAGAATTTTGTTTTAGAATTTTAAGCTCATAAAATTCCCCAATTGTTCATATTCTTCCATCATTATCTATAGTTTTTGTTTGTTTTTTCTTTTTTCTTTTTTTTTTTTTTTTTTTTTACAGAATCATTTGGATGAATGTAAATAGTTTTTCTTTACTATTATTTACTTCTTAATGCTTGGTTTGTAAAATAGTTTTTTATTAATATGAATTGTTAAAATTGGTACTGACTGAGGAGGTATGTCGTGTCATTTACTCCACCCATACAGGTCGTTATTTCAGAACTTACACAAAAGTACAAGGGCTGAGACGTCTTCATCAAATCTGGCACCTTTTTATATGAAAGTGAGGATGTATTTACATAAGTTGATTTTCAAGATTTTGATGGGAAAAGGAACGTCAGCCATATTGTTTGGTTACAAAATACATCAGAGGTTATTGCTGTTCAGTTGTTATTGACCAACACACATCTCACATTAATTAAAAAGAAAAAAATTAAATATTCAGTTCAGTGATGCTTTTTTTTTAAACAATGTATAATTCTGTCACTTGTTTGTATTTACATGCTGTACTTCAGCATTTTAAACTTCAAGTATAATATTCTGGTGGCACAATGGTTAGCACATCTGCTTTACATGAAGGTCCCGGGTTCGAGTCTCGTGCCTGGTAAAGACGTTTCTATGTGGAATTTGCAACTTCTCCTTATGCTTGCATGGGTTTCCTCTGGGTGTCCCTGTGTCCTCTCACAGTCCACAGACAATGCACATTGGGTGAAATGGTTCTTCTAAATTTGCACCTAATGTGAGTGTGAATAGTTCTGTCTGTTGCCACATGAGGGTTTGGTGAGATGATCAGGTTGTACCCCGCCTTTTGTGCAGAGTTGGTTGCAATAGATTCCAGCCTCCCTGTATACATAAACATCATACCATTTATTGTGGCTCACAGGTAAACTGGTGCCAATCCCATCTGACATGAAATAGTATAGTACAAATGAAAACATCATACAGTAAACAATCACATTCTGCCTGATCGATAAATTCAAGTAGCTAGTTGACCTAATTCATGCCTTTGGACAGTGGGAGAAAAGCCACACCCCAAAGTCCATACAGGAATGAACAGTCACCACCAGATTCAAATCCAGAATCGTCTTCCTATGGAGCAGCAGTGTTATCCTTTGGGCCCATGGACATCCTAATCAGTGCGGGGGGACATGTCCCCTCACTTATAAAAAAAAAGTTTGGACCTTGTGTTTGTATATTGGCCCTTCAATGGCCTCTACTCCCCTCCCCATGATAAAAACAATACGACTTTATTTTTGGGGGAATGGCTACGTCAGAAAAACTCCATACCTCGCTTTCGTCATGATGGTCTTACGCACAGCCTGCGCATAGAGTTGCGTTCAGGGCCACAACCGCATTTCACGTATACAAAAATGCAAAATCATTGTGGCAAACTTTGTTCATGAAAGCTCGGACATGTTATTCTTACTGGTCAAGTCAGCATACTGTTTGGAGTTGAACCATCTTCTGCTCACTTTCAAACTGCACGTCCACAGTGAAATCTCATATCAACAAACATTTTGTGAGGATATGACATGCAGACAGTAAATATGTGTGGGTGGATTTATTTATTTATTTATTTTTGAAAACTGGTGTCCTGTGTCAAATTGTCACCGCCTTGTTGGCTAGAAAAGGCCTACTCCAACATTATTAGCAATCATAATCACGTGAACGGACTTGATTTTGTGGACAACAGCTGGAATTACATGGAGCCTGATTTTTGATTTTCGAACTTAAAAGCAGAACACCACCATAATTGAAAAAAGTCCAACTGCTCCACAATGCATATCACATACTTGAATGAAATTTAGAAACATTATACAATGTGACAATGGAACAGTTCTGTAGAGTCGACTTTCGGATATACACGTGTGACATCATGAAATTTCAAGTCCTACTTCTCCATTATTAACGACTGGAATCACACAAAACTTTGTATGCTTATATTAAATAAACTACTGTATTTAGATGTTCTATTTTGAAAAATAAAAGAATTATTGATAGTAACCTTTTTTATATATATATATATATATATATATATATATATATATATAGCAGAAGCCATCACTGTGGTGGATGCATTTAGCTGTGTGGAAAAAGTAAAAAAAAATTGCCAAACTCACTCACTTGTTTGAGGGCAGTGGTGGCCTAGTGGTATAAGGCTCTGGATCGCTGAGCCAAGGGTTGGGGGTTTGAGTTCCCCAGTGCAGCTAACTGGGTTATCAAAGGCCGGCCATGTCTCGCACTGTCTATGGTGTGAGGCATATAAAAGAACCAATGCCGATTTTCGACAAGAGTAGCTGCAAAGCCGTCAGCGTGTTTCCATCCTGTGATGGCCTGGCGAGCTGTCCAGGGTGTACTCTGCCCTCGCCCGGAGTCGACTGGGATGGGTGCCAGCCTCCCCGTGACCATAATTAGGATTAAGCAGTTACAGAATGAGAACTGGCTTATTTGCCTCACATACTTCACACTGATATTATATTACAACCTGTTAGAATTCAGGAAATGGCAACAATCGCATGAAAAAAAATCTTAAACACACCTGGACTACATAATTCAGGGGTCGGCAACCCGTGGCTCCGGAGCCACATGTGGCTTTCACCTCTGATGCTGCTCCATGGTTTTTGACAATAATGAATGTGTGCTTTATGGTGGCCAACGGGTGCAAACGTGCTTCAAAACCACTGCGTCACCAAAAACAATTGCAAAAAAAAAATGCTGCTTATTTACTCACATCGGAAGCACTCCAGGCTCCCAGGGGTAGAGAGTTAAACCAGCTTTCACCCGAATGACGTGAGAATCTGCCTAAAGCAGAGTCCTGCAATGGTCGGGCACCCATGCAAAAAAAAATGCTCTTTTAAGGTTGAAAATTACATAGATGTGGGCGGAGTAATTTGTGTGTGTTTTTGTGGACATTGCTATCATGTTAATAACCTACATTAAGACTGTGTTTTTGATCTGCTGTGTTGGTGGAGGGAGCATGCGACACAGTATTTCCAAACCCCTGTGCTCATGGCAAGCAGTGTTCTCACCATCCCAGCAGCAGCGCAGTGAGCGAGAGAGATTTTTCCACTGCCAGGAACCAGGAACGAAAATCACAGCTGAAGTAAGAGACGGTGGTGAGATTTGGTTTATGCACAGCAATCTCCGAATTAAATAACTTTCTTCCCAGTGACAAACTAAAAGACTGCGGTATGGTTCAGTATCCACTCTGAGAACGGGTTAGTCAGTGCAGTATTAAGCGTTTATTTAAAAGAATGTTGAGCAGGCTCCTCGTTAAAATAAGTCCTCTTATACTTTTCTGTGTTGCTGTCATTTCTGTAAATTAAAACTTTGACAAAACAACATTAATAAAACAAATCAAGAAAAAGAATATCCCACGAAGGGAGTAATGGTGAGCTGGGCTACCCAACCCATTAATACATCTGGCTGCACCTCAACCCTGGCTTCGTGAGCTAGATATTCTTTTTCTTTATAAAAATACAAGAAGGACTTGAACACATTCATTCAAAACGAGTCCAAATGTCTTTGAATGGCAAAGATTGCCGACCCCTGACATAATTGAAGCGACACTTGGACACCAGAAGCGTTTGTAATGGGGTAGTACTGAGGGTAAACCTTTTTGTAATTGTTTATACTCCCAAAAGAATTTGGTTTAATAAATCTGCAAGAATATATCATCTATTTTGTTGAACCAAATTTTATTCTCAACCTTCTTAATCTACATCAACTGATGGAGGCCTACTACTACTACTAAGTCTACTAAACAGTGCTTATTTTAAAAAAACACAGATTTTCTATGATTGGCTGAAATAAATTAAAGAGACTGGCAATTCATGAAAAATACTTTTTATTTATTGTTACACATGTAAAACCATCTGTAGCATAAAAGACAGTGAAGACCTCTCTCCCTGACAATTTCATTCATAGCATTTGTACAGCCGATGATTAAAAAAAAGGCAGCTTTCTTTCCCTAAAGTAAGACAGTGTTCAGCAGGGGAAGTGATGTGCCACATTAAAGTGCACACTCAATTTCTATTCAAGAGGTTTGCTCAGCAAATCCATCTTTCTGTGTGAGAAATTTATAAAGTAGACATTCACTTGCTACAGATTAAATGTTAGAGATTCAGCTAAAAACTGTTCTAGCATTCACAAAGCACTTGAGAGAAAAATAAATTGGACATTATACTTGATTAAATCCTTGTTTATGGTGGTTATGGATATTAACGAGATGCAGTATCCCCCCCCAAAAAAAAACAAAAACAAAAACAAAAAAAACAACAACAACCTTTGTGAATGCCAGCCACAATGAGAAGTACTTGATAGGGCAACCTGTGTTACACTGCTGCCCTCCAGTGTGAATAAATAGGAAGTGCCCTTATATTTTGCCAAAGTCTCAGAATCTATGGCTCAACATGGAGCTTGGGTTACATTTTAAGAGTCTGTTTAACCTGTGAAACACCCCAGGGCTCAATTTTAGGCCCAATATTATTTGATCTGTTTATTCAAGTTAATACTTTTTAGTATGTAAACATAATCATGAAGGACCAGTAAGGATAGCATCAAGCCAAACTCAGTGAGCTAAAGGGATAATGGCAATGTCATATATTCAAGGTTTTGTTCCGATTTAATTTGAGTCCCACATTTGTTGAACCAAGAATACCCTGGACTTGGCCAAAATCAAGACATTATCCTAAGTTTTGGATTGGTCAGATAACTAAAATCTGCATGGATATTATAAACAAACAATTTATATCATGAAAAACACAAAAATCAATTAAAAACAGCAGCAGTGTAATTAATACACATCAAGTCTATACGTTTGGAGAACACAAATGTCCTAAGATATAAAACTTTGAATGAAGATTATAAAACATATCTTCGTATCATATTAACTAAAGGAACTGAGAGAATATGCTAGACGAATCAACGTTACATCTAATTGACTGTGTTCCATCAGATCCAGTGATTTGGAGAATACATACAACACGTGCATGACATCCTGTTATGAACAATGTTTCCCAGATTGGGGTCTTTTCCCTGAAGTTAAGAGAGTCACTAGCGATTCAGCAAGCAGATTCAAAATTAGGTTTACTACCCCCTGCACTCAGTCGGAATTCCTTCTTCTTTTCTCTTTCCTTCTCCATTTTTTCCTTTGCTTTCCTCATGTCTCTTAGCTTCCTCTTAATGGTGGCACGATCTCGCCGACTCGACACCCCCAGCTCCTGGAATAAAGGTTTTAAGAATATCTGTATTTTATTTAAACACTGGTTATGTATCCATTATATGATGATATTGTTGGTTAATTCGCACCTTGAGTTTACTGCTGTCTAAATCAGACAGATGTCTGCCATCAATGCCTTTTGCAGTGAACTCAGCTATGTACTGGTCCATGTTCAAGCCCATTAACCACTGACACACCTGCTGATTGGTCCACTCAGAAAGAGGGCGGTTCTGCCACAAATGCTGCCTGATATCTGGAGCAGGCTCATCAACCCTCTGAATAAGAACACAGGTGAGAAAATAAGTCTGTACATATAAAATAAAATCAGTAACAATTCACTGAGCCTGAGGCAAATAATTGTTTTTACATGTATTACATGGGACTTAAAGAAAAGCAAATTATAAGTAGATTTTTTATGGTTCATTTTTACATTTTGAAAGTGTGACAGTAGTCATGTGTGCTTCATTTCTGTACCTTATGTAGTATTCATTATTTTATTTGGGATGGCATTTTTGTTGAAGTTCCATGATTTCAGAATCAGAGACCACAAACTAAGTTTTTGACCATTATCCTGGGTTTATGCTTATATCCTGAGTTGAGAGGTGGATAATAAGCAATTATTGAATGAGGTGCAGTATGATATGGAGAATTCTTGAAATTGAGGGGGTTTTAATTGCACCACATCCTCCCACACCCAGCACAGATGGGTGGAGTAGCAATGGCTTTTCAAGAGAGCATCTCCAAATGCAACCTTAGATTTGGAGCCAAAATCTTCAGAAATGTAGCTTTCCAGAAACAGGGTAGCAGACCCCTGCTTTACAGACTTGTGGTGATACTGTGCAAAAAGTAATATCATGAAAAGCAAAATAAAATGAGAGTGTTACAGTTTACAGCAGAGGCCCTTAGGCATAGACCTCAAAGGCTGTTCTGTGTCTGTTTATCTATGCCAACCCTACACTGATTGGCAGCAGAAATAAATGGGGCATTTCCCAGACATGGTACCTGCAAAAACACACTGAGATGAATGAGGTGCCATATTTTTACATTAACTATTTAAACACGTACAGTAAATGTAAAAGCTTTTTATTTTGGGACTCAGACTGCAGGGGTGTATGCTGGGAGTATGGACATTTAAGAATGATGGTGCTCTGATTGTTTCTGTGTGATTATATAACCGGTCTTCTATGCACATCACCCACCCCCACCCCAATCTTTACAACAACAGCATAAACTTGTCAAACAAATAACTAAACTGGGAAAACAGATGATACAAAAGAATATGAATCAGCAAGTGAACAAAAAAAAAAAAAAAATCACTTATCCTGAATGACATAAAATACATAGACTGCATATCCAATAGTTACTGTATGGCAGCCTTGGCAAATCGGCGGAAATTTCTCACCAACCGAAATTTCATCTATGACTCATTTTGCTACGCCCTTGCTTCTAAAATATTCACCATCATATTGTGTGGCTCAGTGTGATCTTTGGTTATGTGTATCCTGGTAGAAAATGTAACTTCAGGTTATTTCTCCAATATTGCTGTTTGCATGTCACTCAGTGTTTATTAACTTTGCACTGTCTACTGTAGAACTGAATTACAGGTTCATAAAATTCATTATAACAGGTCAATAGAAGAAATTGTATTTTAAATATACTAAATAAACTGAGTCTTAAAAAAATCCTTATCACTGGCAAGTAGTACTCACTAACTATAGCGACTTAGTGTATGAGCATACATATAGTATAATACTAAACCACACAATATATAATATCCCACAGCTCTCTTACGAGTATTATTCAAATA
>CM045744.1:28288975-28323975 GCA_024760905.1 Plotosus lineatus | reverse complement strand
AGTGAATGCCAGAACAAGGTACTCTGTTAAGAAAAGTTTAAGAAACATATTTGGCTTATTTTGTGTAGCCAGGCTCAGGCTACGCACAATGCTTCCTTTTTGCCAGATTAGACAATCATAGGGGTAGAAATTCATGCCATATCTCAATGGCAAGATTAGCAACACTACAAGCTTTATGCCAACCAATCATTATTCATGTACAGATGCTCCCCGACTTACGTTTCAGTTCAGTTCCGGACTGCCGAACGCAAAGTGAAAAAAAACGTTTGTTACTGTATGTTCCAGTGACGTATGACGTTCATACTGTACTATACATCCATAAATACCATTACCGTATCTCATAAAACACCTCTAAATCAATTATTATAAACATAACATTGTAAAATAATATCAAATATATCAAATAATAAACAGTAATTTCAAATAAATTAAATTCAAGCAAAATAATTTCAAATGGATAAATTTTAATCAAATTCACTCATCAAATATCAAGTACAGTATCAAATATAACCTTTAATATTCTCTGTGATGAGATCTTTCTGCTTGTAAATGGTTCCGATGGTCGACGGAGCCATTTGGAAGAAACATGCAACAGTCGCATGTTTTTCACCAGCATCAATTTTCTTGATAATAGCCATCTTCGTTTCTAACGAGATGGCTCGCTGCTTTTTTCTGATTACCACTATCACTAGAGTAGGCTTACGCTTCTGACCAGCCATATTTGCTTAGGGTTACAAAAGTCCGCAAAACAGTATAAACACAAAGATCACAGAGACGAATTCTTAACACAAGGGTAACACGCGGTGAACTGGGAAGGAGGGGGGCACGTTCAGTCTGTCGTTTGTAAACAATGGACGCAGCATCATGCGCAAGTAGCGTATTACGTCAGCGTACTATGTAGGTACATCTCGTACTACAGAGAGCACGCTAAACTCAAAATTTGACATTATGTTTTAGAAAAAAAAAATTAAATCGAAAAATACGTAAAACAAATGTACGTAAAGCGGGGAGAATCTGTACTTGCAATGTTTTGCCCATCTGGGAAGAAAATAAATGAAAAATTCTGACGCTAGACTTTTTGACAGCACTGGGCATCCCAGATGCCGTCTTCCTGTTCTTTGATTACGTGACATTAGAAAACTTGGTGGCCATTCCCGTCATATTTGCGACAATTGCTAAGCATTTGTTGGCTAAGACAAGAGATGTTCCCCAATGGTAATAATGTACACTCTAAACCTTCTTCTTTTCCTTTCGGCTGTTCCCTTCAGGGGTCGCCACAGCAAATGATCTGCCTCCATCTCTCCCTATCCTCTGCATCTTCTACTCTTACTCCAACGACCTTCATGTCCGCCTTCACCACATCCATAAATCTTCTCTTTGGTCTTCCTCTGGGCCTTCTGCCTGGTAGTTCCAACCTCAGCATCCTACTACCAATATACTCACTATCCCTCCTCTGTACATGTCCAAACCATCTCAATCTAGCCTCTCTGACTTTATCTCCAAAACATCTAACATGTGCTGTCCCTCTGATGTACTCATTTCTGATCCTATCCATAATGTACACTCTAAACCAATCAGTTAAATTCTCGGTTCAATTAAAATACCTTGCCCTGATAATTGCTTCATTGTCCTACACGTCCTCAATTATTTTAAGGGTCTCTGCTACAATTAACAACTGCTTGCACATGCATATGCCAGCGTCATAAAAACACATAACATAGACCTTGATGTTGAGCTTAGCTTTCTTACCTTGTTCCCTCGTTCCACTCTGTCCCCCGTTTGTCCCTCTGTAGGACTGTGGGGAAGACTAGAGCTGGACACTGACTGCTCTTTTTCTCGGTCTCTAGATCGCTCCCTGTCTGCAAACCAGGAGAAAGGCATGCAGGATGGGATGGAGGATACAGAGTCGGAAGGAGAGCCGTTTCCACTGGAATCATCCACCACCTCTCGGGAGCTCCTGAGTATAGAAATGAGATAAAGAAAACAGTCATGCTTTTCAGAAACAACACAAAAGAGAATTAAAGCTGAGGGTTGAAAAAAATAAAATTCAAAACACAATAACAACAACCTGCTCCCTACAGAACCCCGCTGTGCTTCTTTTTCTTGTCTGTGGCCTTTCCCATCAGATTTGCGCAGACCACTAATGAAAAAAAAATTAATAAATAAGCACATACTACGCTGTAGACTTAAAACATATGTTTCAGAAAGTTTGCGTGTTACCCAAAATCTGGAAATCTTCTTTTGGACATTCTTGTTGTTGAGCTGTCACTCTCCTCATCTGTGAGAAAACATTAATTTATTATTTTGCATTCTCCTCAATTTCATTTCATCTGTGCTGAACTTTATAAGCACTATTACATTTGTTTAAGCATTGGAAATGTTGTCTTATAAAACAGCAATTATATTATTTAGTTTGTCCGCCGGCACTGATAAACTCTCATTTCTGACTGGCTAAACGGTGTGGATTCATTTTCTATACTGCACCGTCAACAACTCGCTGAAAGTCAAGTCACATATTGTAACACGATCCGTCTCATATACACTGGCAGGCCAAAAAAAAAAGTCGCACAATAATATTTTCATGAATTAAAATTTTTCATTTAGCTTTGATCGCAACATGTAATCTCCATGGCATTGTTGGTCCAGTTGGTCCAGTCGATGCTCAGCAACATTACCAGGGCAATAAAGTGGAGCAGCTGATAAGCTGAATGTACTGAATGAGCAGGTCATCACATCAATGGACTTTTTCTTTCCTGACGGTATGAATATTAAATGAGGATTCCAATCATGAAGGAGTGGTTCATGGAGCATGAGGAATCATTCTCACATATATATTGGCACCCCAGAGTCCTGACTTGGACCATATTGAAAGTTTTTTGGGATGTACTCGAGAAGAATCAATCAATCAATCAATTCTAGACGTCAGTGAAAAATGAACCCAACACTGGATGGAAATAAATGTCTTACGGCTTAAGTTTGTTGAAACGATGACATGACAATTATATACGAAAGGACGAAAGGTTACAGGCAGAACAACAACTTATTTGTGCATGTGGGTTTTTTTTTTGTTTTTTTTTTGGGGGGGGGGGCAATGTATTGTCATAGCTATAGCAAACAGCGATCTCACACAATTACTTAACCGATATTCCACATAATTTAAGTCTGTATACAATATGGTTTGAAAAATGAAGTTATTTATGAAAGAAAAAAAAACAAACAAACAAAAAAAAAAACAACAACAAAAAACTTATAATTGATGTGGTGATTGTTTCTGAATGAAGCTGTTTGTTAAAAAACAAGTGTTGGTAAATTGCTATGCTATTAGCCAAATGAAATCGTGTAGAAGGGTAAGCGGTTTTCTTTATTTAAAAAAAAAAAAAAAAAATCACTGCAACATTATAATACACACCCAAAGATATTTATATTATTATAAATAAATGAAATCGATGGTGCTAATAAATGAATAGGTGATGCTGCACCTTTGCTTTTCCTGCTCTGGCGACTCTCTTTCTTCTTGTACTTCCTGTTACGCAGGTTGTGAAGCAGGCCGGTGGATGACTGGCTGGAAGTAGGAGACTGAGGTGTAGACGAGTCTTTAGGAGGAGACAGGCTAGACCTAGTGCTGCCATCTCCATGAGGCATAAGGCCCTGAAACGAAGGAGGGCTGGACAGGTCTCTACATGGTTCTCCTCGAGGCCTCATCCTGGCTTGCTCATAACCTGGCTGCGCAGTGGGTACAGGGATGGAAAGGCTCTCAAAGCAAGATTGGCTCTGGTAAGTTTCAATGTTGTTATTGCTTAAACTTTCTTTGTGCTATGGAAGAGAAAAAAGAAGGGAATAACCCAGAGTCCTCAAGCCTACACCAAGCCGGAGGCTCATTTGTGTTAGTATATACTACACAGGAACACAAAAAGCAAACAAAATCAAGTTTTTGTTCAAAAGATTCTTTTTCATATATATTAAACAATACAGAGGCAGGTCAGGTGATGCACTTAGTGTCGTGTGTAGGCTTAACACCATTTTAGTCTATATATATTTTACACAGAAACACAAGTAGCACATATGTAATGGCAATTTTTTGTTTGTTCGTTTTATTTTTTAAATCAGGCAAAGTTTTGGTATGTACGTCATGGAAACATTCATTCATTTTCTGAATTGCTTAATCCAAATTAGGGTTGCGGGGAGGCTGGCGCCTATCTCAGCCGATTCTTTGTGAGGGCAAAGTACACCCTGGACAGCAGTGATAGACCACTGAGAGTGGGGCTTGAACCCCCAACCTTGGGATCGGTAATCCAGCACCCTACCACCGGGCAGACATAAGAAAAATAAACTAAAATTTGTGTGTTGTTTTGTTTTATTTTAAAACATAATAAATAAGAGACAGTAATAAACTGTGAGTGTCCATCAGTTTGTTTCAATTATTATCCACTCAGGATGACTTTTTAATACTCAGACCAATCGGATCACATTGCTCACGTGTAGGATATGCTAATATCATATTCAGCATAATCCACTAGAATACTACAATATATGAAAACAGATTATAGTCAACAATACCAAACACCTATAAGAAACTAGAATACTACTGCATGCCATAATGTACTGAAATATTATAATACGTACACTATAAGCAGCAATAAAAACCCTATACAGACACTCCCCGACTTATGTTTTTAATTGGTTCCAGATGGCCGAACGCAAGTTGTTACAGTGACGTATGATGCCTATATTGTACTATACATCCATAAATACCATTACTGTATCTCATACGCGGCACGGTGGCGTAGTGGTTAGCACGTCCGCCTCACATCAAGAAGGCCCGGGTTCGATTCCCGGCCTGGGCATTTCTGTGTGGAGTTTGCATGTTCTCCCCGTGCTTGTGTGGGTTTCCTCCGGGTGCTCCGGTTTCCTCCCACAATCCAAAGACATGCACTGTAGGTTAATTGGCCGTTCTAAATTAGGGACTACAGATGGAAACTAGCTATTAAGCTATAATCTGGTACAGTACATCTCTGTCTCTATGAGCTTAGTGTTCCTGTACATTGTCCCTTAAATAAATAAAATAAAATAAAACACCCCTAAATCAATTATTATAAACATAACATTGAAAAATAATAGCAAATAATATCAACATTAATTTCAAATAAGTCACATATTTATACCGAGTCACGTTACATGAAGCTTAAATCAACGCTTACAATATGTGAGGCGCTCAATACCAAAAGTAGTGTACTTGCGAAAGTAGTGTACTTGCTGTGGGTTATACGGACTTCCGGTCTTTCAAGTGCGCAAGGGTGCTGTTGAACTCATTTAGAACACAGCCTGCACTGATGTGAATCACCAACCATATTTGCTTAGGGTTATAAAAGTCCGCAAAACAGTGTAAACACAAAGATCACAGAGACGTCGTCTTAACACAATGGTAACACGCTATATAACTGAGTAAATGTAAATCTATGTAAATCATACAATGTGATTTCCTGGATTTTTTTTACATTCTGTCTCTTAAACTTGATGTGTACCTATGATGAAAATTACAAACCTCTCATCTTTTTAAATGGGTGAACTTGCACATTTTTATCTAGCCAAACCCAAAGATATTTGACAAGTGACAGAAGTTAAACATACTCAACAATACCCTGAAAGTCACCTGTGGCTGAACAGCTGACTGTGTGCTCTTAGCGGACTCGCGGAGTTTGCTCCGAGATGGCCTTTTGCGCTGGAATCCTTGGGTCAGTCTGGCTTTGGCTCTGTAAGCACTGCAGTCTAGACAGTCTGTTCGAGGAATTGCTTCCCCAAAGTCTGCATCTGAGGAGTGACGTATTAAATTACAACCTGCTTATTGTTGCTAAGAGTGTGGCGCAAATTTAAATTCTCAGAAATGCAGAGGATTAACACATTGAGACACACTTCACAATATTATATAGAAAATGTCAACAATGGGCTAAATGAATTTGTAAGATGTGATAATGATCCTGCACTACCATGGATGAGGTAGTCAGAGGCTTGTTCGTTCCTATCAGAGGATCCTGAGGTAGGACTGCTCTGTTGGCTCTCTAATGCAGGACTGCAGGACTCCTCAGGCGGATCCGAACTCCCTCGACCTTCCAAAACTGCGATCTGTGGCCCAACAGAGACAAGAAATGTAAAGATCCAACTACACCGTCCATCCCCAAGGGTCACAGGAGAAGCTAATAACAAACATAGCTGAGGTTGTCAGAGAGGCAGGGTACACCCTGAACAGATCTTCAGTCTATTGCAGGGCTAAAATGGACTGAGAGCTCAAACCTCCATCAAGCCATAACCAGAAAGGCAATGATGTAGAGCTCATCTAGCACCCTTACAAAATAAAATTTTACCGTTTTGAGCAGGTGCATGTCCATCATCATAATCACTATGTTTTCTCTTGCGGCCTGCAGTTGGCCTTGGGGAGCATTTGTTGAGGGTATCAAAGGTTTAAAAGATGCAGGAAAATCTCTGTCGTCCTGAAGGTATTTAACTGAATATTTATAGGGACAGGCATCAAAGATTTTAATTATTTATGTTGTACTGCATTTACAGAATGGATTTGAGCACAAAAATGATGGGTAAAGCTCTACAAAAATTTTCATTTCTGCGTGTAAAAGAAAACACACATTTTCCCCGGTTGCCAAGACCTGTGGGAACAAAAGTGAGCAGAAGGATACCCAGAGCTGACCACTATAAATGGCCCACCTATCGCCATCAGCTGATCTCTTTGGCAAGTTCTAGGTCGACCCTTGGGTCTTTGCCTGGTTGAACATGATTGAAACACCACACCAGGAAGGCGTTTGGGAGGCATTCCAACCACATGCCCGAGCCACCTTAACTGGTTCTACTCTGAGCTCCTCTCGGATGGCTGAGGTTCTCTCCCCATCTGTAAGGGGGAGCCCCGCCACTCGGCAAAGGAGGCTATTTGTAACCGAGATCTTGTTCTTTCGATCACGAGACAAAGCTCGTCACCGTAGGTGAGGGTTGGAAAGTAGCTCAACTGGTAAATTCAGAGCTTTATTTTGCGGCTCAGCTCCCTCTTCACCACAACAGACCGGCACAAGCTCCACTTTACAGCAGAGGTTGCAGCGACTTGCCTCTTGATCTCCCACTCCATCGTTCCCTCACTTGTGAACAGGATTCCAAGATACTTTAAGTCCTCTACTTGGGGCAGGACCTCATTCCAGACCCGGAGGGCGCATTCCACCCTTTTCTATCTGAGAACCATGACCTCAGACTCGGAGGTGCTGATTCTCATCCCGGCTGCAAAATCGTCTAATAAGAGCTGGAGGTCCTGGATTGATGAAGCCAAAAGGACATCATCGGCAAAAAGCAGAGGCGAGATCCGATTGCCACCAAACCAGAAGTGGTTCTTGCGCCTAGAAATTCTGTCCATAAAAATTATGAATAATTTTAATAACATTAAATCATTTTTATGGACAGGTTGTCATGCTACCAGGAAACCGACCATCCTGGGATTGAGAAATCAAGTACATCCTCTGCTCTAAAGACATTCCTGTGGCAGAAATGTGAACATAATTGAATTAGTACATCACAGTGAACCTGTGGATTTCATTGCAGTTGCACTATTGGGTGAGATTCTGCTGCAGTCGTAAATTAAACAACACTAATTAACATGACCAAGACAGACATTATTAGAATTTAACAGTAATAGGATCCCACAATTCACAACAAAAAAGTGATTGAAAATGTTACAGAAATATTAAATAAATATTATAATATTAAATAAAAAATGTAATAAATATTGTAGTATAAAGCCACAAATCAGCTCAGTAGTGATATGCTTTTGGCCCACATTACAACTAAAGCTTACTATACTTCAAACACTTGTGTCAGATTTACTTTTTCACGAAGCTTTCTCAGAGTCTTCTTATAATCCCTCTCTCGGTCCTCAAGAAGTATCTTCAGCCCCTGTTCTTTCTTTATAAACTCTGCTTCCCTGCAAATGGAACACAAGTAAACTCACTCACACTCAAATCCATCAATTATTCAAGGCATTTTCCACTCTTTTCGAGTTTTGAATTTACCCAAAGGCCTCGTGAGCTAAAGTGAGCAAAAAGACAGTCATTTAAATCTCACTGTCAGAGACAGAGAAACATTATATAACAGTTACCACTAGAAGAAATCTCTGATGATGTGCGGCAAGAAAAGTCCGTTTCAAAGCAATGTTTTATGCAATTAGAGGAATTGAAGGGCTGAGAGCAACAGTGGTCTGACCCCAAAAAACCCCTGAAAAATGAGATTAAGTCACTTCACATGAAGCTTAAAACAGCCAATCAACGCTTACAATACGTGAGGCGCTCAATAACGAAAGTAGTGTACTTGCTGAAAGTAGTTTACTTACTTGAAACAAAGCGCGGGTTATACGGACTTCTGGTCTTTTAAGTGCACAAGGGCGCCGTGGAACTCATTTAGTACTCAGCCTGCACTGATGTGAATCAGCAGAGCAGAGAGTTCTCTTTCTTGATTTTTCATTCATTTTACAACCCTCTTTTGTTAACTGAGTATGCATGGTAGATTGTGCTGAGCTGAACAAATAGTTAATTCATCTCTGTGTGTGTAAATATATATATATATATATACATATATATATATCATTTTATATATATATATATATATGTAATTTTTGATTGATTAACTGTTTTGGGTTTTTACACCCAAGCCTAGCAGCTCATCAGGCCAGTGCTTATCCCCGGTTTCCGTAGCATGAAGCAATCAGGAGTTGAACTCCTGGATGGGACGCTAGTCCATCGTAGGTTACCTTCCCAGTATATTTTTACTGGTACCCATTTATACTGCTGGGTGAACAGAGGCACACTTGTGGTTGAGACCTTGCCCTGGGGTCTTAGCGCAGTGAGGGTCTCAGTGAGATTTGAACTCACAACCTCCCAATCATGAGCCCAGCACTCTAACCACTACACCACCGGCTCCACTATATACACACACACATATATATATACATGCACTGCAATGCACTGAAGCACGAAGTAGCGAGGGATCACTGTATTGTTAAAAAATATACACTAATTGTTTTTTGTTGGGAGGCTGTGGTGGACCAATGGTAAGGTGCTAGATTACGGAACACAAAGTTGGAGCTTCAAGCCCCACTGTCACTGGGTTGTCAGTGATGCCCCCCCAGGGCAGGGTAATCAAAGGCCGGCCATATCTCTCACTGTCTATGTTGACAGGCTTGAAAATTAATCATTGCTGACTTTCATCAAAAGTAGGCTGCATAGCCATCAGTGTGTTTCTGCTCTGCAACGGCCTGGCAATCTTTCCAGAGTGTACTCTTCCCTTGCCCAGAGAAGGCCGAGATGGGCGCCAGGCCTCCCCATGACCCTAATTAGGATTAAGCAGTTCAGAAAATGAATGAATTTTTTTGCACTTGTAATGAATACGAACCATGAGAATTGGAATAAGGCGTGAACTACTTCTACCTCAACAGTCAAACGTGTCACCCCCCCCCCCCCCTTTTGACTTTCAACTTCATATTAGACCGTTTTAGGAGTTTTGGTTGTATAAACAATGTACAGGCACTAATACGAGATAGCTTGCTTACTTACAATTCTGTTTCACTGTCACAGTTACACTATAGTTGTATCACTACCACTGGCTGCAGACTTGCTCTACACAAAAGCCAATCATTAGAAAGATTGCGAGCATAATTGAATGCTTGTTATACAAGAGGTAATATGAATATACCTAGTGGTTTGGCCAATGTTTGTCACCACAAAAGGAACCTTAATGGTCCAAATTAACCACACAAAACAGTGTACGCTCTACCCAATGGCCCCAAAATGTTTAAATTGAAAAGTTTTATAAAAAGATATGCTCAACTGTCTGCTGTGTTTTCTCAGGTGTGAATAAATTCTGTCCCTTTTATGTTTAATATTAAATAGTACTTACGAAAGCCTCTGAATACGAAAAATCCAGGCTACGAAAAACATTTTCCTAAATTTTCGTCCTCTTTTTACGAAAACAACCTCTTTTCACGAAAATTTCATTCAAAAATTCAAACACGCCATTCACAAATTCAAACACGGCGCGCGTTTCTCTCTCATTGGCTGTCTCCTAACATCCCACCCCGCTGGCCTCCCATTGGCCAGGAGGCAGCTGAACTGTACCCATACTTCCTGTACCCATGCAGTGTTATATTTCGTTATCCATCATGGACCCGGAAAATACAGAAAAATGGAAATACAGTGACGGAGGTGATTATTTCAGAACGATATTGAAGCAGAAGGAAAACAGAGTGCTCCCCAAGACCTCCGATCTCGCAAGGAAGCAAGTTAATATTGAATCAGGACCTCTGATCTTTCAAACAGGTACTGTAATTCCGCTTTAAATACAACATCCCATCCATGTAAACATTTAAATAGAATTGCTCCGTTAGCTGCGTGTGGGCGGAGCCCGCATTCGGCAAAACACACCAGAGACAGAGAGAGTTTTGTGTGCGCGTGTGTGTGTGTGTGTGTGAGAGACAGAGAGAGACAGTGTTTTGTGTGTGTGTGTGTGTGTGTGTGTGTGTGTTTGTGTATGTGCGTTAATAAAAATGTTTAATAATTGTTTAATTAATAAATATGTTAATAAAATGGTTTAATAAGTTAATAAAACATTTAAATGGTTTAATAAATGATTTTCTTTTACTTTTAACACATATTTCATACAAAATTGGTGTACAGTACTTTTATCATTTTTAAAAGGGCTTATGAGGTAGTCTTGGGAGCCTTGGAACGAATCACGCGTTTTACATGTAAAATGCGCCTCTACTTACGAAAACTCCAGGTTCCGAAAAAGGCTCTGGAATGGATTAATTTGGTAAGTAGAGGGCCGACTGTATTTATATATTTGAACACACAATTCTTCATGTCTTACCGGTCCTTGTGCTCTTGAAGTAGTGCGTTGGTTTTGTCATATTTGACCTGCAGCAACTCGTGCTGACTCTGGGCCTCGCTGAGTCGTTGGTTAATGGTTTTGCATAGAGCCTGAGCATCTAGCCAGTTTTTCTCCAGTTTCTCTATTCTTTCTCTGCTCTCGTTCACACTCTTCTCCAGAGACGCACCTCGGACCTCCCAAGCCAAGCGTTCAGCTTCACACACTCGCAGCTACGGAGAGATGTACAGACGCACCATTCTGCAATTACAGGTGAGCACAGAGGACATGACAGCGGTTCTGCTTACCTTTTCCTTCATCTGCTTCACCTCTGCGAGAGTTGTGCTGTGCTTCGTTTGGAGCTGGAAGAGAGATAGGTCAAGCTTAGATAGAGTTTGGGGAAGATATATTGGAAGTTATACATGGGACGAGTGAGATTACTTTCAACCTCATTGTTATATTTTTAGACTTTTTATTTTGGTATTCATGACACTAAATTTGTCCCAAAATATAAAATGCACATTATATTGCCCATAACACCGAAGCCCTAAGTGGAGGTGCATTTATATTTTTATTTTCACTTAATTTTCAATAGATAATGGGTTTATTATGTTCTTTCTTGGCATAACAAAGGTTGACTTCGCTTGCTCTTAAATTATTTATGCTGTTTTGTAATCTCTAGGTCTCATTAATTAATGGACTTTATTACAGAAGAACATTTTATGATGTTGAGATCTTGAAAAAAATATTACATCGTTAGAGAAACAACTTTTTTCGATTAAACCCGTTATCTTTAAAAAACAACAACAAGAAATTAAAAAATATTGAGGTGTGCAGACGAGGTGTGATTTCCATTTTAGTGGCTATTTTGTTTTTACACCTGAGCCTAGTGCCTCATCAGACCAGTGCTTATTTCCAGTTTCTGTAGCATGAAGCGACCAGGAGTTCAACTCCTTCTGGATGTTACGTTAGTCCATCGCAGGGTTACCTTCCCAGTACAGTGGTACCTCACTTTACGAAAGTCTCACCAAACGAAAAATGCAGGTTACAAAACGCATTTTCCTAAAATTTTGGTCTCTGTATACGAAACAAGTTCACGCTACGAAAGCGCCGTCTTCAAAATTCAAACACTTTAAACACGCCATTCAAACATTCAAACAATGCAAGAGCTGCTCTCCCATCAATGACGTTCAAACATCCCGTCTTGCTGGCCTCCCATTGGCTAACAACTGAGCTGTCGTTCATGTCGCCATCCCTCGAGCGCCATCTTGGACAGGTCCACCTGATACCATCTTGGAAAGAGATCCCATTGGCTAGGAGGGATGACGCAGCTACATCCCATTGTCTATTATGGAGCTGAATCTACCATGATGCTTTTCGTGTAAAGGACAGAGTTACTGTTTTTTATGCTTTATTTCTTGACTCAGGCTGTTAACCTTCCATAAACATTTGTAAGATTATAACTCTGCTAAGAAGACCTGGTCAACACGCGCGCACACACACACACACACGTGTGTGTGTGATTTCCGGTGCAAGTGAGGAGAAGAAATGGGCTCGAGTGATATCACAAAGGAATATGGCCAAACCCGTCCACCATCGGTACGATATTGAAGCAGAAGGAGGTCTTAAAAGGTATGCTTTTATAATTTTTAAAGGGTTTAGGGGGTAGTATTGGAAGCCTTGGAACAAAGCACGTGTTTTACATATAGAATGCGGTTCAATTTACGAAAAATGCAGGTTACGAAAAAGGCGCTGGAACGGATTAATTTTGTAAAGTGAGGTACCACTGTATATTTTTACTGGTACCCATTTATACTGCTGGGTGAACAGAGGCACACTTGTGGTTAAGACCTTGCCAAGGGGTCTTAGCATAGTGGGGGTTTAACTGGGATTTGAACACACAACCTCCCGATCATAAGCGCAGCACCCTAACCACTATGCCACCGGCCCCACAAAAATATATGAATGCATGTCCACTTAAAACGTGTCTTTTTTTAGGTGTGCGGACGCTGATTTCCATTTTAATGAAGTACAAACAAATATTTTTTCTGTATGACTATCAAGCTCAGTTGATTTAATTTAAAATTACAATTCCTGGAAAGATGGATTATTTGCTCTTTCACCTTGGTTTACACTGGAGCAAGATATCACCAATCTCCATCATTTAAAAAAGCTTGGAGCGCCATGATTTTAAGCAGCTTGGAGCATGATTGAGGTATAAAAATGAGCCAGGTGTATCCAAGAAATGAAAACTGAAGGGACTGTGATGGCACATCAAGGTCTGTTACACTGTACGACAGTTCCCACGCTTTATCATGTTTGACATCAAATTGTAATAAATCGCATAAATTTTGGCAAATGTATGTTTTATAATGATGTAATCATACAAATCGTGTAAACCCAAGCCAAAGCAGCAGTCTGTGATTTTTTTTGTTTTGTTTTGTTTTTTATTTGAAGGTGATGAGGAAACTTCTTTGAACTCAAGTGTTACTGATTACAATGTCAATACAGGTGATTTTATCATTTTTTCCACCATAATATAATTCAGTTTTTAATTAGTACAGTAGGCGGCATGATGGCACAGTGATTAGCACGTCCACCCCAGAGCAAGAAGGTCCTGGGTTGGATTCTCAGCCTGGGCATTTGTGTGGAGTTTGCATGTTCTCCCTTTGCTTGTGTAGGTTTCCTTCAGGTACTATGGTTTCCTCCCACAGTCCAAAAACATGCACAGTAGGTTGATTGGCTGTTCCAAATCACCTCTAGGTGTGAATACGAGTACGAATGGTTGTTCCCCACCCTCACCCGGAGTACGCTGAGATGGGCACCAGCCTCCCCGCGACCCGAATTAGGATTAAGTGGCTCAGAAAATGAATGAATAAATAATTACAATACAATTTTTACAGCTATACCTCTTCAAATGTTATGTCCAACACTGTGGAATTTGTATCCTCAGGAATCACAATGCCTTGATTTTTCAGGTGTGCAAACACTTCTTGTGCCAAATCAAGGTTAGTGTCATCTTTCTCCTGCTTGTTCTTCTCCATCTTCTCCACCCCACTCTTTCCATTCTGTATTACATCAAAAAGTTAGACTACTTTTAAAAATACAATGTCTTTTGAACCCCATCATAAATACATATGCCTGCACATATCACACACACACACACACACACACACACACACACACACACACACACCTAGTAATGCCTCCTACCCACTTAATCAATGTTGCCTTTTTTCGTATGTAATCTCTTACCTCCTCCATGACACTCTTTTTCTTTTCTCCTGCTAGTGTCTGGTCTTCTTGCTTGAAGGGATCCTGTTCCCACTGCAGAATGTGAGCGGTGTGTTCTTGAGGCTGAGCGTCTTGAGTCTGGGGGACTTTTTCATCATTCTTTGCCTCCTGGTCGGCAGGGTCATTATCATTTTGGACCTGTTCTTGTGGGCTCTTTTCTTGTTCCAGTGTTTCACTGATTAATCGAGCTACTTCACTCTCGATGCCTGGCTTTTCTCGACCAATCAGGAACCTGCATTTCGACACAAAGGCAGGTTATCCTATGTATATTACAGAATTTGGTCATATGTGTGCACTCTGGAATTCTGGCACATAGGAATAAACAAAACAAAAAAAAACCCCCATACAAAATAATAATTAAAAAAGGAAATACAGACGCTCCCCGACTTATGTTTCAGTTCAGTTCCGGACGGCCGAACGTAAGGTGAAAAAAAAAAACGTAAGTTGTTAGTGTATGTTCCAGTGATGTATGACATTCATACTGTACTTACTATACATCCATAAATACCATTACCGTATCTCATAAAACACCCATAAATCAACATTAATTTCAAATAAATTAAATTCAAGCAAAATGGTTTCAAATAGATACATTTTTATCAAATCCACTCATCAGATGTCAAATACAGTATCAAATATAACCTTTCACATGCTCTGTGATGAGATCTTTCTGCTTGTAAATGGTTCCGATGGTCGATGGAGCCATTTGGAAGAAATGTGCAACAGTCGCATGTTTTTCCTCATTTCTAACTTTTTGTCCAACTAATTTTCTTGATAATAACCATGTTCGTTTCTAACGAGAAGGCTTGCCGCTTTTTCTGATTACCACCATCACTAGTAGGCTTTCGCTTCTGACCAACCATACAGTATTTGCTTAGGGTTACAAAAGTCTGCAAAACAGTGTAAACACAAAGATCACAGAGACGACGTCTTAACACAAGGGTAACACGCGGTGAACTGGGAAGGAAGGCATGTTCAGTCTCTGATTTGTAAACAATGGATGCAGCATCATGCGTAAGTAGTGTATTACATCAGCGTACTATGTAGGTACCTCTCGTACTACAGAGTAATTTGACCTTTTTTTAAAAAAAAAACAAAAAAACGTAAAATCGAAAAATACGTAAAACAAATAAACGTAAAGCAGGGAGTGTCTGTATACAGAAAATTCCCTTCCTTTACTCATGTTTTACTAACTTGCATTGTCTAGCTATAAATCCTTATACACTGTTGGTTTTACATCCATTTACTGGTAATGGTAAAGGTTCACAGAACACCAAAGCCACGCGTGTGAATCATTAACTGATCTTCCTGTTTCAGCGTACACTATCACGGAACAACCCCAAGCACACCTACAATCTATGACCACTAAAACCAGACACCACACTTAGTTAGCCACATTTACAACACACCGATAAATAATGAAGCTATTCATTTCATATTCTGATGGCAAACGGACCTTGCTCCGAGTTCCTGAACAGTAAAAGATTCACTCATGACGCATGACCCGAGTCACATTTATCTACATGTTCTTACTTCACAAGTCCTTTAGTGTTCTTCAGTATAGTGGCAGCGAACAGCTGAGTGACTCCCACCAGACTGATCCCATCCACCTCCACGATCTGGTCATTGACCTGAATACTACACATGCAAAAATGATTGACATGTCAACGGTAATTCGGTCTCAAAATAATCAATACGTTATCAATGAATCGGCAGCTGATAGGAAGTAGCTTTTAATGTATTACTGATATTGTTGCTGCTAAATATCTTAGGATTTAGATTAGGTACCGGCCGTCACGCTGAGTTGCTCCTTTCTCTGTGATGGTTTTTACAAAGATGCCAAGTTTCTCCAGACCTTGATCAGCTCCTACACCCATTCCAATTATACTGATCCCCAGACCTTCATCTCCTGTTCGAACAAGCCAAAAGGATATCTACACTTACAGGAATCCAATTCTGTGCATTAGATATGCTTAGGAAATCTAAGGATAAACAATTTTATAAATTAAATTATAAACAAATTAGCCATCCTGAGAATGTATAGCAATGTTTATATGCTCCAATGATCCAAAACATATGAAATGAAGTAATATTTCCATTCAAAAGAAAAAACTTGAAATTTAAATGTTATTCTCACTACAGACTGTCTGTCTGGGGGGAAATAGGATTCGCTCTTGATCCTATCTTTATTTCCACCTCAGAGTAAGTATGGATCAGTACAACCTTTAAAATATGTGACCATTTAGAATTCCATTATTTTGCTACAACTGATTAAAACATTTCGCTTATGACACCTAAAACATACCCCAGTGAACAAGCAAAGTGCTGCCTGCCATCCAATCAAGTAACCAAGTGTTGCATCATTTGTTATGCTATGTTACCTTTCTGAATTTCTACTGGGAAGACGTCCATTTTCTCCACTCTCTTCTCCAGCTCATACTCAGCTGAAGCTGATACAGGGTCAACGTCATCATTACTGCGATCGTACTCCTCGTTTGAATACGTACTGAACACCTGCATAGGGCGCACACACACAGACATATATACACACACACACACACACACACACACTTACTGAGGTTTCTTTTAAATCATTAAATTCCATAATGATTATACCAGATGACGACTGTTCAATGAGGCCCACATTATTATCTTAATTAAGGTCTGATTTATCTCGAACATGAATTCTCAAAGTTTTTATAATCAGGGAAATACTTCTTTAAAAACAAAATCTATTACACAAAGCCCCACAAAAAAACAACAAAAAAAGTCCAGCACTATATATTCTGTTGGACCACCTTTAGCATATAAATCATCATGACATTATTTCAGCAAACTGAAGGAAAGTCAGAACATTTCTTTCCATACAGAGTTTAGAAAAAGCTTTCACCAGTACAGTCGGCCCTCTTCTTATGAAATTAATCCGTTCCAGAGCCTTTTTCGGAACCTGGAGTTTTCGTAAGTAGAGGCGCATTTTCCATGTAAAACGCGTGATTCGCTCCAAGGCTCCCAAGACTACCCCATAAACCCTTTAAAAATGATAAAAGTACACCAATTTTTTATGAAATATGTATGAAATGTGTTAAAAGTAAAAGAAAATTATCTATTAAACCATTTAAACATTTTATTAACATTTTTATTAATTAAACAATGATTCAACATTTTTTATTAACACACACACACACAAAACACTGTCTCTCTCTCTCTATCGCTCTCTCTGTCTGTCTCTCTCACACACACACACACACTCTCACTCTCTCCGAGTGTGCGCGCTGCCAAATGCAGGCTCTGCCCACATGCAGCACGCAGAGGACGGAGCTTTTGAGATGGGGTGTTGTATTTATAGCGGAATTACCTGTTTGAAAGATCTGAGGTCCGGATTCAATATTAACTTGCTTCCTCGAGAGATCAGAGGTCCAGATTCATTATTAACTTGCTTCCTTACGAGATCGGAGGTCTTGTGGCGCCGCCCACTTCCGTGCACAAAAATGCTTCATTGCCGAATGTGGAGCTTTTGAGATGGGGCGCGGCTCATCCAGACCTCCTCAAATAAGCTGCAATGAGTACTGTACTTTCAAAACTCACGAAACTCACGAACCAACAGTACACCTCTCCTTTACGCGTGCGACAAACAAGCTTATGGGTACAGTACTATGGAGATTAAGCTCCTTCCTGGCCAATGGGAGGCCAACGAGACGAGATGTTAGGAGGCAGCCAATGTGAGAGCAACTCGCGCATTGTTTGAATTTTTGAATGGGGCATTTGGCGCTTTTCGTAAGAAGAGGTTGTTTCGTATACAGAGGGCGAAAATTTAAGAAAATGTTTTTCGTAACCTGGATTTTTTGTATTCAGAGGTTTTCGTAAGTAGAGGGCTGACCGTATGTTGAATTGATGAGAGAAAAATTGAACCACTCCATAAAGCCTTCTCCAGCACACCCCCAACGGCTTTCAGCAGGGATAACGTCAGGACTCTGGGTGCCAGTTCACTGTATGAAAATGAGTCTTCATGCTCCCTCCTCCATTCTTTCACTACTTGAACCAAATGTTTCATATGCATGATATCAGTATAAAAAAAAAAAAAAAAAAAAAAAGAATAAAATCCCACTGATGGAATTTAATACATTTAGATGATCAGGTGACTTCATTTTATTGCTACATTATGTTGCTGAGCTTCAACCCGATGGACATGACGTATGACGTTCATACACCTACTATATGTCCATAAATACCATTACCGTATCTCATAAAACACCCCTAAATCAATTATTATAAACATAACATTGTGATATCAAAAATATCAAATACTATCAACATTAATTTCAAATAAATTAAATTCAAGCAAAATAATTTCAAATAGATACAATTTAATCAAATTCACTCATCAAATATCAAATACAGTACCAAATATAACCTTTAACATTCTCTATGATGCGATCTTTCTGCTTGTAAATGGTTCCGATGGTCGACGGAGCTATTTGGAAGAAAAGTGCAACATTCACATATTTTTCACCAGCATCAATTTTCTTGATAATAGCCATCTTCCTTTCTAACGAGACGGCTTGCCGCTTTTTCTGATTACCACTATCACTCGTAGGCTTACGCTTCTGACCAACCATATTCGCTTAGGGTTACAAAAGTCCGCAAAACAGTGTAAACACAAAGATCACAGAGACGACGTCTTAACACAAGGGTAACACGCGGTGAACTGGGAATAAGGAGGGGCACGTTCAGTCTGTCGTTTGTAAACAATGGATGCAGCGTCATGCGTAAGTAGCATATTATGTCAGCAGACTACATAGGTACGTCTTGTACTACAGAGAGCACGCTAAACTCAAAATTTGACAAAAAAAAAAGTAAAATCAAAAAAATACATAAAACAAATGAACGTAAAGCGGAGAGTGTTTGTATAGAAATCTGAAAAAAAAAATTAAACAACAACAATAATAATAATAATAATAATAATAATGGGAGCTTTCTATTAAAAATGCTTAGATTTTTGTAGAACTGTCTGTGCTGGATGAATAATATCCATTTGATTATTGTCTCAGTAACCTCATATGTTTCTTATCAATGTTCTGTGTATTATAAAGCCTTGCTGAGATTTGAAATCCACAGCGCATTTCTGTACTCTACTTACATTTGTACTGGTTTTGCTAGCTGGATTATCACAACAATGCACCGGAATGCAACAGCATTTTCAGCACATAGAACTAAATAATATCAGGCCACAATCTACATTTCCCACATGTATTATACATAAAAAAAATTCAGTTGCTCGTTTAAGTGCTTCCTGTTGTCATGGAGCAACAGAACACCTTCGAACAATGTCTTTTTTTTTTCTGCAGACATGCAGAGGGAAGTCTCTCTCTCTCTCTCCCTCTCTCTCTCTCTCCTGCACAAGTCTCTTTTTCCCCAAACACATCGTACAGTTTATTTTTAAAGACAAGCAGGGATGAGATTTATAACTGCACAACTAAATGAGAGTGAAAAAAACCGCAGAAGCGAGTGCAGTAATCAGGTCACATATTACACTCGGATTCCACTGCTTTTTTTTTTTTTCCCTTTCAAGAAGCTGCCATGTCTCAAGCTTTGGATTCAGAGTGCTAATAAGCATAGCCAGACTCACGGTGCAACTAGTCAAGGGTGAAAGCTCTCCTACACCACAGCAGAACAGAATGCCACCAGATTTAGCCCCACCTGCTAGTGTCAGATGTCTTGACTTCTCACTCAAGCAACACCCCATGTGTGTGTGTGTGTGTGTGTGTGTATGTATATATATATGTATAGAGCAGTGGTGGTCTAGTGGTATAGGGCGCTGGATCGCTAATCCAAAGGTTGGGGGTTCGAGTCCCACTCTGCACAAGGTTGTCACTGTCCCCCCCAGTGCAGCTAACTGGGTTATCAAAGGCCGGCCATGTCTCTCACTGTCTATGGTGAGAGGCATGTAAAAGAACCATTGCTGACTTTCGACAAGAGTAGGCTGCAAAGCCGTCGGCGTGTTTCCCCCGCGATATGGCCTGGCGGGCTGTCCAGGGTGTACTCTGCCCTCGCCCTGAGTTGGCTGGGATGGGCACCAGCCTCCCCGCAACCCTAATTACGATGAAGCGGTTACAGAAAATGAATTTTATTTATATATATATATATATATATATATATATATATATATATATATATATAAACCCCTGGTTAATAAGTGTTCTTTAGCTTCTAATAAATTCCGGGGTGTGGGGGGGTTTCTCTCTGTTTCTTCTTCTAAATACTGTACAGGACAACACTGGAGAAATTTGGGAGTCCAACCTTTAATTCAAGTACATTTATTCAGTGGGGGAAAAAAAATCCCACATTCAGGAATAATTATTTTATGTCAAATCATGTGTGCCACAATTATTAGTAACCCTGATGTTAACATTTTACATAACCCCCTTTCACCAAAGAACTTCTTCTTTTACTTTCGGCTGCTCCCTTCAGGGGTCGCCACAGCAAATCATCCGCCTCCACCTCACCCTGTCCTCCGCATCTTCTTTTCTGACTCCAACGACCTTCATGTCTTCCTTCACCACGTCCATAAATCTCTTCTTCGGTCTTCCTCGAGGCCTTCTGCCTGGTAGTTCCAACCTCAGCATCCTACTGCCAATATACTCACTATCCCTCCTCTGTACATGTCCAAACCATCTCAATCTCGCCTCTCTGACTTTGTCTCCAAAACATCTTACGTGGGCTGTCCCTCTGATATACTCATTTCTGATCCTATCCATCCTCGTTACTCCCAGGGAGAACCTCAACATTTTCATCTCCGCTACCTCCAGCTCTGCCTCCTGCCTTTTCCTCAGCGCCACTGTTTCTAAGCCATACAACATCGCTGGCCTCACCACCATCTTGTACACTTTTTCCCTTCATTCTTGCTGAAACTCTCCCTATCGCACATCACACCGGATACTTTTCTCCAACCATTCCAGCCTGCCTGCACACGCTTCTTCACCTCTTTTCCACACTCTCCATTGCTCTGGATTGTTGAGCCTAAGTACTTAAAATCCTCCACCTTCGTTATCTCTGCTCCCTGTAACATCACCGCTCCTCCTGGGTCCTTCTCATTCACACACATGTATTCTGATTTTCTGAGGCTAACCTTCATTCCTCTCCTTTCCAGGGCATACCTCCACCTCTCTAGATTTTCCTGCACTTGTTCTCTGCTCTCACTACAGATCACGATGTCATCTGCAAACATCATAGTCCATGGAGATTCTTGTCTCACCTCGTCTGTCAGCCTGTCCATTACCATAGCAAACAAGAAGGGGCTCAGAGCTGACCCTTGATGCAGTCCCACCTCAACCTTGAATTAGTGCCGGTCACACCGACAGCACACCTCACCACTGTCTTACATCTCTCATACATGTCCTGCACCACTCTAACATACTTCCTCTGCCACCCCAGACTTCCTCATGCAATACCACAGTTCTTCTCTTGGCACCCTGTCATATGCTTTTTCCAGATCTACAAAGGCACAATGTAGCTCCCTCTGACCTTCTCTGTACTTCTCTATTAACATCCTCAAGGCAAACATTGCATCTGTGGTGCTCTTTCTTGGCATGAAACCAAACTGTTGTTCACAAATGCTGACCTCTGCCCTTAGTCTAGCTTCCACTATTCTTTCCCATAACTTCATCGTATGGCTCATCAACTTTATCCCTCTGTAGTTGCTGCAACTCCTGCACGTCTCCTTGTTCTTAAAAATGGGCACCAGCACACTTCTCCTCCACTCCTCCGGCATCTGCTCACTCTCTAGTACCGTGTTGAACATTCTTGTCAGAAAATCTACTGCTACCTCTTCTCGAACACTTCCATACCTCCACAGGGATATCATCAGGACCAACTGCCTTTCCATTCTTCATCCTCTTCAATGCCCTTCTCACTTCACCCTTACTGATCTTTGCTACATCCTGCTCCTCAATGGTTACCTCTTCTACTCTTTTTTCTCTCTCATTTTCCCTCATTCATCAGCTCTTCAAAGTACTCTTTCCATCTTCCCAGCACACTTCTGTCATTAGTCAATAGAGTTCCCTCTCTGTCCTTTATCAATCTAACTTGCTGCACGTCCTTCCCATCTCTATTTCTCTGCTGTGCCAACCTGTATAGATCATTTTCTCCCTCTTTACTATCCAACCTATCATACAAGTCATCATATGCCCTCTGTTTGGCCTTAGCCACTGCTACTTTCGCCTTATGCTGTGTCTCCCTGTACTCCTGTTTACTCTCTTCGGTCCTCTCAATGTCCCACTTCTTCTAGGCTAACCTCTTCCTTTGTACACCTCCTGCACTTCCTCATTCCACCACCAAGTCTCCTTATCTACTTTCCTTCCAGAGGACACACCAAGTACTCTCCTACCTGTGTCCCTGATCACATTTGCTGTGGTTGTCCAGTCATTTGGAAGCCCTTCCTGGCCACCCAAAGCCTGTTTCAACTCCTCTTTGAAGACAACACGACACTCTTCCTTTTTCAGCTTCCACCACCTTGTCTTCTGCTCTGCCTTTGCCTTTTTCACCTTTCTCACCATCAGAGTCATCCTGCACACCACCATCCTATGCTGTTTGGCAACACTCTCACCCACGATGACTTTGCAGTCACTGACTTCCTTCAAATTACATCGCCTACACAAGATGTAGTCTACCTGTGTCGCCTACCTCCGCTTTCATAAGTCACCCTATGCTCCTGTTTCTTCTCAAAGAAAGTATTCACCACAGCCATTTCCATCCTTTTTGCAAAATCTATCAACATCTGTCCTTCTGCGTTCCTGTCCTGGATACCAAACCTGCCCATCACTTCTTCGTCCCCTCTGTTACCTGCACCAACATGTCCATTGAAGTCTGCACCTATGACCACTCTTTCACCTCTGGGGTACTCTGCATCACTTCATCTAAGTCACTCCAGAATCTCTCCTTCTCTTCTAGCTCACATCCTGCCTGTGGGGCATAAGCACTAACAACACATTGAGCATTACACCTTCAATTTCTAACTTGAGATTCATCACTCTGTCTGACACTCTTTTCACTTTTAGAACATTCCTGACAAACTCCTCCTTCAAGATGACTCCGACTCCATTTCTCTTCCCATCCACACCGTGATAAAATAGCTTAAACCCTGCTCCTAAGCTTTTAGCTTTGTTACCTTTCCACCTGGTCTCCTGAACACACAGTATGTCCACCTTCCTCCTCTGCATCATGTCAACCAGCTCTCTACCTTTTCTGTGCATAGTTCCAACATTCAAAGTCCCCACTCTCAGCCCTAGACTCAGGCCTTTCCTCTTCTCTCTCTCTGCCTACGGACACGCCTCCCACCTCTCCTTCTTTGACGTCTTCGACCAACAGTAGTCCAATTTCCATCAGCACCCTGTTGATTGACAGCACTGATGGCGGTCGTTGTTAACCCGGGCCCTCGACCGATCCGGTATGGAGGTAATACTTTTGATTTGCATTTTAAGTAATTGGCATTGGTTTTACGTCGGATGCCCTTCCTGACACAACCCTCTGCATTTCTCCGGGCTTGGGACCGGCATGAGGGGGAGAGACACTGGTTAGTGCCCCCCCCCCACCTCATGGCTGCATTCCTTTCACCAAAGAACAGCAACCGATATTCTCCGATAATGTTTTACAAGACGGCAGAATACAGAAAGAGGGATCTTCGACTATTCCTCTTCGCATAAGCTCTCTAAATCATCCAGTGATCTGGGTCCTCTCCTCTGCATCTCACTCCACAGGTTTTCAATGGGGTGGAGGGCTGAGGCATGAGATGGCAATGGGAGGAGTTTGATTCTGTGTCTGGTGAACCATTTCTGTGTAGATCTGGCCACATGTTTAGGGTCATTCTGTTGCTCAAAGACTCCGTGACGGCCCATTTTCAGCTGTACGGCAGGAGCCACCAGATTTTGATTCAAAATGTCCTGATATTTTAAAGTGATCATAACGCCATGCACCCTAACAAGGTTCTCAGGGCCTCTGAAAGAGGCCACAGCATCACCAATCCTCCCCCATGCTTCACAGTGGGCATGAGGTGCTTTTCTGCAAACTCATCTTATGTGTTCCGCCAGGACCACTTAGAGTGCCAAAAAGCTCTATCTTGGTCTCATCTGACCAAAGCACACAGTCCCATTTGAAGTCCCAGTATCGCTGAACAAACTCCAGATGCTTGCATTTATGACTCTTCTCCTTTCGGCTGTTCCCTTCAGTGGTTGCCACGCGAATCATCATCCTCCATCTCACCCTATTCTCTGCATCCTCTTCCCTTACACCAACTACCTTCATCACATCCATAAATCTTCTCTTTGGTCTTTCTTTAGGCCTTCTGCCTGGTAGTTCCAACCTCAGCATCCTACTACCAATGTACTCAATATCCCTCCTCTGCACATGTCCAAACCATGACTGTGAGTCTGAAAAGATTTTTTCCCCCTGCATGCCTCCCAAACAGCTTGTTGGCATATAGATGATGCCTGATGGCTGTTTTGGAGACTTTGTAATAGTAATATGCGACCAGTTGTTGCAATTCATTAACATTGATCTTTTGGAGGACTTTTTATTTCTCTCAAAATCCTCCTCAGTGAGTATGGTAGCCAAGTAACCTTGTGTCCTCGTCCAGGCTTGTTTACCACTGTTCCAGTTGTTTTAAACTTCTTAATGATTCCTCTGACAGTAGATAATGGCAGGTGCTGGGGAAGGTCTATTTTCTTGCAGCCGTTACCTGACTTGAAGGTCAACACCCAAATGCTTTACTTGAATGGTGTATTCCTTTGTCTTTTCCATGTCGAAGAGTAAGAGAAATGGCCTCCAGGTCATAATTATACACCAGGAAAACATGAAGTGATGAATTAATAAATTAAATATTCCTAGATAGTCCGATCAGCTTTGTAAACTATTGAGAAATGTCAGAAATACTTTAATTACATTTATTTCCTAGGGATGCCAATAATTGTGGAACTGTTAAATTTATGAAAAATAATTATTTCTCACTCAGGGATTTGCTTTCCTCTTAAAAGTCACCTGAGTTCAAGGTCAAATTTTCAGAGTGAGTGAGTATGCCTCTGCAATTTAAAAATATATATTTTAACACATCTTAACCTGGGGTGCCAATAATTATGGAGGGTGGTGTACACACTGCTCAGAGTGTGTGCTTGCACTTTGGATGGGTTCATTTATAACACACACACACACACACGTTTATGTAATCTTACAACACAAAAGACATGGAAAGTAAATAATAGTGCTATAAGGGTAATGTGCAAGAAAAACTGTTTACATATACAGAATAACCACAATGGCATCACAGAACCCTGTTTTAAGCATAAAATAAAAAAAAATAAAAAGAGACTTTATTCTTGTCATTCAAGACAGACAGCTAAACAAATCCGGATCTAACTAGTTATATTCTGACACACACACACACACACACACACATACACACATACACACACATACACACGAAAATCTAAATTAAAAAATTACTCCTGGAAAAGAACATGATAAAACTGTGTAATATTTAAAAATAAATGAAATGTCAAAAAAATAAATGTATATTTTTCATCCCTTTTAACTAACAAACTAAATCTTTTTAAAAGTATAACTAACAAACAAATTAGTTAACAGTCATTCTACAATTCACGTGCATTACCACAGAAAACAGACAGACTGTCAGTCAGACACTAAACAACCCCCCACCCTGTCTTTCTCACACACACACACACACACACACACACACACAGAGGGCTCTTTCTTTCCTTACTAAACAGAATCTGTGCCTTTTAAAGTATTCCACTTTCTAGTTGTCCAGCACAGTCATGCGACCTTAAACAATGCACTTCCTGTGTGATGCCAACCAATCCCAATCATTATCCCTCACATCTGGACAATTGTATGGTCTTGAAAAAAACATAATACATACATATCATTGAGAATCAACCATCAATATCATGAAAAGGTATGAAATGTTAACATCCGGAGGGTTAGGGGTTGATCACAGTACAGGTACAACAGAAAAGAGTCAGATACGAACCAATTTGTTTTGCAGGCTTTTTTTTTTTTTTTTAAATTTGCATCGAAATGTTTTGGAACTCCACATGTAAGTGAATATTTTATAGCTTAAATACATATAATCATATGAATGTCATGTGAAAAATCATAGTTCTCAACTAATATGATTGGTTTGCGGATGTTTGGCCAAACAAAAAAAAAAAAAAAAAAAAAAAAAAAAAAAGGCAAATCTCCCATCATAAATCTGTCCCGTTTTGTTCGCTTTTTGTTCTCACATAATTCGGTTTTATTTCTCCAACTTGTCAGTTTTCCTTGCAAACAAAACAATTTTGCAACCTTCACACATCATGTACAGACCGTTTCAGGAGACTTTGAGATGACTCCGTGTCAGAGCCTCATTTTCAAACATTCACGGAAATTTCAAAACATGAAAATTTAAAAAAAAAAAATTTCCGATAAGTTCATAAACCAGTCAGGCCAGTGGTGGCCTGGTGGTGAAAGGTGCTGGATCGCTAATCCTAAGATTGGGGGCTTGAGTCCCACTCTCCACAAGGTTGTCACTGTCCCCCCCACCCCACCCACCTCCCAATGCAGCTAACTGGGTTATCAAAGGCGGGCCATGTCTCTCACTGTCTATGGTGAGGCTCATGGAAAAGAACCATTGCTGACTTTCGTAAAGAGTAGCTGCAAAGCCGTCAGTGTGTTTCTGCCCTTTCTGAAAGGGTTGTGTCAGGAAGGGCATCCGACGTAAAAACCTATGCCAAATCAACCCCTGAAATAGCCGAAAGGAAAAGAAGTTCATAAACCAGGCATCTAAAATGTGATGCCGTAAAATAAATTTGACAGCATTCTGGGAATGAAAAGCAAAAGCCTCAGATTGCCATTCGTGTCAGTCACTTTTTATTGCACCTCTAGTGTGGCTCACCCACTTACCACCAAACACAAAGACCTGTAGCTGTACTACTTAACAGAAACCGATATGAAGGAAGACACTGTGTACTTATTTACAAATGGAAATATTCCTGAACAGCCCTGAGGGAATATAACTTTTGATAGTTATATGTCGAGACCTGAAAGAAAGAATGCTTCAAAAATTCCTGTTTGTCTTCTTCCAGGAGAGAAAACCTCGTTAATCCTTGAGCCATTGAGTCAAACGTGTTATGAGCTAGGACAGTAAAGTGTGGAGGCTTCTGTTAGACCAAGGCTGGATTTTGGCTTTACCTTCGTCATAGTCCATAAAATCTAATACAGGGATCCCATCGCGGTTTTTTTTAAATAAATAAATATTCATTGAATTAAAAAAATAAGGAAATTACAGAAGAATAGGGGGAAATTTCATGAAAAACAAGGCCAATAATAAAAAAAAAAAACCCTAAACAAACACAAAAAAATAACAAAATCTCCCATCAAAACTAGTTACATTGTTGGATCTGTGTGTGCGCATGTATGTGTGTCGGCTTCTTCTCATGCAATACCATCTGTATATTTGTGTGTATTTATAATTTTATTTACATCTTAGGGCATGTTTGAATGCTTAATTGTTATTATAAGCCCTTATAGCATTGAAAATGAATTTATTGATATTATATACATCATTGGTCCCTAAACTACGGCCCACCTCCACACATTTGGCCCGGCCCCCTGAACAATACCAAAGACACATGATGATTACTTTTTTTTTTTTTTAAGTCTGGCCAAGCAATCAAGACTAATACACACCTAGAACATGATAGTCTATTCCACCCTTCTGCCATCTGTGCCCCATCTGAACACCCCCTAGAAATAAAAATCCTAGACTCTCCACTGTCAATTAGAACGGAATAATGGTGACAAGGTTATGGAAGAGAAAGATTGATTCAGAATGCAGGGAATTTAACCTGCAGTGGACAAACCAATTTTTTTTTTTTTTATTCAATGCAAAGAAAACGTTTGTATCCTCTGTGAAGAGGCAGTAGCGATATTCAAAGAATACAATCTGCGCCAACACTCTGAATCCCGTCACAAAGATGAGTATGATCGCTTGCAAGGCCAAACTCTCAAAGCTAATAGGTCAGGAGAATACATTTGTACGCCAGGCTCAGCTGAACCAGTCGTCTGTTCGGGTAGCTTTCGGGCTGCTAAACTGACAGCAAGCAGCGTTTTTTTTCCGTGACTTTTTTCTGTGAAGGTCCCAGAAAGGGTTACTAATATTTGGTTATGCGTGGCTTACTGGAAAACAGTAAAAGGCAGCCCTGCGATCGTAACACTTTTTCTGTTACAAACTGACCTCGGCCCCCCATCAGAGAAGGGAAAAGTTATGTGGCCCTCGCCCGAAAAAAAGTTTGAGGACCCCTGATATACATCTATACATGTACGTATACGTCAGTCGGGCGGGGGTGGGGGGAATCCTACTCATGGATTTCGATAGTCGTGTGGGGATCTCGGTCCCAATTAACCGCGTAAAGTGCGGGATCCCTGTACAGTATAAAAGGTGTGGGATTATAAGGGTAAATTCACAAGCTCCAATTTCAAATAAAACAAGCCTACAACCATTTAAGATGGATGCAAATGTCACTAATTTGGTTCAATTACATAAGATGTTTAGGAATTTTTGGCAGTGCTTTCTGTGAAAACCCTCCATGAATTTCCACATTTATTCACTCAGTTCTATTTGCACCTGCATGAGTATAAAGGACTTGTCTGCCAACCTTGACTCCTACTGGAACCCAGTAATCTAGACCCCAGGCACAACTCTAAGGAAAGTTAAGGAAAACAGGGTGCCGGATTTATTGAACCCACTCCGACAGACATTATAACCCCTGGCAACAAATCGAGAATAATAGAATCTTAGTGTATAAGCCAACAAGACAGTCGCAAATGTTTTAAACATTCTGTCTGGCATATATTTCCCCAGACCTAACAGAGGAAAATATTCATTGCTGAAGGAAAAAAATAAAACATATGCAGTCACCTAAAAGTACTGATCTGCATTTCTCAAACAAACTAACTACACCCCCACCACCACCACCACCAGAAGCGCAATATTGTATTCTGAAAGTAAAAAAAAAAAAAAAACTTTTTAAAACATCGTGGTGATGTGATACTGTGTTAATCCTGCAAGGGAAATCTGGCTCTTTCTTTCACCCATCCAAATTGTCCCCACACAAAAGCATACATGTAAACAGTGAGCAGACTTAGAGCAACACATTCGGAGCACCGGAGAAAGGGATGATGCTGCTCACTCCCCAAACATTTTTCCTCCTGGTTCAAGAATCAAACCTCTAATCTCTCGGTCCCAAATATTATTTCCTAACCATTAGGCTATTGTTGTACTGGAGATCTTAATGAGTTAGGAAGGGTAACGCACATACATACATACATAACATAGAAAATACTCAGTGACATGGAAAGGTCAACAGTCCAGTTATCAATCTGACTGAAAATACAGTGGTACCTCACTTTATGAACGTCTCACCAAACGAAAAATGCAGGTTTCTAAACGCATTTTCCTAAAATTTTTGTCGCTGTTTCAGAAACAAGTTCATGTTACGAAACCGCCATTTTAAAAATTCAAACAATGCACGAGCTGCTCTCCCATCAATGACGTTCAAACATCCCGCCCCGCTGGCCTCCGATTGGCTAACAACTGAGCTGGCATTCATATTGCCTTCGCTCGAGTGCCATCTTGGACAGGTCCACCTGACGCCATCTTGGACAGGGATCCCATTGGCTAGGAGGGATGACGCAGCTACCTTCTATTGCCTATTATGTAGCTGAATCTACTATGATGCTTTTCGTGTAAAGGACAGAGTTACTGTTTTATGCTTTATTTCGCGACTCAGGCTTTTAACCTTCCATAAACATTTGTAAGATTATAACTCTGCTAAGAAGACATGGTCAACACGCGCGCATGTGATTTCTGATGCGAGTGAAGAAATGGGCTCGAATGATATCGCAAAGGAATATGGCCAAACCCACCTACCATTGATACGATATTGAAGCAGAAGGAGGTCTTAAAAGGTGAACTTTTATACTTTTTAAAGGGTTTAGGGGGTAGTATTGGGAGCCTTGGAACAAATCACACGTTTTACATGTAAAATGCGGTTCAATTTACGAAAAATGCAGATTACGAAAAAGGCTCTGGAACGACTTAATTTCGTAAAGTGAGGTACCACTGTATATGGTGGAAATAAAATTGAAAGTTGATCCATGACAAGGCTCTATCCTGAAAAGCTAATTTTTCAAAGCTGTTTTTTTTAATTATTTATTTATATATATTTTTTTACACTGAACTGAGCAACAATGTACTAATGGTAATTTTTGTTGATAATTTTGTCTGGAAATAAGATGCAATCTTCTAAAAGGCATTTCACTATATTTTCTTGAAAGATATTTCATAACCCAGAATGTTTACTCACTTTAAACTGTATTGTATTTTTTTCTTAAAAAGTAGTTGCAAAGTAAAAATGCTGGTTGAACATCCTCCAAATTTGGTGATGCCATAAAATGTACCGGGGACAGGAGGATAGCTCCCATACCATAATCTTTCCATTTGAACCCACCAAGATACTTATCACAGCAGAGGCAGGTCCATTCAAAGTAAATTATAGAGGATCAATATCTGTGAGACCTCAGAATTGCTTTTCTAAGCCTTTCCTACACACTTGGAGCTCAAATGGATACAATTAATCTTTGAAAATTTGGTTACCACTTGTGAAAAGTCAGAGCCAAGCCCAACTCTTATTCCAGATCCAAGCCAGAGATTAGCATACGGAATTAAACTATACCTAAGGCTACCCCCCCCCCCCCTTCTCATTCCATGTTACCTGCCTGAATTAATGCAAGCTCAGACAGGACCCTCATGCAAAAGTCGACAGTTTCCTCACACATGAATGCACTGTTTACTGATTCAGAATCAGATTTTCATACCTACACAGTACTATTGAAAACGTACAAGGATCAGCAAGTGTGCCCTTCGCCTGCCGCTATTGCACAACATACAGGTACTCAAAACACTTACACCAGCATGTGAGATCTTGTATAAAAAATGTAGAGTAAGGACAGTTAAACCAACAAAGAAATTTTTCCAAAGACAAAGCTAGGACCGACCGAAATGGACTAGCAGATGTTTGGACAATGTTGTCAGAGGATTTTGTTTCACGCAATCCAGGTCATATAAATTCCTTATCCATTTCCTAAAAGTTCTCCTTGACAGGAGTCTGTAGGCTATAGACCACCTAACAAAGCTGTCAAGGGTGAAAGCATACAAATTCAAGATTGTGTTAGCCATACCTTGATGGGAGCAGTGGAGAATCTGATCGTCCTCCTTGGGCTGAGGTCTTCTTCATCAGAGAGGCCTGGAAGCTCTTCAAATTCGTGTAAATGCTCATGTTCTGGTCCAATGTGAAGTCCATTTTGCTGGTAGTCCAACTTACTTTCTCGGTCATCCACAAAAGCAGCATTCTCAATGCCACATATCAATGGTCTCTTCCCAGCAGAGTCCTCAGTCCCTTGCTGTTGCCCGTCTTCTACATTCACATCTCCAACCTCATGGTCATCATTATCGTCCTCTAAAGCTTCCTTTCTCACATCATTATCATCTTCCACATTTTCCTCCATCTGTATAGTGTCCTCTTTTTCCTCCTCCACTTTCTGCTCAGTTTTCATCTCACTTTTCAGACAGAGTTCCTCCTGCACTTGCTCTACTTCATCTTGTACAACTTTCTCCTTCTCAGCATCATCTTCCTCCTTCTGGTCCTCTTCATGTACACTTTTATCCACAGCCAACTTTTCCTGTCTTTCCTTGTTTTCTACAACCATTGTTCTGTCCACCTCCTCCTTCTTTATCCCCTCCCCTATTTTAAAATCCCTCCCTGACTCATCTTTATCATATACTTTTTGGGCCTCTTTGCTGTCTAGGAGCTCCTTTTCTGAATGAAGATTTGTAGGAGGTTGCTTGTTCTGGACTTCCTCAAAAACATCATCTACAATGCGATCTTCCTCATTGCTATCACCTTCTGATGATTCGTTATGGACCACCACTAACTCAGCTCGAACTGTGGACAAACCAGGGGTGCCAAACTCCATTTTATGCTGCTTTCCTTTTGAAATGTTCAATTCCAAATGTTCATTTCCATTTCCTGATGGACTGACAGAACCACTGCTCTGAGATAAACGATGACGCTTCTCACTTTTAAAAAGAATAGTTGGTTCTGTTGAGACAATGGAAACTGAAGTTTTTCTAGCAAGGTCCACTGGAGTGTTTGTGTTACTGTTCATCCAGCAAGGATTTTCTTCTGTACAGACTCCATTCAGTGGCATCGGTGAATACAGGGAATCCGGTTGTGAAGTTAAACTTGTATCTGCCTGGCTAGAAGGGCTTTCAGGCCACAGAGAGTATGATATGGGTGAGCCATCACTATCTGAAGACAAAGTTGTATCAGAGTGATCACTATTTGGGTAAGACGGTAGTTGGGAATGATTACCTGGGCTCTGTGAATGTGTTGAGACCGATGGGCCAGACAAGGACTCACTATCACTGTCCAACATGAAGCTCTCCAGTCTCCTAGATATAGGTCCTGCATTCTTCATCACTGCAGACTTGTGTGGTGGTGTCTCATGATCGCTTCTTCTTCTGTCTTTGTCATCTTTTGGTTGCTCTCCAATGACCTGAATTTGATCTGTCTTTTCTGTCAGCTTCTTCACACACCTACCTTCCTCTGAAACACTTCGTACAGATGATCGGCTGACAGATCTACCAGATTCCCTTCTTTCTGTTGGTAGCCCACTCTCAAAGAGCTTTCTGGTCTCCGAGAACTTCTCAGCCAGTGCCACTTTTTTAAACGAGAGATCCTCTGATTTTCGTACCATTTCCGAAGTGCCCGATTCCGCGCTGGAGGCACTTCCAATGCTGGATCTGTATGAACTGGAGCTTCGGGGTAATTTAGCTGATCCAGGTTTGGTTTGGGTAGTGCTTTCATGTGGTTGTTGGGCATCCATTTGAAGAAAGATGTTTTTGATTTCATTCACCCGGCTCCCTGATGATCTGCCTCTTGCCTCGCTGCCTCCATAGGAGTAAAGAATGGATGGGCCCTCGAAGGAGCATTTGATGGAGTTGAAGTCTGATTTGTATGCATTTCTGTGAGGAGAAGCACTCCTTAGGACTCGGTCACTTTTGGGTTCACTTTTGATCATTTTTGAAAGTGTGATTCAAAACGTGGAGGGATATAAAATAATAAAAAGATGTGAGCTAAAAACTAGCATGTAGTTTTTTTATGTACTTTGTGCTGCCATAAAAACAATAGATCCGTTTTCTAGATGCAGGGTGTTCTTGATAAATACCATATTCCACTCAAGTACTGTTTCCTAAAGAAAGAAAACACCAAGCTTTAGATATAACATTATCAGTCATTCATTCATTCCATTTCAGCAGACTCTAGGCTCAGACAGTGTACACCCTCAGCTGGAACTCACCGTCCATTGCAGGGCAAGACACACACACACACACACACACACTCTCTCTCTCTCTCTCTCTCTATATATATATATATATATATATATATATCAACACTCACATTCACACCTAGGGGAAATCTGAAACAGCCAATCAGAGCATAATGTGAATGTCTTAACCAGGCCATTGCTGGGCCAACACACAGACAACCAAATTCACACCAACTCTCAACTTGGAGCAATTCAGTCCAGTCAATTAACCTACAGTACATCTTTGGACTGTTGGAGAAAACCAGAATACCCAGATGAAACCCACATAAATATGCAAGAAGCACATAGATCTGCCTTCACAGAGCCCAGACCTCGAACCCAAGACCTTGCCACCCATGACATGATCCGAAAAGGTGAATTCATTCAAGTGGCACATGATCATTATTTAACCTTTAGAGTATTTACCTTATTTAAATGAGTAATGACCATAAATATTTGTTTTTCATTTATTTTTATTTCACCTTTATTTATATGGGTCCAAAATAATATCCCTCTTTTAGATCATCTCAATGAAGTACGCAAGAAATACAACAACAGGGTCAAAACTTCTAACTTGGGTTTACCGGGACGCGGAACCAGGCTGCCTTTTCTTCAGGCAAGGACCGGTACCGACAGCATACTTTGTATTCCCTGACAGAGACATAAAGTCGATCAAACTTACCAAGGCTCCATGCATGTCAGTAAAGGAGTAACTCACAAAATGATCCCCGTTCAGAAGCGACCAGCTCAACCATGTCACACCCTTCAGCTGCTCGCCGCCTACAGGACTCGCTCTGTGAACAGTTCGGGAGCAAATCTTATCCTCGAGTGCGCGCTCCCGCGCGACAAGGTTTACCGGGAGCGCGCATAGGAAGGCGGCGGCGCGCGCCTTGGGAAGAGGGTGTTTTCAGTACAGCCGTGGAAATTTTTCCTAATTTGCCTACTAGCTCCACCAACATAATTAGTAATCAAATAGTAAGCCGCAGAGGGGTGTAGTAGGATTTTCAGAAGGCAACAGGTGACAGAAACAATCTAGTTTTTCTAAAATATACTAAATAAACTAAAAAAAGGGATTATGCACCTAAGGTTGGAGGTTCAAGTCCCACTCTCCACAAGGTTGTCAGGGCCAGTCATGTCTCTCACTGTCTACGGTGAGAGGCATGTAAAAGAACCATTGCTGACTTTCGTGAAGAGTCAGCTGCAAAGCCGTCAGCGTGTTTCTACGACCTGGAGAGGGATGGGCTCCGCCAGGCCAAATCAGCCCAAGTCTTACACCGACGTCAGTCTTCAGTATTGAAGTTGCTTGGTTTACCACGAAAAAGAGCGCT
>CM045744.1:28251475-28283975 GCA_024760905.1 Plotosus lineatus | reverse complement strand
AGAGTCATGTGAAAAAATTAAGACACCTCATTAAACAGTCATGTCTTTATTAAGAAATGTTCACATGATGTCCAATCTTGTTTTTGTTTACTTCTGGAAAGGAAAAGTGAGTTAATTGTGATTATATAAATTATCCTATTTCTACTCAAACAAAAAGATATGAACAAAAATGCGTATGTCAATTGAAGAAAAATTAGGACACCCTCCCCCCAATAGTATTAACCCCTTTGGCTGAAGTAACTTCAGTGAGATGCTTCTTGTAGCCATCGACCAGTTTCTGACATCGATTTGAGGAAGGTTTGTCCCAGTCTTAAACGCAGAATTCTTTCAACTGTGAGATGTTTGATGGGGTTCTTATATTCACAGCCCGTTTTAAGTCACCCCACAGCATGTCCATGGGATTAAGATCTGGGTTTTAACTAGACCATTCCTGGACTCTTTACATCTTAGTTTTCAGCCAGTTCTTGGTGGATTTCCTGGTATGTTTTAGGTCATTGATATGTTGCAGTGTCAAGTTCCACTTAGGCTTAAATTCTTTTACTGTTCTTCAAGTGCCATCTGAAACCCAATTAGAATTCATGGTGGATTCTATGATGGCGAGCTGGCCAGGTCCTGCTGCAGCAAAGCAAACCCTGACACTTCCATCTCCATGCTTCACAGTTGGTGTGAGGTTCTTTCCCTGGAATGCTGCATTTGGTTAACTCACTTTCTTTTCCAGAAATAAAAACAAGATTGGACATTGTTATGTGAGAATTTCTTTAGACAGTGAATCCTGTGGGAGGAGTATATTCCATTTTGGCATCCTGACTTTCCATACACGTAGCAATTCCACAGGTAATCTGCTTCACGTACAGATTTTACACTTACACTAGCACAGTTCTCCAGGCCAGAATTTTAATTCATTCATTTTCAGAACCATTTAATCTTAATTAGGGTTACACGGAGACTGGCGCCCACTTCAGCCGAGTCTGGGCGAGGGCAGAGTACACCCTGGACAGCTCGCCAGGCCATCACAAGGCAGAACCATGCTGATGGGTATGAGCCTACTCTTGTCAGGAATGGTTCTTTTACAGGGTTAGAGGGGACTATACAGTTAACTATATCGGGTGTCCTAAGTTTCTCACATGTCTGTACATAATCTAATCTTTTTAATAAACTAATGCTTTGCTTTATGCTGGTTATTCATTGGTGGGGAGCTCTGGGTTGGTAATATATTACTGACATCCTTTGTACTTGGCCTAGGTTTGTTTCATGGCCTGAATTTGGTGCTGTTTTCCCCAGGTGGCTTCCGGACCTAGATTTATAAAAATATCACCCAATCAACGTGGCAGTGAAGAAAAGAGAGGGAAAGGAGAAGATAGAGAGTGAGTTAAGGAGAAGGGTAAATTTGGAAGATTTGCATTCTTGAAGTTGATATGTGTTTCAGTCTTACAAATACAGTGGTGTGAAAAAGTGTTTGCCCCCACCTGACTTATTTAGTTTTTACATGTTTCTCACACCAAAATCTTTCAGATCATCAAAACAAAATTAAATATTAAGCAAAGACAACACATGTAAACTCGAAATGCAGTTAAGTTAATGTTTTTTTTTTTTTTTTTATTCGGGAAGAAAATAAATCCAAACCTGCATGGCCCTGTGTGAACTTTGCCGGGGCTACTCCAATGAATCCAATGAAAGTCTTCATTTTGTTTTTCTTCAGACATTCGCAGGTGGACTTGCGGGTTGTGTTCTGGATCATTGTCTTGATGCAGAACCCAAGTTAGCTTCAGCCTGAGGTCACAAACAGATGGACAGACATTCTTCTTCAGGATTTTTTTTGGTAGACAGCAGGAGTCATGGTTCAATTTATCACGGCAAAGTCTTTCTGGTCCTGCAGCAAAACATCCCCAGACCATCACGCTACCACCACCATATTTTATTGTTGGTATGATGATCTTTTTCTGAAATGCGGTGTTACCCTTATGCGTACATGCAGGACAGACATCCTTCAAAAAGTTAAACTTTTGCCTCGTCAGTACGCGGAGCATTTCCCCCAAAGTCGTGGGGATCATCAAGATGTTTTCTGGCAAAACTGAGACAGGACTTAAATGTTCTTTTTCCGCAGCAGTAGTTTTTGTCTTGGAACTCTGCCATGCAGGCCATTTTATTCCCAGTCTTTTTCTGATTGTGGAGTCATGAACACTGACCATAACTGAGGCGAGTGAGGTCTGCGGTTCTTTGGATGTTGTTTGTTGTCTTTTGTGACCTCTCGGATGAATCGTCGCCACACTCTTGGGATAATTTTAGTCGGCTGACCTCTCCTGGGAGGGTTCAGCACTGTTCTATATTTTCGCCATTTGTGGATAATGGCTCTTACTGTGGGTAGTTGGAGTTCTACATCTCATGAAATGGCTTTATAACCTTTTCCAGATTGATGAATCTCAATTACTTTAGGTCTCATTTGTTCCTGAATTTCTTTGGATCTCGACATGATATCTAACTTTTGAGGATCCTTTGGTCTACTTCACTTTGCCAGACAGGTCCTTTTTAAGTGATTTCTCAATCAAGAGAAAAGTTTTCAGTGGCTACTGAAATTGAACTCCGGTGTGATAAACTACAGTTATGTTTAAACACTGGAGGTAAACACTTTTCCACAAAGGGCTACGTAGATGTAGACTTTTTCCCCTTAGTAATAAAAACCTTTGTTTAAAAAAACGAATTTTGTGCTGATTTGTGTTGTCGTTGTTTTATATTTAAACTTTTTTTGTTAATCTGCAACATTTAGATGTGACAAACATCCAAAAACTTGATAAATCGAGAAGGGGGCAAACACGTCATCCCAGAGAATAGAGTACAATACACAGAGTACTGTATGTGCTGCTACTCTACATGCAATCCTACAGTTCGTATTTGACTAGAAGGCTTCTGAATTTGCTTCTGAAGAAAAACAACCTCGTAAATCTCAGAGCCTCGTAAATGTCGGTTACTATGCAGCAATCTTTGCTAATGGTGTCAAGTCAACAAGTGCCTAGTTGTGAAAGAATAGTTTCAGTAACAGCCGGTGGTGGTCTAGTGGTATAAGGCGCTGGATTGCTGACCTAAAGGTTGGGGGTTCGAGTCCCACTCTCAACAAGGTTGTCACTGTCCCCCCCAGTGCGGCTAACTGGGTTATCAAAGGCGGGCCATGTCTCACACTGTCTATGGTGAGAGGCATGTATAAGAACCATTGCTGACTTTGGTAAAGAATAGCTGCAAAGTCGTCAGCGTGTTTCTGTCCCTTGCTAAAAAGGGTTGTGACAGGAAGGGCATCCGACGTAAAAACCTCTGCCAAATCAAACGTGCGAATCAGATGATTCGCTGTGGCGACTCCCGAGTAAAAGGGAAAAAGCCGAAAGGAAGACAGACAGTTTCAGTAACAGCCATGAAAATAATAATGCAGAGGACATCAGGTATTTTGGGAAAATTTTAATTTTAATGAGACATTTTTGCAGTACTGTGATTAAAAGCAATGATTAATTCTAATATTATTATAATATTAAAGCAAAGAGATTTGTTGAATGGAACATACTACAAGTGGTTATCAGTTCCATCTTATGACAAGAAGGTCCCGAGTTTGAGCCCCAAGCCTGGCAAAGGCATTTTTGTGTGAAATGTGGATGGCATCTCTGTGCTTACCTGTGTTTTCTCTGAATAGCCTGGTTTCCTCCCACAGACCAAAGATATGCCCATTAGGCTAATTGGCTATTTCTAATTGCCCCTTGGTGTGACTGTGAGTGTGTGTGTGTGTGTGTGTGTGTGCGTGTGTGTGTGTGTGTGCGCGTTGTCTGTGCAATGAACTTGCAAGCTGTTCAAGGTGAACCCTGCCTTTGCCCCGAATTGGCTGATAAGAGTCTAGCCTCCCAGAGCCCCTAGTAGGATTAAGTGGTTTGGTGTATAAATTAATAAATAAAACATGCATGCCCAGGCTACAGTTATAGAGCCAGGACATCCTGTAAACATGAACAAACAACCATTTAAAGTTGATCTGAGCGAATAAAGATATAACTACCAGACTTGGTACTCAGGTGGAACTGTTGAGATAACGATTAATTACTGTACAAAATATTATGTAAAATAGTTTACATACAATTTTAACATGCAATATGGCAGTGTGTGGTTTGGGATGCAGTCCAAAACTTTCTAAAAGCAGTCTGATAAGTTTTCTTGGCACCAAGCTCCCAGACAGATGGTGATCTATTTTGTCTTTCAATATTCACCCATTTCCCACACACTCCAGGCCACAAGTGCTGCAGATTTAATCACCGAGGTCTTCTTTAGCATAACCTGAAGCACAATATCATAGATACTCCCACGACATGGCTAATTTAAGCCATTCTCAGAAATATTTTCAGAATATGGTTCTGTGACATACTGTATACATTAATAAAGTGAATTATAATATGGAGTAAAGCAGAGAGTAATTTGCCTATTTCTTTCAATACTGTCTATTTTGTAGGTGTAATTGATAATTAAAAATGAAAAATGTAATAATGTGCAATTATATAAGAACTGATTGAATATGTAATAATACATCTGGATTATACACACCTATGTTAATGAGCTGGCAGTGGTGGCCTAGTGGTATAGGGCACTGGATCGCTGACCCTAAGGTTGGGGGTTCGAGTCCCACTCTCCACAAGGTTGTCACTCCCCCCCCCCCCCCCCCCCCCCAGTGCAGCTAACTGGGTTATCAAAGGCCGGCCCATGTCTCTCACTGTCAGTGGTGTGAGGTCCGAGTAAAACAGGGGTCACCAACCTTTTTGAAACTGAGAGCTACTTCTTGGGTACCAATTAATACGAAGGGATACCAGGTCGATACACACCTCAAATTACAAATTTGCTCAATTTACCTTTAATTATATGTTATTATTCATAATTAATGATATTCATCTATGTGAAGACATTGATTTGATTTAAAAATATATTCAAAAAAATTAGATGCAGCTCAATGGAGAGTGGCGCTATGGAGCCGTGGGCCTGTCCTAAAAACAGCAGTGAACAGGTCCGCGAGCGACTTATATTGTCCTTGCGGGCTACCTGGTGCCCACAGGCACCACGTTGGTGATCCCTGGTGTAAAAGAACCATTGCTGACTTTCGACAACAGTAAGGCTGCGAAGCCGTCAGCATGTTTCCACCCTGCGAAGGCCTGGCGAGCTGTCCAAGGTGTACTCTGCCCTCACCTGGAGTGGGCTGGGATGGGCGTCAGCTGTTTTTAGGACAGGCCCACGGCCCACTTTCTCCCCAGTTGTAATCTCCATGTGACTGGTCACACTGAAAGTCAGGGAAATACAGCAAGACTTAAACAATAATACTTTTCCATCTTAGAGTGCTGGTGCAACCCCAGATCATAACACTGCCACCAGAGGTCACCTCCCTTTTTACCCTGACACGCCCATCTCTCTGGATGACCAATCTTCATGCTCAATATCAAACTGAAGCCTTTTATTCTAAATAACATCATAAAAAGTGGATTTCTTTTAGCCACACCGCTGTTTAGTCACTATTCTTAGTTCTTGTCCTATGTGTACGCGGAAAAGCTCTTCCTTTGATTATTTAACCTTGAGTTCTACTGTACATTTTTTATGATTCAATTATATCACTTTTATGATCATGGTCGGGTCAAGCTTTTATTCTATTCCTTCCATGAAGTTGACAGTTAACAAACATTATGTTCTAATTTGCTTGAAAATATAAATATATAAGTCACATAGTACGTTTGAAATGTAGCCCTACATGCATTCTTTAATAAACCTCTAGTCAAAGTCTGTTTTAAGACCTGGAGCTGCCTTAATACAGACAAACTGTTAATAAACAAAGATAAACTGTTGATATAAGGAACTCATGGAAACAAATATCATCTACGAATGGCCCCAGATGTTTAAAGTTCTCATAATAAAGCAATAAAACACATCAGTTATGGTGTGTGTGTGTGAGAGAGAGAGAGAGAGAGAGAGAGAGAGAGAGAGAGAGAGAGAGAGAGTTTAGCCATAAGTAAATGGCACCCTCTGCTGGGAGAAAAATACATTACAGCTAGTTCACAATTAAAAAGATATTTTGTTATTCCATGATCAAGTTACTGTATATCCTGCTCAGTGAAGGCTTTTCATCAGTCTCCTGCTGACTTAGGCAATGTCTACAAGTGCAATTGTTGTATGAATCTAGTTTGTTTAAATGAATGTACTAGGTTAGTGTTGTATTGTTAAGGAAATATAGGTACAGTGCGAATACTTGTGTTGTATATGAATGTGCATATCTTAATCGCATAAGAATAGAGGGGACAATCAACCCAAATAGACACTGCCCTATAAATAAAAGCCCTCATCTTTTAGATAAATTCAGAGACTTTTCTGGAAAGATTTTAGAAGAACGTAAACAGTTCTTTTACCGAACACTGACCCAAACACTGCCCAGCTGAAATTGGTTGTGAGATCACGCAGCACTCCACTTGGGATAAGGGACTTGGAGGTACACTTCAGAGTACAGCAGGGAGGAAGATATGACAGGCACTCAAAAGGTTGCATCCAGTTGTACATAAGTGTGTGGCAAAGGTCTACGAACATGCTCAAAGTCCGTGTGGTTAATGTGTATCTCACTGGACACTGAAAAGGCAGAGAAAATCTATGCAATACTGGATGAACAGAGTAATCATTTATAGCATGGGCAATGTTCTTCAGTGTGTATAACATCTCAGGGGGATGTTCACTGAAATACACTGAAGAAAGGTCCTGTGCTTAAAGAATCTACTGAAAGAAAGGCCTTGGATTATTCTAGCTCTTCACCCATCAGTCCGTCACACTGTGTTGTCTCACACCTTCAGTCAGTGATGGTTTTGAGTCCTCTCTGGAAGGCAATTAATGAAACCTTTTCAGTACAGAATGCTAAAGCACAGTATATTTCATTAAATTAAATTATAGAAGTGCACCACTGTATTTATCTTAATGTTTTTCGTGTATTTGGTGAAAATCAGAGAATGATAAAATCACTCCATTCAACACAAAGGCTGAGTGTGAACAGACTGACATTATAATATCTGTATTAAATTCAGAGTACAATAGGGGGATCAGGACTAGCACGGGGTGCACTTATTGTGAACTATTAAACTAAAAAATATAAAATTGCTGTGACATAGAAATACTTGGTAAATTAAGTGTAATAATTAATAAAATTTGCTTGATTATTATAGTAAACTTTAGTAGTGTAGTATAACAAGGTATTGCGTTTGTGTTTTGCGTTATATTGTATAATACTGTACAATAATAATAAAATATATTATTGAGTCCAACAATTATATATATATTTTTTTAAATCTCAGCTCTGAATTTTTTACCCTATGAAACACAAAGGCTGAAATTTTACCATTTTTAAGAGTGAACAAATTGACGCGTATCAAAAAAAAAAAAAAAAATCAGCATGTTTGAATTTTTATTATATTTCCTCCATTTTCTCAAGAATACAAGTTATATTTTGTTTGTCTTCCCATGATAATGAGTTATTTGTACTATCTGTACCAGCAAGAGATAAGCCTATTCCAGCCTGTGTCAGGGTTTAAATAAAGAGAAATGTGATGTTGTGAACTCTATTCATTTGCTACAATGACATGATGGTGCAATGAATAGCTATTTCTTCTTCATCATCTTCATCTTCATATGCTTAATCCAGGGTCGGGTCGCGGGGGCAGCAACCTAGGCTGAACTGCGAAACGCTCCAATGAGAGCTTGAGGTCCTGGATTGATGAGGCCAAAAGGACAATCATCCGCAAAAAAAAAAGCAGAGACAAGATCCAATGGCCACCAAACCAGAACCCCGAGACACCTCGACTATTCTGTTTTATTATGTTATTTATTATGTTTTATAAATTCTGTTTTCATTTATAGCTCCTGGGATCATTAGGACATGCAAAAACCCCATCACAATTCAAGGAAGGGCTAGATTAACTCAAAAACATGAAAAAACGAATTAAATTAAATATGCAAAGTCGTCAGCGTGTTTCTGTCCCTTGCTAAAGGGTTGTGACAGGAAGGGCATCCGACATAAAAACCTCTGCCAAATCAAATGTGCGAATCAGATGATTCGCTGTGGCAACTCCCGAGTAAAAGGGAAAAAGCCGAAAGGAAGACAGACAGAATTCTTTTTGATACTCATTATTTTCATATAATAAAATATACGAATGTATGTCAGCTTAGAGCATTTGCAATATTTTTGAGGTGGAAGAGTTGTTTTTCTGTCTATTGCTCATGATTGCACAGAAATCTTGATCCCTCCCTTGGTTACGACATGAAGTCTTGGGGTAACCATGAACAATCACCTGTCCTTCTCATAAATCTTTGTTCATGCTGAGTTTTTCTCCTTAACATCTGAAGGACTTATACATTTATTTCTGCTAAGGAAACTCAGCTACGTGTTCCCTTGTCATCTAAGGCCTAGACTTCAACTCACTCTTGGCAGGCCTCCCTTTGAGCATCATTCGACCCCTGAAACTGATCCAGAATGAATTGTTTTCAACCTTCACAAGTTATCCCACACTACTGCACTACTATGCTTTCTCCATTGGCTTCCTGTAGCTGCTCGCATTAGATTTAAAATATTAATGTTGGCCTGCAAAGCCAAAATTGGTCCTGTGCCCTCCTACCTCAAAGCACTTATTACACCTGCACTGTACCACATTCTCTCTGAACTCTAGAACTGCCTAGACTGCTTGAAAGAGGTCAAAACTAACACAGGAGTGCATTTATATTCATTCCATCATACTTCAAAACTGAGTTACAGTATACTGTATACAGTGCACTATAATATAGTATGGTATAATAACAGGACTGTAGTCTAAAAAAAATATAAAAAGCAAAAAATAATATAAAGAAGTGGTTGAATTGTGTATCATACCAATATTAAGTAAATTAGGTAGAGTCCTTAATAAAATATACATTTACTATTGTAAGCTATAGTACAATAAAGTGTTGTATACTTTATTGTGTGTCATGGAAATCATGTATAGTCCAAGGACAACTGTCAGCGGAGGGAAGGGTGACCTGCATGGGGTGTGTACAGCAAGGCCAGCAGCTGAGGCACAGGGACTAAGAAGCATACAAAGCATTGGTGTCCTGTATCCTCTGCATCATCAGGATCTCTTCTTCTGAGACAGGTTCGTTTAAACTTGTACTCCCTATTAAGGTCAAAGAAAGAAACTGTGCTCAGAACAATGTCTCACCAGTGCTTGTGGTGAGAGGCATGAGCTTCAAGAGTAGATGTTATTCTGCAGTTCTCGAATGATTAGCAGAATCCTTAAAACGCTTCCTGGGTTTACTAACACCCCTGTTTCCATTTTGAGTTCACCTTATAAAATGCAGGGAATGTATTAGGGATTCGACTGTCATCCATGTGAACAAAGCGCCCAGTCCATCTAAGCTGATGATCTATAATGACACTTTCAACATAAGGAGAGCTGACTTAATTTAGGACTTCGTGGTTGGATACGTTGTCATCCCAGATTATCTTTAAGATCTTCCATAAATAGTGTTGACGGAAGGCTTCCAACTGTTGAATATACCGATGGAACACTCTACAGACCACAAGACGATAGACAGCTTTCTTTGTAGGTTGGAATAATCTATAGGTATTTCATACCCTTACGTAAAGAGGTTCAAAGGAAGCAGTAGCCTTTGCTTCGCAGTTGGAGATTTCTCTGTCTCACTGACCATCATACAGTATTATACTTCCTAAGTATACAAAAGCATTACAGTCCATCAGACTGTGATTGTTCACACAAAAGAAGGGTGTGGTATAAGCTGTCTTGAGAAAAAGCTAATGGATGGACCTTGGATTTCTTGACGCTGATGTAGACGCTAAGGTGTTCATCAGCAGTTAAAAAACTGCCAGCGCCAGCATATGTTCATATGTAAGCAAACACATCCACAGAGAGAATCTTATGAACCAGTTGATAGCGGTTCTATACAGATACCAGCACTGTTCTGATATTCTGATTTCCCCACCCCTGATCCATTTGTCTCATGACTGAATCTGACTCAGAAATTGGTGAGTCTTCCCTCTTAACTGTATTAGCAGTGCTTTATGGTAAAGTCTATTTGGCTTTTTTACACCTAGTGACTCATCACACTGCGGCTTCCATAGGACTTCAACTCATCCTGAATCCATTGTAGGTTACTTACCAGTATTTTCACTGGTACTCATTTATACTGCTGGGTGGACAGAGGCACAATTGTGGTTCGGACCTTGCAGAGGGATCTTAACACACTGGGAGATCTAACAGGGATTTGAAGCCACAACCTCTTGATAATGAGATCCAGCACCCTTAAGCAAGTGCCTTTTGACAATAATGTAGTAGCATTGGTTATATATCTTTTCAACCTTTTTAATAGGTATTTTTTGCGCAAATATTTTTGTTTACTTCAAACATTTCTTCATGTTACTTCAAACATTAAATCTTCAATTAATCAATCAATCTGGGTACCATGCCAGAATTCCAGTGTAGGCGGCAGCCATAACAGCCTTTGTCATGGCTGTATACTAAGGGCAAAAAAAAAATCCACAGTAGAGGCCCAAAATTCTTTCTGCAGGGTGTTTTTATTGAGACACCATCTCTAGCTAGCTGGCCGTTGACTCTGAAGAGTTCATCCGCCCTTTGATAGATCTTGTTCTTATTTCTATTGGGCTGCTAGCCACCCTCCTCGCCAAATTTGAAACCTGGTGGGGGAGTCAGTTTAGTTGCCGACCACTAAACCATGCAACAGGTTGTTCTGGTTTACATGTTACCAGTAGCAGGACAAAACCTGACCTGACAGGCATTAAATCGTCACTGGGCGTAAAAAAAGCTGATAAAAAATTAATTAAAAGAATATATATATATATATATATATATAGGATTTTCTGAGTAGATCCTTCCGTAGGAGAGTGCTCAATACTTTTTGGTAGAGCAAATAACAATAAAAATAAAAGGACAGGACAAAGACTTTCTATTGAAACTCCATTTATCACTATATAATTCTTCTATAATCACCTGAAGAGAGAGGATGGTTTCACCACCCCTCGAAACAGATCTGTAGTGATAAATGGAGTTTCAATAGAAAGTCTTTGTCCTGTCCTTTTATTTTTATTATTTTATATATATATATATATATGTATGTATATTATACATACATACATACATACAATACATACATACATATTTTTCATATATATATATATATATATATATATATATATATATATTTATATATATATATACACACACACACACACACATATATATATATATATATATATATATATATATATATATATATATATATATATCAGTCTAAATATTTTCTGTCTGTGAACCTTGAAGTGCTATTGTAGTATACGCCTCAGTGATTGAGCCCCCTGCTGGAAAAGACGGATATTACAGCTTGTTACATCTAACAGTCGTCATCAGCGGTATCCAAACGTCCGAGGGAACCGACCTCCACCGTCAGGATATCTGCGCTGCTACCACGTCAGGCCTCCAGCATCGCTCTCAAGGTTTGGAAATAACATAAATGCAAAATCTTAATCATTATGTCTGCACTTTTATATATAATGTTTGTATTGTATTAATGTATGTATTTTCCCGAAGTATGTGGGTCATGGGAGAAATTTGGACCGCACAATGTGTGATGTGTCGACACCACGGCTTTATTTCTCCGGAGGAAATAAAGCGAGCGCTCCTGTTGTTGTTGCTTTAGCCGCACTAACGTCTTCGCGCGCCATGTTGCGGCTGCTGTCATGATGCGCACGGCGCAGTGTTGTCCCCGCGGTCATGTGACATGTCGATACACGGAGTGCTGACATTAAGACGTAATGAACGTCGCGCGATGTCGCACGATGTCGAAACGTGTTGAGGTGTGAAAAATAGTCACCTGGAGAAAAGCGCGTGCCCGCTTGGGCTCGAGAAGGATTAGAATTTGCCGCAGAGGTGGCTCGCGCGCTTGTTTCCTAGACAACAGTAACGGCTGAGGAAAACATGGCCGGTTAATTTGGCTGATTTTGTTTGTTTGTTTGTGTATTCATTTAATGAGTCGTTTATTTAAAGGTCAGATTAAAATATCAAAACCCTGGTCTAGTGATGATTGAAAGAAAAGGTAGAGGTCTCATGTTTATATCATTCCTGATGGAAATACCACAAAAATAAACAATAAATACCAGTCTCTGGGTGTCAAGCCACATTAAAATTATATATATATATATATATATATATATATATATATATATATATATATATATATATATATATATATATATATATAGCAAGAAGGCCTGGGTTCGATTCCCGGCCTGGGCGTTTCTGTGTGGAGTTTGCATGTTCTCCCCGTGCTTGTGCGGGTTTCCTCCGGGTGCTCCGGTTTCCTCCCGCAATCCAAAGACGTGCACTGTAGGTTAATTGGCCGTTCTAAATTGACCGTAGATTCTCTCCTGCAGCGGCACTGGAACCCAGTCGTATCGGCACTTGCCTTTCCATTGGATCCTTCCGGTGGCGCCGAGACGGGGGACTTGCTGCTTGGGTAACAGCCTGTCTCTCATTACTCCCTACCCCGGGCTCTGCGCACTGGGGAGTATCACCAGCCGGGATACCAGCCAGAACGCAGCCATAGTCCTTCGGGACTGACGGAGGCCTACCATACCATATATATATATATATATATATATATATATGTGTGTGTGTGTGTGTGTGTATATATATATATATATATATATATATATATATATATGTATGTATGTATGTGTGTATAATATAATATTACTCATATGCATGGTTGTTTTCTTTATTTTAGGATACATTACACTGTTTTTATAGATATATATTACGGAGCGACTACCCGTACGGAACTGTATTCCTCCGAGGTTTTGCTATTCGTACGGCATCTCGAAAATGAGATTTTGCTCATGCGTGGTCAAAATGGCGAAGAAAGAACATGCGTTCCATGTCGGGGATAAATTTGTAACATGAGAAGAGCTTGAAAAACGCCTTCAGTTGTTCCAGCAGCATCACTAAATTCAATTGTATAAAAGAAGGACACGTGCAATCGAAAACGCTATCAAACAATCGGTATTCAATCCCGCAATAAAGTTTGTTGAAGTAGAATTGCACTGCATCCATGGGGGCAAAAAGTTCAAATCCGTGTCAACAGGAGCACGCCTGCAGAAAAGTGGTCCTTGGCATATGCTTTGACGTATGGACATCCCACTGGTACATTTTACCAGTATTATTTCTAGTGAGCAAGATGGTGCCGTACGATTAACAAATACAGTGATGGAATGGAGTGGGAGGAAGAGGGAGGAAGGGACTTACTGTTTGGAAGGAGAGTTTGGAAACGCCTACTGTTTGGAAACACCCTTAGCCACACACGCACCCTTAATAGCTTCCTTGTTCTTAAGGATGGGAGCAATGGTAGACTTAGCGTACTGGTACTGGGACGCTAAGTCACACAAACGCACACCTCGTTCGTGTTTTTCAATGATCTCCGCCTGTGGTGGGGTCTTTTTCGGTCCCATAATAGCAAAAGTACACTCAATATGGTCCAAAATGTCTAGCAAACACAAACCACGTCCGCACTCAAAGAAAGGGGGTGACGAACTGTGACGCCGTGAGCGTGCGTCAGCTTCTCGTGGCCGCCACCGTGGCGCTGTTCGACCGCGTGGTTTGATTCGTCCGCTGAAAACTAGTTCGTCAGCAGAGACTATATGCTCGCAAATTTAATGTTCTTGAGGCGAAAAGTTCGTGAGCTTAAGCGTTCGTCAGCGAAGGTTTTACTGTAATATATTCAGTACGGTGCAGTACAGGTATCATCTGCTAAGCATAGCTATATGTTAATGAGTTATTTAGAGCCCTCTCAACTTATTACTATTTGGTAAATGTTAGCCTGTTTTGTTCGTATAAATTAATGGCCTTCAAATGAATGTGTAGATTTATTCTTAGGCCGTGGCTACCCATACGGCATCATACGGGACTTATTTTTTGCTATTCGTACGGAAATCCTTTTGCGCATGTATGTTGATGCGCCACCTACTGGAAATTAGGTTAATCATTGTGCTGTATGTTTTGCAGACAATATCCATATAACCCTAACCCCTAACCCTGATGAAAATTTATCCCCAACATGGAACGCATGTTCTTCCGTAGCCATTTTGACGTCTGATGTCAGCTCGCACATGTGCAAAGTCTTGTTTTCGAAATGCCTTACGAATAGCTAAACCTCGTAGGAATACGGTACCATACAGATAGTCACTTCATTATTTATATTTTTTCACAGGATCTCATGTAATATGTTTGCTATTACATAAATCTCTTGCTCACTCATTCACTCGCTAAACCGATTAGTCCTACTAGTGGACTCTCAGTCCATACTGGGAAAAGACCGGGTGCACCCTGAAAAGTTCCTCAGACCACAGAACCATTCACACTCACATCCACACCGAGGGGGAATTTGGAACAGCTTTAGCCTAATGTGTGTGTGTGTGTGTGTGTGTGTGTGTGTGTGTGTGTGTGTGTGTGTGTTAGCCTTGTGATGGAATACTGTTTAGGGTGTACCCCACTTTCGCCAAGTGTCCACCCTTTCCACAACCCTAATGGGATTAAGTGGTTCAGCAAAGGAGTGAGTGAGCTGGTGTTGTCAGCTGTTTCTGTCAGTTTGCAGGTTTGTTTGTATCTAGCTATTTAGCTGACAGGCTGTATAGCCTGCACGGTGAAAATGAAAATGTACAATTTCAATTTTAAAAATAAAATACCGTATTTGACGTTTGTTGACTGCTTTCGTTTGTTTGGTGGACTGTTTACATTTTCAGTTTTTAGAAAACACCTTTATTCAGAACATGCATTTTAATCTCATTCATAAAACTGAACAGTTAAAGGGACTTACTCAAAGGCCTAACAGTGACAGCGTGGTGGTTAGTGGGACTTGAACCTCTGATCTTCTGATCAATAGCCCACAGACATAAATACTAGCCACCATTTCCAGTTTCTTTATACATATCATGCATGCTAATAGCTGATTGATTTTTTTTATTGTCCATTATCACATTATGAATAAATTATTCAATATGTCCAATTAATTATTCATTTTTTGTCTTACTGTAGACTCCATTACTCTCCTGTAATCCTAGAGAGCCACTGCTATGGGAAAGGAAAAGCTGCACATCAATATAGTGGTCATTGGCCATGTGGACTCTGGGAAGTCCACCACCACTGGGCACCTGATTTACAAATGTGGTGGCATCGACAAGAGGACCATTGAAAAGTTTGAGAAGGAGGCTGCTGAGGTGGAACACTTTGAGTACAATGTTGAATGATTGAGTAAAAGTTTAAAGATTTTTATTTGTTACAAATGTTACAGAATCGCTCAGAATGAATAGTTTTGTTTTATCGGACAGACTGTAGTGCAGTTTAATATCTACTTAGGCTCTGTCACAAGACTTGCAGAACTTATGCCAGCATATGACAAATTTCAATAAAACACGAGAATACGCTCAAATATCGATATTAGTCCTGTTTTGAACATAATACATAACTTATTAGTAACTTATACATAACCTCTCGAGAACTTATAGCTGACTTGTATCAAACTTATCTCCAGTGCATGTTGATGTATGGAGATTTATCTACTGTGTTCTGGATGACCACTTAGCCTTTACTGAACAGCTTTCTAATTTATAGCTTGTGTAATATGGGTGTATTGGCAGTATTTTGGGGGATTGGCATATACAGTGGGGTTCATGCAAGGAACCAATCAATACTCCTCAAGACTCCTTCATTGACTATCACTGGCCATAAATTGTGAATGGCGCCAACACATTAGGCATTTTTTGGAATGAGTTTTATGTAGATTCAAAGTACACTAGACATTATATTCAACTTATGAGTAACTTACAAATAATGTGTGTGAACTATCGCATAACTTACCTATAACTTATGGCGAGCCTGTGTGGAAAATATGAACGTAGTAGACATTGAAAACTTTTTGCATGCACAAACTTTTTGAAGGATCTCGCCATATTGCAATTTTTACTGGCCATCTGTTAAATTACACAAACCTTAAACATAAGTTATTCAACATATGCCAGCGTATTTGTCAAATTGTTGGCATATGCTGGCTAAATTGTAAAAAGTAAACTCTAACCAAAATGCAGCAGTATGTGTATGAAGTCTGTAATCTTTGAATTGTGATTCTTTATTTAATTTCAGATGGGTAAAGGTTCTTTTAAATATGCGTGGGTTCTGGATAAGCTGAAGGCTGAGCGGGAACGTGGTATCACCATTGATATCTCCCTCTGGAAGTTTGAGACCAGCAAGTACTACGTCACCATCATTGATGCCCCTGGGCACAGGGACTTTATTAAGAACATGATCACTGGTACCTCCCAGGTCTGTTTCTGTGAGATTGCTGCTCAGATTTTAGAATATCTTAAGCAATGTTGTGTGTGTAATTCCCTACATGTGAAGATTATAATTAGCAGAATACTGAGCGACTTCTCCTGTTCCGTCTGTGAGCGCAGGCAGACTGTGCTGTGCTAATCGTAGCAGCAGGAGTGGGCGAGTTTGAAGCTGGCATCTCGAAAAATGGTCAGACTCGAGAACATGCCTTGCTGGCTTACACACTCGGTGTGAAGCAGCTGATCGTGGGCGTCAACAAGATGGACTCCACAGAACCTAATTACAGCCAGAAACGCTATGAGGAGATTGTGAAGGAAGTCAGCACCTACATCAAGAAGATTGGCTACAACCCTGAAACAGTGGCATTTGTGCCGATTTCTGGCTGGAACGGAGATAACATGCTCGAGGCTAGCCCAAATGTTAGTAAAAAGTCTGAATAAATACGAGTTATAAATCAAGCCGATGCCTGCAGATATTTGAGATGGACTATGTTGTCACATTTTTTTGGGGAGAGAAAAGATTTCAGTTAAAATCTGTATGGTTGATATTAATGTACATGTACTTGTTCCACAGATGACCTGGTTTAAGGGCTGGAAAATCAACCGCAAGGAGGGGAGTGCCTCAGGAACAACCTTGCTAGAGGCTTTGGATGCCATTCAGCCTCCAACCCGACCAACTGATAAACCTCTGCGCCTCCCACTTCAGGATGTTTACAAGATAGGAGGTGAGGAAACAGATTCTTCAGCCCAGTCAGCAAGATTATTTCCAGAGACGACATGTTAAGTCATCAATGTGAAAATCATAGCAGCAAATCTTATTAAAATGTGAAATGATGCAATCAGAGAAGATAATAGAGTTAACTGAAATAAAGCTTTCTTTTCTGTTGCAGGGATCGGTACAGTCCCAGTTGGTCGTGTTGAGACTGGAATTCTGAAACCCGGCATGGTTGTGACATTTGCCCCTGTGAATGTAACCACGGAGGTTAAGTCTGTTGAAATGCATCATGAGGCCTTGTCTGAAGCCTTGCCTGGAGATAATGTGGGATTTAATGTGAAAAACGTCTCGGTTAAGGATATCCGTCGTGGAAACGTTGCTGGAGATAGTAAGAACGATCCTCCACAGGAAGCGGCTTCTTTCACTGCGCAGGTGAGCAAATGCCTAAGTAACAACATATTTATGATTCATAATCCAAGCGCACGTGACAGAATCAGGTTCCACTTCAACTGAAAATTGTGAATCAAGTTTATCCACATGACCAACTCTCGCTGTCTCTCTGTTTGCACTCAGTGCTTGAGGTCACATGACTGAAATAGTATTGTCATGTGATGAAAATTTTATTATACTGAGAAATATTTTACATGAAAAAACTTATGATTACTAGAAATCAGCCGATATATACTGAACAAACAAGGCATGCAGGCCACATCAAGCGTGTGTGGCCCCTGGTAGTTTAAAAGGATATGACTATCGTATTTTCATGCATGTCGTGCACTAACCATTACCATGAAATGTAATTCATCGTCCATCCACTAGATGGCAGCTGAGTATCTCAAGTAAACAGCGAGTGTTTATGATTCAAAATTGCAAACTAGCTCATCGCTGTCAGATGTTGTCAGCAAAGATAGGTGAATAAAGGAAAAAAGGATAAATGCCTTAACTTATTTTGTAATGCCGATTTCATGGTTGCCCTTTTGGAATAGGTGTTCATTGATTTTTCAGCTCCCAGTGATCTAGGAATTGAGTGATGTGGCCCTCAGTGAAAATGAGTTTGACACTGCTAAAATACCGTATAACAGTATTATACTGCAATCTTATGTTTACATACTTGACAGTCCAACAATGCAGGCATATATATATATATATCACATAAACAGAAGAATGTTGTTGTTGCCAATCATTCACCAGTCTACCGTCTTGGACGATTTTTTTCTCGAAACCCACATGACTTGTGTCTTGGCACAGATTTGTTCATCCTGACCTGGCTGAGGAGTTTACTCACACATGAGAAACTTCACTTGAAGGCAACTCAGTATCTGAAACTCAATTTGCTTGAAACTAAGTATGTCATAACTTTTGAATCTTGATGCTGACAACAAAAATATCAAGCACGTAAAACATTTTTCGGGATATTCAGTCGGCAACAGAAATAGTGTTTGCTGGTGAGGAAGACAAGACCACTATTCTTAGAAGACAGCCCATACCTGTCAACCCTAGGCCGTTGGCGATCTTACAAATGGCTACTTATGCCCTTACAAAATAGCAACTAATCTTACGCGTCTTATTATCGCGTGCAATATGAAACAAAAATTAAACTCTATTTTTAATATAATATGAATTTATTGGTAATGTTGTAACATATAACCTGGTGCAATCAAATAAAAGAGTAATATCTTCAGCTGCATGATTAAGAAAATTTAACAGTGATCTTTATTATAACTATATGTAGCACTTTTGGCACTTTCAATCATTTCTTTTGATGGCTTCACTTCATGGCACTTGAGCTCGCAATTAAGTTTGACTTGAAGGTAATTTGTAAGTGTGTCCACTCCAAGAGATTTCCTGTACTCCGTGTTGATCTTTCGGACATGTGAAAATGCACGTTCACTGTCTGCATTGCTGTGTGGTAGACAAAGGAGACTTGAAAACAATACCTTCATCTGTGGGCATTAGTTTTCCTTTTCTTTTTAGCTGTTCCATCCATATTGTTATCACGTTTGTATCAACTGTATCCACTGCGAGTCACGAAAACTAACTGGGAATGATGGCGGAAGTGAAAGTGCGGTCACGTGGTCGGAAAGAGCAGACGATAGCAGACGATAAACGCAACGCGCGACTCTCGCGAGAAAACGGCTACAGACCAATTCGGCGTATCGTCTCTTTACCGAAACGGTGACACAAAAAACGGAGTTAAAAAAAAAGACGAAATGATCGAAAAACGTACAGATTTCGGACGTACGGCGTACACATTTAAAAATCAGTGCTCACGTGTACAAATTACGCCAAAACCGTACAACTTGACAGGTATGCCAGCCATCCCATTTTTGGTTTATATATGTTTCATTTCCTGCTTCCCAGGTCATCATCTTGAATCACCCTGGCCAGATCAGTGCTGGCTATGCTCCAGTGCTCGACTGTCACACAGCCCATATCGCCTGTAAGTTTGCTGAGCTGAAGGAGAAGATTGACCGTCGTTCAGGAAAGAAGCTAGAAGACAACCCCAAATCGCTCAAGTCTGGTGATGCTGCTATTGTGGACATGATCCCGGGCAAGCCCATGTGTGTGGAGAGCTTCTCTGAGTACCCTCCTCTTGGTAAGGATTCAGACGTTCATATGGCCTTCTTCCTCTTGCTATCCAAGTGTTAGAAAGGACATTAATGCTTGGTTTCTCTCTTCTAGGTCGCTTTGCTGTACGTGACATGCGTCAGACGGTGGCAGTTGGAGTTATCAAAGGTGTGGAGAAGAAAACTCCTACTTCAGGCAAGATTACCAAGTCTGCTCAGAAGGCCCAGAAGAACAAATGAATATTGTGTCGGGCTGCAACCTCTCGAGTCAGCCACAACAGAATCCATGCTATTCATCCACTCCTTAGCTTAATAGTCAAAGCCTGGCAAATTATCACAATGCATCGCAAGAGTAGACGAAGGAAAAAACCCACAACCACGTTAATAATGCTAATGTTGATTATTAATATATTATAATGTTGTATTTCGGGTTTCATGTTTCTAGTCTTAATTGTCAGGTGACGTTTTGTGAATATTTATCACCACCTTATACTCACGTTTAGATAAAGAAGATGAGGATTTCCGTGTGTTTCTGTCTTCACTGCTAAATGTACAATAGTCTGAGAACCTTTCCTAGTCCTGACTAGCCATGCTGCTTATGTGTAGCATGTACGTGAAATCAGCCTTACCTGCTTGTACTAAAGGATTTTATTAGCATTATTTATTTATTTTTTTTAATTGGTCCATATTAAGCTGATGTGTTGTGATGTGGCTTTAAAACTTTTGGCATTTCTGGCTGCATGCATGATGCTACCCTAGCTAGCGCACCGTAGCGAGATTCCCATAACACCTTGAGAAAGCACGAGCTAATACTTTGCACTTGCACTCATGTACTTTAACATATGGACATATATTTCTCCATAGGCTCATATAACATGGATAAACAATAAATAATAATAATAACAAAACATTGAGCACTTGGTTTTTTTCTTTTTTCTTCTTTTTTTTGCAGCTTTTTGTAAAATGATTTGATTTACTTCTGTAAATGATGTATACTAACAACTGAACCAAGTGTTGCATGTAGCGCTTATCTATGCTGCCTGGAATTATTTATTTATTTTTATTATTTCTTCAGCCAAGGAGGTCATGTTTTTGATTAGGTTTGTTTTGTTGTTGGCAAGGTTATGCAAAAGTTATGTGGATTTTCATGAAATTCTTACTTGAAATGGGGCTTTGGACAAGGAAGACTCAATCAGATTTTAGGGACAATCCAGATCTTAATTTGGATTGAGGAATCATTTAAAGGATTCTTTAACATTGGAAAGTAGGACAGGTTTTTTGAAGTGTGTTATTATATCAGGCCCAGCAAGGGGGATGTGCAACTGAATTTCTTTGGCTTGGTGAAGTTCTGAGCGCTCTGATTGCTCTTGTTATAATAAAAATAATCATTATTATAAACATATGGTACATTAGTGCATTAACAATAGAAATGACAAAAAAAACTTATCTGGGTTTATGCTAACATATACCTCAGTTTCTTCTTCCTGCTAGTTTACGAGGAATAATGCAATTCTGTTCAGCACTAACAGCTGCAGGTTTGGAAAACGTCTTTTTCACCACCCTCGATGACTAACGGTTAATAGATTTCAAAATAATTCTAAAAGAGTAGCTGAACATGTTAACGGATGATCATTTCACAAAAACTAGCTGGCTGATGCGTGGTCAATAAGGAGTGTATGGACCGGGGTATTTACGACTGGTAACTTCGCCATTATCTACATGCAATTTGTGCTGTGATCAGCGTTTTACAAAGGCATAAAGTGTTTACAAAGTCCCACAAAGTACTTATTGCTCATCAAAAGCTCTTGTTTGTCAAAGCTAGGAAGATAAGTCAGAAGTTACCAAAGCCACATTTTCACTTATTAAAAACTATTACTAACCTTGTTTGCTTGACCAATTCTGAGTGGAAGGTGCAAAAAGACCCAACGCCTGAGATTTCTCAATACAAACCTAATAAATAAGGTTAATAATAGCTTATGTCTCATTAAAACGCCATTGGTCAAGCCATGGAATTTATTCACCAGCAAGTGAACAGTCATTTCTTAAAGTTGATATGTTGGAAACCAGAAAAAAAATGACAAAAGAACAGCTCGACAAGAGCCAGATTGTAACGACTAATCTGCTAACTCAACGCAAACCACAACCTCAGTGGTGTTGTGCAGTGCTTTTGATTCGCAGTGTATTCAGCGCTCATCAATTTTGGTCCAAATAAAGACATTTGATGAACCAGGGACAGGGTTAGGATTGGATTTTATTTAACTCATATTTATGTACCTACATAAACATTTTCACAGACCAAATACACCCCTGTATGTCAGTGGTATTGCCTAATGACCATGACTTCGCTTAGCAGGACAGTGAGCCTCAAATTATTATTCAGGAACTAGTTGAGGAGCATGACAAATGTTGTTCAGGTGCTGAGTTGGCCGCCAAACTTCACAGATGTGTGCTGCTAAATAATGTATAGCTGCAAGATAAAACAAGTTACTATAACAGGGTGTGAGTTAGTCATTTACTCAAGTTTGTTGAGCCCAGCATGAAAAACAATATTGATCCAGAACAAGGTGGGAGATGTTTAGGCTGCCACTGAATCTTTACCTAAACCGCGGTAGTTTTTAAAAAAAATTATTCATCTTGAGTTTTTAGTGTTAGTTTCATTACCCGAGGTTAAATCTTAAACCAATTTATGGACTTTTCTAGACAACTCGCCAACAGAATTCAAGTGGCAACCTTTACACTTTACTGTAGTTTTTTCTTGGTTGTGGAAATGAACGTGTAAATGCATGTTTTAAAAACCCATTTCATTATTATTGTAGAACATTCATTTACAACTACTATGCTGTATCATGGTCGGGGCTGGTGGCGTAGTGGTTAGGGTGCTGCGCTCATGATCGGGAGGTTGTGTGTTTAAATCCCAGTTAGACCCCCACTGTGCTAAGCACCCTGGGCAAGGTCTCAACCACAAGTGTGCCTCTGTTCACCTAGCAGGATAAATGGGTACCAGTAAAAATATACTGGGAATGTAACCTGCGATGGACTAGCATCCCATCCAGGAAGAGTTGTACTCCTTAGTCGCTTCACGCTATGGAAACCGGGGATGAGCACCGGGCCGATGAGCCACTATGGCTCGGGTGTAAAAAGCCCAATGGACTTTAACATTATGGTGTAACATGGTAATACACATTTTTTTAAATTGTTGTCATTAACAAAGTTATGCTGCAACATAAAAAAACCCACATTGACTATTATTATTAACTGAAGTAGGTATGTATAAGTGACATGTTTGAAGGGAACTGGGGGGGAAAAACCCCAGTGGTATGATGGTGCAGTAGTTAGAAATCTTGTCTCACAGCAGGATGGTCCTATACCTGTTATATGTGGAGTTTGCGTGTTCTTGCTCCGCTCACATGAATTTCGTCTGGGTACCCCAGTTTCCTTGCAGAGTCCAAAGACATGCATGTAAACCTAGCCGGACATTCCAAACTGCCTCTAGGTGTGAATATTTGTCCTAGAAGAGCAAAGATGTCAATTTAAAGGCCAACATGCAAAATCCAGTTGTCTCTCTCATTTTATTTGGATTTCTTTTTGCTATAATGTATTAATCCCATAAGGGAAATTATTACCTCTGCACCTAACTCATCCAAAGTGAGCACATACACATGTAAAGAGTAAACACACACACACACACACACACACTGAGTAGTGGGCTGCCACACATGTTGAGACACCTGTAGAGCAGTTGAGGGTTAGGTGCCTTGCTCAAGGGCACTTCAGCCATGAATGCTGGTTAAGGGAAGGTGCAGCTCACATTTTTCCTGGTGGTTCAGGAAAAAAACCAGCACCCTATCAGTCCCAAAACCACTTCTCTAACCATTAGGCTACAGCTGGGAGAGCTTTTAAAATCTAATAATTATCATACCGCCTTTGCATCAGCCATTAGAATAAAAGGTAATCTATGTTGAATGATGCTCAGTAATTATTTAGCCCTTAATTACCTAAAAATTTAGTAATGTGGTCATTGAGTGAAAATGAACTCCTAGAGGACTGGCATCAAGAATGGGCTTGCAGTAATTACTGAAAAAAATTGTTGTGGTGATTCTGTCGATCTGACTATACAGTTGTGTTGAAAATACAGTAATAGCAGTGTGTTTAAAAATGTGAATAAAGCTCAAAATCCTGATAATAGTTTTTATTTCTAGACACACAATTGCATTGGGAACACGACACATTCTATTCCAAATCAAATCATGAAGAAAAATATAACAAATTTGTTATTCCTTTAAAGAAATTGAAGAAAAGTGAATATTAGACTGTTAAAAAATATCATTGTCTGCTAACATTCATTGTATGAACTGATTGGACTAAACTCCACAGTTCTGTATTTTTTTTGCTTTTGCTTCAGAAACTGCATTTTTGATGTCACCTCACACGTTTTCTATTGGCTTGAGGTCTGAGATATAACATCAATCTTGTTGGTCTGGAACCAAGATGTTGACATTTAGTGATGTGTTTGGGGTTGTTGTCTTGTTAAAACACCCATTTCAAGGGCATTTCCTCTTCAGCAAAAGGAAGCACAACCTGTTCAAGTGTTCTGATGTATTCAAACTGATCCATGATCCCTGGGATGTCATAAATAGCCCCGACACCATAGTATGAGAAACATCCACATATCTTGATGCTAGCACCACCATGTTTCACTGTCTTCACATTGTACTGTGGCTTGAATTCAGTGTTTGGGGCTCGTCTGATAAACTGTCTCCGGCCTCTAGAACCAAAAAGAACATTCTTACTTTCATCAGTTCACAAAATGTTGCGCCGTTTCTCTTTAGGCCAGGTAATGTGCTCTGTGGAAAATTGTAACCTCTTCAGCACATGTCAACTGTTGGACTTTGCAGGGGTTTCTTGCTGATAGCTCGGCTTCACACAGGCATCTACTAACTGTAACAGGACTCACGGGTAACTTTTGACCTTCTCTGATCTTCCTGGAGCTGATTGTTGGCTGAGTTCTGGCCATTTTGGCATCTTTGATCCATTCGAATGGTGGTTTTTTTTTTACTTTCTTACACATCTTTCAGGTTTTGGTTGCCATTTTAAAGCATTTGGATCATTTTAGCGGAATAGCCTGTCATTTTTTACACTTCTTTATGTTTCCCCCTCTACAAACAACTTTTTAATCAGGGCATGCTGTTCTTCTGAACAATTTCAGAGAAAAATATTCTATAACCAGCATGTACAATATTTGGTGCCTTCCTTCCTTAAATAAGGACAATAATTGGCACCTGTTTCCCAAAGAATGAATGACGTCACTAACTGAACACCACACTGCTATTATTTTGAACACGTTCCTTTCAAGTCATGATTCAGTTACACAGAATCAGCAGCAGCATGTCATGACTGTTGGGTCTGTTGGATTCTATTACTCTACTCCACCTGACAGTAAATTATTTGCCATGTAGAAATATAATTTCTAGCATAAACACTGATTGATCAGGTTAGTGAAGTCTGATGTTATTTTGAACACAACTGTATGTTCTAGGCCAAGCTCAAAAAGATAAAAAAAAAAGATAAAATAGAATGATTTTCTGAGTGAATATACTAATCTACACCCATTTAAAAAAGGGCACCAATGCCTTTCCAATGCACCCTTTATTTTTTTCAAATTTCAGATGTGCAATATTGATAACTCAATAATTGATGAGGAAATGATTGTACTCGAATTGAAGTAGATGTCGAGTGAAATCTTGCATTTGTGTACCACTGAATGAATGACTTCCTGAGCCATAATTTATTTTATATTTATAAGCTAGTTGCTATGGAATAAAGGTGCTATCAATTGTTTATTTATGAATGACTTGTTTGTCAATGAGTCATTGTTGCAGACATTTAGTAGTTTATTTATTACCAAACAGTTTTTTTACACATGGAATGGCTGTCATGATTTATAATTTATTCTTTTTCACTTATAATTAGTGAATTTGTGGTTGTAGATTAAAAAACATTTTATTTTTGCTCATCGGAGACAAGGGAGACCTACACGATATTGGAAAGGTAGTTTAAACATGACAGATCTTGTGTATATCAGCTTTAAATGCTTTGAAAGCTCATTCAATTTTGAAGTTGCTGTTTCTCTGCTTACCCGGCATTACCATTACCTTAATGGTCTCCTGATGATTTGCTCATGCAAGACGTGTTCAGATTTGTATAATTAAAAATAAAATATGACCATAACAAACCCAATTATACACATTTAATTTGTTAATACACAATCACTTCTCAGGCCCTTTAATACATTCCAATAAAAGCTGATATAGAAATAATTAATAGAGAAACAAGCAAATAATTATTTGATTTGATACAGCAGTATACAGGAGAGGCCTAGACATTAAGAATGTCTAAGGATCTCCAATGGCTCTCCAGTTTGTCAAGAAATATGAGAAAATAAATTATAAAAATGTTTTCAAAAATGTTCCTCAAAGAAGGATCGGACAGAATTTAGATAGCTCCCCCTATACAATCCAAAATACGATTAAATGAGTCAAGGAATCTCGAGGGATTGTGGTGTATAAAGGGCAAGGGCACAAACCTAAGCTGCCCATGCACGATTACAAAGATATATTATGAAGGCATGGCTGTGGAAGAAGAAGGTGTGGGTGGGTGCTGAAGTGGCCTGCCTCCAATTCTGACTCATCCTCAGTAGAGAAACTGTGTCAAATTCTGAAACTAAAACTGTGACAAAGACTCGTATTTTTACGCACCTTAAGACTTGTTTACAGGAAGCATGGGACAAAGTAACACCTGAAACATTTAATCATATGGTATCCTTAGTACTTTAACATCTTTTCAGTCTAATAAAAAGGAATGGCAACATTACAACGTAGAAAATGTGAAGAAATCCCAACTTCTGTAAAGATGTTTCAGGAGTCAAAATATAACTTTCTGTTTATTTTTGAAAAACAATTAAATTGATGAGGTAATATATTAAATAATATGCTCTCGGTTTGTTTTGGGTAGAATACAGCTCAGAGATTATTTACATATACTTATTTTCAGCTTTAATTTCAATTTTAACATACTGTCTAAACTTTTTCTGAACTGGGATTGTATATTTAGGTTTTCTATATAAATAAAGTTGGTATGGTATTATATGGTATTATATACCACATATGAATGGAATCATCCGAATGGTTTGCTATTTTGGAATAAATAACAATTATCCACCAAAAGCAAGCTGGAGGTCATTGAATAGTCCACAAAATGGAGTGTCGATGGGACCATTCACAAATATTCAGAATAATCCATTTTGCTTTTGCTGAATAATTGCTTTAGGTGACAATTACTTCAGTCTACCTAGTGTGCCGTAATTATTTTGTAATTGTTTTCCATTGACAAGAGGTTTTCGTTTCTTGGTGTGTTTCTATTGTGATATTTAAAATATGTGGGTTTGCTGCAAGGCACGCAAAATTAGAATTTTGGTTTCTCATCAGCCACTTCAGGAAAAGTGAGAAGGGTTTCTGATCAACTTTCATCTTTAATCATCATACTGAAAATAATTCAACTTAGAATGTGAAGAAAATTGAAACTATTAAATTTATCTTCATGAAATGAAGAAAGATTCTGATAAAAACATAATTAATATCTTTTTTTTTTTTTTACACAAGCCCTGAAATTCAGCAGTTTTTTTTTTTTTTTTTACATGTGAACTGGACTGGCATTATATCTTACCTTTTCACTATCAGGTAAAATACAAACAGAATACAACAACATCCAGCACAAGTCCTATCAGTACATGTAGTATGTGAGTTGAATATATCTCACTACCAACTTCAGGCTCAAAAGACTAAACTGCCTATTAAATTCTACTTGTTGATTTCAGACTAGTTAAAATACCAATTAAAAAAAGATGTCCATGCACATGTGCATGTGTGGAAACACAACGCCAATACATTCACATTCTGAATTCAAGAAGCAACCTCGATAGTGCTGTTCACAGCATGCGGAGGTGCCAAACTTACATGCAGAAGGGCGGACGGTCATGCTGATCTTGTCAGTGTTCGTTTGTTTGGGTTGTCAAGCTGATTAAATAAAAAATACTGTCAGCAGAACCAATGAAATTGTTGACTTGAACTTGAGCGATGAACTTTTTTCTTGTGGGGCAAAAAAAAAAAATCACATGCGGGCGTTGATGAGACACTAAAAGTCTAATTTCGTGGGCCTAAGAATCAGTTTGTTGCCTTCTCCAGTTTTGAGCTCTGTGGAATCTTATCATGCAAATACAAACCCATAAGCTTGTCTTGGCTTTCCTATGTTTTCAAAATTACGTGAATATACACTAAATTCTTACTTATAAGCCTTTCCCCAATGAGTCCCCAATTTCGTCTCCTGCTTTAAAGGGTGCGACATGTCCATACCAATGTATTGATGTTTGTTTGATGTTTGACAAGTCCGCCCAAAAAATCCCCAAATCAAGCAACCTGAGTTTTAAAAAAACGTAAGTGAACTTCATGATTCATGCAGAACTTTTTATACTCAAACCTCAACCCTTTCCCTTCTGTTTGTTTCAAAATCCAATAGCATCTCAAATATTTCATAAAATGACATTATTAAATCGATTTGTTCACAAAACTTAATTTCATATGAGAGACATGCAGTTATTTGTTTAAGTTTGTCATGGCACTTTTACCTGTGTGATTTGTTGAGGCAAGTGTGAACATAGCAATCGCACTTAGGTGTGGTCAAAACTGGCCAGTCTGAGACCAAGTGAGTGAATCCTAGTGCAGTTTGTTTGACTTGAGAACACAACTGAACCCTGATTTAACTAATTTACATGAAATACCCAATAAACAATGTACACAGAAATACATTTTCCAATCCTTCCTGTCGCCACATGCAAGGTTTTTTTTTTTTTTGTCAAAACATGCAAAATGGAACATGCCCCAAAAGACAATTAACTTAAATTAGAAAGAGGAAATAATTAAAAAAAAAATTCACTCTGATCTGAACGAAACAATGGAATAAAATGTCAGAAAGTGTCTTTTCAATATATTCCGGATTTCTCGTTAGATAATACAGTGCTTTAAAAAGGACACTGTATGCAATGATAAAAGTCCTCATGTATTGTTCACGGCATGAAAAGTTTCTCCTCTTAAATAAATCAGAATTACTAACAATATATAAAATAAAATCTACAATTAAAGCGATTTAAAAAATAAAACCTGGGGAGAAGGTTCCTTCACAACCTCCAATTTCCAACTTTGTAAATAAAATACTTAAAAACAAGACAAAGATTTTATCAAGCTTTGTGTTCTTCCAGAAGATAAAGAGTTCATTACTTATTGTTTTAGCCGAACGTGCGGCATAATGAAAGGCTTTGTACCACCCAATTTGGGTGACAGCCCCAGGCCATCCCTAGTTGTGGTTACTGTCCTCAAAAGTTCAGAGGAGAAATTTGAATTTGCAGCAGGCTGTGTTAGAAAGTCAAAGCCGGTAGTCAGAGTCTGAACAGAGTTCTCCAAGTCTCTATCTGCTATGAAGAGGTCTGCCTCAGCCCAGCCACCTCCTCCAGTCTCACCTTCTGCAGCCAAAGAGTCCTGGCTGCTGCTGGCTGAAAGGCTGCGATTCCCATCCACCTCCGGAATCCCAATGAGGTCCTGGAGAGAGAAAGACTGTACCCCATCCTGGTTCCCTCCATCTTGCACTGAGGATGGTGAAACCTCAACCAGAGGATCCATTTCCATCCCCATGTCAGGGCTCATATGTCTTCTCCAGGAAGCGTTCTCTTTGGCGCTAGGCCGGATTCTAGCACTTGGTGCCAAGTCAGGCTGGGATCTATTTAAATATGAAGGAGGGAAGTGATCAGAAGGACTGGATTGAGATTGGTTTGAGCCGCTGTTCACCCGGCCCGACTGAGGTGGCGATAAGGGCAGTTGAAAGCACGCAGATGCCCGGGGAGGTGGTGGAGGGCTGGCAAGTCTGGGAAAATGCACCTCACCAGGGTGAATATTGTTTGCCATAAAAACAGGTTGGCTGTCTGCAGTGGGCGTAGTAATAGGCTGAAGTGGAGTTGGGCTAAATGGTGAGGCAGAATTAAGTTTGTCGTCTACAGAGGGCGAACCCGATGAGCTGAAGTTGAACTCATTGGGAGCCAAGATGAGATGGAAGCCCCGGGGAAAATTGGAGCTACTCATTTGGTTGAATTGCTGGGAAGAGGAGAGATCCTTGGTAAAGACTGGACTTGGGTAGTCTGTTGTTTGCGCCAGCCCAAACAGGGGCAGAGAGGACAGACTGAGTGCTGATGAGGCACTTTTTTGCAGGACCTGCCGGTAGATATCCAGCAAGGAGTCCAACTTGGATTCAATAGACTGTACCTGGAGAAAAGACGTGAAAACAAAATTTACATAAATGGCATTTGGGAGTTTTGACGTCACTATTGGTTAGTACATTCTCTCACTTGTTCATCAGGACACAGGCATCAATCACAAACTATGTTATCAAAACTTGTTTCAGTACAGTGTAACGGTGCTGGAGTTCAATCTAAGCCATGTCTTATTACGTACTGTACTCTGATTTAGGTCTAAATCTGACTTACTGGTCACATTTTTAAAAATTAAAATTAATTTATTTTCAGCTGCTTTCACAAACAAGCTTTGATTATTTTATCAATATGAACTTAATGTTGATCCTGCAAAAGCCCGTCGATCTGCTCAGGATGTACCCTGCCCTGGCCCAGAGTCGGCTGAAATGGGTGCCAACCTCCCAGTGACCTGAATTGAATCAGCTTTAAAATGAAGGAATGAATTTGATGTAACTATGACAGAAGGGACTGTTGTAGGAAAAATGGGTCCAGTTTGTCAAAGTAAGTCAAATTTCACAATGTTCATATAAAACTGAGATGGATGTACTAAGACCCTTGTAAAAACCCTCGTATGATATTCCTGTGAGACTTGGTTGACATATGACCGCTGCAAAACTTAACACCGTTGGAATTTTTCATGGTTTTATTAGGATTACAGTAAAAAATATGACCCAAAAACAATAAATTTGAATATCTGTCCTAACACACTTGTTGGAGGCTGCAAAGTTTTCCATACCAGACCTAGAGAATGAACCTGAGGTCAAGAATTACTGATAAGAAACAATTTGAACATACAGACACTCCCCGCTTTACGTTCATTCGTTTTACGTATTTTTCGATTTTACGTTTAAAAAAAAATTATGTCAAATTTTGAGTTTAGCGTGCTCTCTGTAGTATGAGACATACCTACGTAGTACGCTGACGTAATACGCTATTTCCGCATGACGCTGCGCCCATTGTTTACAAACAACAGACTGAACGTGCCCTCCTTCCCAGTTCACCGCGTGTTACCCTTGTGTTATGACGTCATCTCTGTGATCTTTGTGTTCACACTGTTTTGCGGACTTTTGTAACCCTAAGCAAATATGGCTGGTCAGAAGCGTAAGCCTACTAATGATAGTGGTGATCAGAAAAAGCGGCAAGCCATATTGTTAGAAATGAAGATGGCTATTATCAAGAGAATTGATGCTGGTGAAAAACACGTGAATGTTGCAGGTTTCTTTCAAATGGCTCCGTCGACCATCGGAACCATTGACAAGCAGAAAGATCACATCATAGAGAATGTTAAAGGTTATATTTGATACTGTATTTGATATTTGATGAATGAATTTGATTAAAATGTATCTATTTTAAATTATTTTGCTTTAATTTATTTTTTTTAAATTAATGTTTATATAATTTGATATATTTGATATTATTTTACAATGTTATCTTTACAATAATTGATTAAGTGGTGTTTTATGAGATACAGTAACGGTATTTATGGATGTATAGTACAGTATGAACGTCATACGTCACTGGAACATACAGTAACAACTTACGTTTTTTTTTTCCCCTTACGTTTGGCCGTCCGGAACCGAACGAAAACGTAAACCGGGGAGCGTCTGTATTCAGTATTCCACAATGAGGGTCTTAAGATGGCATTTTCCATCACACAAGAGGTGAGCTTTGTACAATAGTAATTTGTCACATGGTTGGTCTGCTGCATACCTGCAGTGTGACGCACGTGAAAAGAGGCACTGATGGAACTAATCTTTCATCCAAAATACAAATTCTCAGATTATAGAGCACTTTGGTAAAAAGTTTCTCTTTTTAATTGTGAGAGGTTCATAATGTTCATGTAAAACAGATCAAGTTTTCTTGTGTAATGGTTGATCATGATGAATTATCTAAGCTATATCCTTTAAACTTGGTTTGCAAGCAACCAGTAAACATTTGAAGACCAGAAAAAAATATAAATTCATAAAGATAATATTTAATAATTTATGGACCTCAGAAGCTGGCTCCTGAAATTTGGTTGATGTGACATGGACTGTTGACCCATAATGCAACGTTTGCTAGTCATCACACACACTCACCTGCCTCTCGACTTTGCATACTCTCCCCAATATGCTGACGTCCTCCAGCAGATCCCCATCAGACAACATCTTCTCTCTCAGCTTCTTATCTACAGGGACCTGCCCCTTCCCCAGGATCTGATCCACCCTGACACACACACACACACACACACACACACACACACACACACACACACACACAGAGTGACATGTTGAAATACGACCAGAGATTGAAGAGCTACTCTTATACAGTACATACTGAATATATAGTGGATCAAATTTATCTTTTTGGTAAAATGTCTGGTTTACCACAGTAGCAGACATATGAATACCAAGCCATCTAATCTAAAACTTGTCATGAACCAAGGAAGAGTGAGATAAAGTTTTTCCCAT
>CM045744.1:28191475-28248975 GCA_024760905.1 Plotosus lineatus | reverse complement strand
GTTACTGGTGTGTTGACATGTTTCTGGCATCAGTGACCCTTGCATGTATCCACTCTCTCTTAGTGAGGGCAGAATCCCTCCTGGACATTTTTTTTTTTACAAAAAATACCAAAGTGAAATATGTTCCGGAGTACTGTGTCATTTCTGTCACAATCACTTTATGTGCATGCTGGCAGCAACTATGTGCAGTAGCATAGACCATGTGATTTTTGTAAGTAGTTCTAACACAATTTTAAAATACTGACATGAATATATATAGTATATATTATTCAGGTATGCTACTTGGATGGCGTACAACTGTTATGTCTGGATATATCATGTCTGGATTTGGGCAGAGTGTCAGAGGGACAGCTGATGGTGACCAGCGCTGGGCGGATGAACTAAACTGCTACTTCAACAGGTTTGATTCTCCCCCCTCCCCCTCTGCACCCCTCCCCGTTCCCCTCCCCTCTTCACACGTCTCCAGACCAGCTGACACCTCCCCCCTCCCCAGGCCAACTTCACTTGACTGCTACAGCCCGACAGACACATCCCCCTCCCTCTGCAGCCCACCCCAGCCCCCCCTCTCCCTCACATCCAGACCAGGTGAGGAGACAGCTGGCGACTAAATCAGAGAGGAAATCTGAAGGACCTGATGGCATCAGTCCCAGGCTGCTGAGGACCTGCGCAGACCAGCTCTGTGTGTACTATGCTACCTGTACAACCTGAGCCTCAGCCTGGAGAAGGTTCCAGTCCTCTGGAAGACCTCCTGTGTGGTTCCGGTTCCCCAAAACAGCACAAGCGAAGGAACCAGCCCACTACAGACCTGTCGCCCCTGACCTCCCACCTCATTAAGATCATGGAAAGGCTCCTCCTTGAACACCTCCGGCTCTATGGTGAGCCCACCTAGACCAGCTGCAGTTTGCCTACAGGCCCAACATCGGAGTAGAAGCGCCGTCATCTACCTTCTGCAGCGGGCACTCACCCACCTGGAGATCGCCGGCAGCGCTGTGAGGTCATGTTCTTTGACTTCTCCAGTGCCTTCAACACCATCAGGCCAGCCCGCCTGCGAGGAAGCTGGAGGGGCGTGGGAGTGGGCGGGCATCTTGCTGCCTGGATTATTGACTACCTTACTAACCGTCCACAGTGCGTGCGGCTGTGGGCTGTAAGTCAAAGGTGGTAGTCTGTAACGCAGGGGAGCACCGCAGGGCACCGTCCTCTCACCCTTCCTTTTTAACATCTATACCTCGGACTTCATATATAACACAAACAGCTGCCACCTCCAGAAGTTCTCGGACGACTCCGCCATCGTGGGCCGTGTGTCAGAGGGGAGCAGAGCTGGAGTACCCGGTCGGTCATCGTCGACCGTGGACTGGTGTGGCGCAACCACCTGTGCTTGAACACTAGGAAGGCGAAGGAGATGGTGGTCGACTTCAGGAAAAACACTCAAACACACACACACACACATTTACTGGTGAACATCCAGGGACAGGACATTGAGACAGTGGACAGTTTCAAGTAACGGGGTGTTCACCTTAACTAATAAACTGGACTGGTCCCACAACACCAACGCCCTGTACAAGAAGGGCCAGAGTCGCCTCCACCTTCTGGGGAGACTCAGGTCCTTCGGCGTATCTGAACCTCTGCTCAGGACATTTATGACTCTGTGGTAGCCTCTGCAATCCTCTCACGCTGCCATCTGCTGGGCCCCGGGCAGCACAGGCGGGACAGAAAGAGACTGAACAAGCTGGTCAGGAGGGGCCAGCTCTGTCCTCGGCTGCCCACTGGACTCTGTGGAGGAGGTGAGTGAGGAGGATGGTAGCAAAGCTCACATCCATCCTGTCCAACAGCTCTCACCCACTGCACCAGACTGTCGAGGAGCTAAGCAGCTCCTTCAGTGTGCGACTGAGGCATCCTCAGTGCAGGAAGAGCGCTACACTTAGGTCGTTCATTCCCACCGCTGTCAGACTGTACAGCGCCACTTTGTAACTGTCTGTGAAAATACCAGGTTATGTGCAATAAAAACCCCGCGCACTTTAATCAACCACATCTACCCCACTGACTGTGAACCATATCAACCCATCTACTCTGCCCTCAGATACATTACACTTTAATATAGGCCAGTCTATAAAGTTGCTCCATTCTTTTCTTTTCCTTTATTGTTTAGTAATTTATACTATTTATGTATCTATTTATTTATTTACTTATATAATATATATGTATGTGTGTATGTTCGTACTTGTATCTATTTTTGCACCCCCTACTGATAGTACCTCAAGAGCCTGTAACAGTGAATTTCTCCATTGTGAGATTAATAAAGCTGTATCTTATCTTATCTTATCTTATCTTATGTAAATATGCTAATATGCAAGCCATATACAAGTATTCAAGATGTTTGCCTGACATGATGCTGGTTATTTATGTATGCAAACAAACTAAGCTGCGTGTGCTCAAGTAGACTAGCTTCTATTATGGCTAGTATGGACCAGGATAATATGTCTAGCATTAATAGTGTATAGTAGGCCAAACTTACATATGCAAGTTTGCTAATATACTTCACTTCAATTGTGCTTGCATTATAAAGTATGCACATACTTGGGAGGATGATAATACTCAGATATGCCCTCATATAGTATGATTAGTAGGCTAGAACCACACTAGTACACACTTTCTATAATGGTATAATGCTAGTAAAAATGAAGGTATTCATGTTATTCATGTTGTCTAGTATGTTAATGCTTAATTCTACATATTTGTAGCTAGAATGCTAATTTCCAAGTATGCTCACCTATGAATATTTGCTGGGAAATAGTATTCAAGTATGCTAGTCAGTCAAGATGAGAGTCTTCTTCTTCTTCTTTTCCTTTCGGCTGTTCCCTTTAGGGGTTGCCACAGTGAATAATCTCTCTCCATCTCACCCTATTCTCTGCATCTTCTACTCTTACTCCAACTACCTTCATGTCCTCCATCACCACATCCATAAATCTATTTGGTCTTCCTCTAGACCTTCTGCCTGGTAGTTCCAACCTCAGCATCCTACTACCAATATACTGACTATCCTTCCTCTGTACATGTCCAAACCATCTCAATCTAGCCTCTGACTTTGTCTCCAAAACCTCTTACATGTGCTTTCCCTCTGATGTACTCTTTCCTGATACTATCTATCCTCGTTACTCCCAAAGAGAACCTCAACATTTTCATCTCTGCTACCTCCAGCTCTACCTCCTGTCTTTTTCCCAGTGCCACTGTTTCTAAACCATACAACATCGCTGGCCTCAATACCATCTTGTACACTCTTCCTTTCATTCTTGCCGATACCTTTCTCCAAACGGACACTTTTCTCGAACCATTCCAACCTGCCTGCACACGCTTCTTCACCTCTTTTCCACACTCTCCATTGCTCTGGATTGTTGAGCCAAAGTACTTAAAATCCTCCACCTTCTTTATCTCTGCTCCCTGTAACCTCACCATTCCTCTTGGGTCCTTGTCGTTCACACACATGTATTCTGTTTTACTGAGGCTAACCTTCATTCCTCTCCTTTCCAGGGCATACCTCCACCTCTCTAGATTTTCCTGCACTTGTTCTCTGCTCTCAGTACAGATCACAATGTCATCTGCAAATATCATAGTCTATGGGAAATCTTGTCTAACCTTGCCTGTCAGCCTGTCCATCACCATAGCAAACAAGAAGGGGCTCAGAGCTGACCCTTGATGCGGTCCCACCTCCACCTTGAACTCTTCTGTCACACCGACAGCACACCTCACCACTGTCTTACATCTCTCATACATGTCCTGCACCACTAAAACATACTCTCTGCCACTCCAGACTTCCTGATGAAATACCACAGTTCCTCTCTCGACACCCTGTCATATGCTTTCTCCAGATCCACAAAGGCACAATGCAGCTCCCTCTGACCGTCTCTGCAATTCTCTATTAATATCTTCAAAGCAAAAACTGCGTCTGTGGTGCTCTTTCTTGGCATGGAACCAAACTGCTGTTCACAAATGTTGACCTCTGCCCTTAGTCTAGCTTCCACTATTCTTTCCTATAACTTCATCGTATGGCTCATCAACTTTATCCTTCTGTAGTTGCCACAACTCTGCACACCTCCCTTGTTTTTAAAAATGGGCACCAGCACACTTCTCCTCCATTCCTCTGGTATCTGCTCACTCTCTAAGACCTTGTTGAATGTTCTTGTCAGAAAATCTACTGCTACCTCTCCTAGACACTTCCATACCTCCACCAGTATGTCATCAGGACCAACTGCCTTTCCACTCTTCATCCTCTTCAATGCCCTCCTCACTTCACCCTTACTAATCTTTGCTACTTCCCGGTCCTCAACAGTCTCCTCTTCTACTCTTTTCTCTCTCATTTTCCTCATTCATCAGCTCTTCAAAGTACTCTTTCCATCTTCCCAGCACACTTCTGTCATCAGTCAATACATTTCTCACTCTGCCCTTAATCACTCTAACTTGCTGCACATCATTCCCATCTCTATTTCTCTGCTGTGCCAACCTGTATAAATCATTCTCTCTCCTTACTGTCCAACCTATCATACAAGTCATCATACGCCCTCTGTTTGACCTTCGCCTTACGCTGTGTCTCCCTGTAGACCTGTTTACTCTCTTCGGTCCTCTCTATGTCCCATCTCTTCTTAGCTAACCTCTTCTTTTGTACACACTCTTGCACTTCCTCATTCCGCCACCAAGTCTTATTATCTACTCTGCTTCCAGATGACACACCCAGTATTCTTCTATCTGTCTCCCTGATCACATTAGCTGTGGTTGTCCAGTCATCTGGAAGCACTTCCTGACCACCCAAAGCCTGTTTCAACTCCTCCTTGAAGACAACACAACACTCTTCCTTTTTCAGCTTCCACCACTTTGTCTTCTGCTCTGCCTTTGCCTTCTTTACCTTCCTCGCCATCAGTGTCATCCTGCACACCACCATCCTATGCTGTTTGGCAACACTCTCAAGCACGACTACTTTGCAGTCACTGACTTCCGTCAAATTACATCGCCTACACAAGATGTATTCTACCTGTGTGCTCCTACCTCCCCTTTTATAAGTCACCCTATGCTCTTCTCTCTTCTGGAAGAAAGTATTCACCACAGCCATTTCCATCCTTTTTTTTACAAAATCTATCAACAACTGTCCTTCTGTGAGCACTGGCTTGTGCCCCCCCCAGATCAGCCAAGATGAGAGTGTTGAAATATAACAGCATATATGAATGTATGAGAATTGTGGTGTTGTTGAGTACGACAAGCATTTATATTTTCTAGTAGGTTTGTATTTAAAGGTTCACAGATGCAGAAGATGCATTTTATTACGTCCAAAGTAATTTTAGACTGCAGTTATTAAGATAGGCAACATGGTTACATAGTGGCGAGCACATCCACTGTGCTGCCAATCTTAATAACGATGGACTAATTGGGCAGTGTGGTGAAATGGTGTTTAGTACATCCACCTCATAGCGAAAAGGTCCTGGATTTAAATCCCACGTGTTTCTATATGGAATTTGCATGTACTCCTTGCACTTGCATAGGTTTCCTCTGTGTACTCCGGTTTCCTCTGACCGTCCAAAAACATGCACAGTAAGATAATTGGCTGTTCGAAATAAAGTTCCCCTATGTGTGAGTGTGAATGTTTGCGTGTATGAGTTTTGGCCCTGGGATGGCTTGGTGAGCTGTCCAGCTAATTTGTGAGTTGGTGGTGAGCTGTCCAGACAATTGTAAGTTGCTCTGGATAGGATTGACTGCCAAATAATGCAATAATTATAATAGTAATAAATCCTGTTATTGACAGACACTAAATAGGTAAAAATTTAAGTTACTTACCCTAATCAGGCTCTCATCAGACTTCTCCTCAGTCACTTCAAATTAAATTTAGAATACAGCCTATAATAAATAGGGGGCAGTGGTGGTCTAGTGGTATAGGGCACTGGAGCACTGATCCAAAGGTTGGTGGTTCAAGTCCCACTTCGACAAGATTGTCACTGTCCCTTCCAGTGCAGCTGGAATCAAAGTCTGGCCATGTCTCTCACTGTCTATGGTGTGAGGAATGTAAAAGAACCATTGCTGACTTTTGACAATAGTGTGTGTTTCTGCCCTGCGATGGCCTGGCGAGCTGTCCAGGGTGTACTCTGCCCTCGCCCAGAGTTGGCTGGGATGGGCGCCAGCCTCCCCGCGATCCTAGTTAGGATTAAGTGGTTACAGAAAATGAACTGATGAACCTATCATAAATGTCCTCTTACGAGAGGAACCACATCATATTCAGTTTATTTCCTTAGATTAACATCCCTCCGAAACCCATGCATGCTAAAACCGGGTGTTGCTAAGCTTTATAAACTTTCTTACCAGAGCAAATGCTCTAATGTACGAAGCTAAATCCATGCGGAGCTAATCCAGTAAACTGGACAATGAGAATCATAATGCCACCCTCTGCAAGTTAGAGATGAAGCCTAATCTATACAGGATTTTGAACAATCCATAAAAAACAGAAATACAGCTTGAAATAAAGATGCATCATGCACACAAAAACATCAATGCATGACCAATACTTACTTTCACTGATAGAGGCAAGTTATCACATGACTCAAAATTATAATAACATCTGAATTGTAGCAAGTAATAGGTGATTAGGTGAGATAAAAACAAAATGAAAGTCAAAATGACAATTAATGAATCGACTCTTAGGTCGGGAAGTGAGCTGCGCCTTCCCTTCCTCCATATTAATGGCAAATGTGCCCTTGGCAAGAAACCTAACCCCCAACTGATATATATTTCTACAATGCATACTGAGGATAAAAGTCTATGGTTCAAGTAAGGAAGTACAGTCGGCCCTCTACTTACGAAAAACTCTGAGTTCGAAAAATCCAGGTTACGATAATCATTTTCCTAAATTTTTGTCCTCTTTTTACAAAAACGATGGACTTTTTACGGCGCAAAACGCGCCATTCAAAAATTCAAACGCTCCATTCAAAAATTCAGACAATGCGTGAGTTGCTCTCTCATTGGCTGTCTCCCATCATCTGGCCCCGCTGGCCTCCCATTGGCCAGGAGGGAGCTAAACTGTACCCATACTTCCTGTACCCATACTTCCTGTTGGTCACACGTGTGGAGAGTTGAACAGGATTGTTGGCTTGTTTTCAGATTGATCATTGCGCACAGGTAGACCACATCTTGTGTAGGTGATGTAATTGGAAGGAAGTCAGTGACTGCAAAGTAGTAGTGGGTAAGAGTGTTGCCAAACAGCAAATTGTGATCTGTACTGAGAGCAGAGAACAAGTGCAGAAAAATCTGGAGAGGTGGAAGCATGCCCTGGAAAGGAGAGGAATGAAGGTTAGCCTCAGTAAAACAGAATACATGTATGTGGACGACAAGGACCCAAGAAGAACGGTGAGGTTACAGGGAGCAGAGATAAAGAAGGTGGAAGATTTTAAGTACTTTGGCTCAACAATCTAGAGCAATGGAGAGTGTGGAAAAGAGGTGAAGAAGAGTGTGCAGGCAGGCTGGAATGGTTGGAGAAAAGTGTCCGGTGTGATCTGTGATAAGAAGGTATCGGCAAGAATGAAAGGAAAAGTGTACAAGACGGTGATGAAGCCAGCGATGTTGTATGGTTTAGAAACAGTGGCACTGGGGAAAAGACAGGAGGCAGATCTGGAGGTAGCAGAGATAAAAATGTTGAGGTTCTCTTGGGGAGATGGATAGGATCAGGAATGAGTACATCAGAGGACAGCACATGTTAGAGGTTTTGGAGACAGAGAGGCTAGATTGAGATGGTTTGGACATGTACAGCGGAGGGATAGTGAGTATATTGGTAGTAGGATGCTGAGGTTGGAACCACCAGGCAGAAGGCCGAAAGGAAGACCAAAGAGAGGATTTATGGATGGGTGAAGGAGGACATGAAGGTAGTTGGAGTAAAAGTAGAAGATACAGAGGATAGGGTGAGATGGAGGCGGAGGGTTTGCTGTGGCGATCCCTGAATGGAAAAGCCGAAAGGAAAAGAAGAAGAAGAAGAAGAAGATTTCGTTATCCATCTTGTACCCCAAGAAAGTGATTCCCGGTGTCACAGAAAAGAAGAAGCGGGCTCTGTTATCAATCGAAGTGAAGCAGGAGATAATAAAAAAAATACGAAAGTGGGATGCGGTTGAGCGGAATCGCACAGGAATATGGCCAAAACCCCTCTACAATTGGGACGATATTGAAGCAGAAGGAGACCTTACAGCGGAAATACAGTGACGGAGGTGATTATTTTGGCACGATATTGAAGCAGATGGAGGCATGAAAGTGCTCCGTGTTACAAGACCTCCGATCTCGCAAGGAAGCAAGTTAATATTGAATCAGGACCTCTGATCTTTCACACAGGTACTGTAATGCCACTTTAAATACATTACCCTAAATGTACGCTTGAAATACATTACTCAAATGCTCTGTCGGCTGCGCGCTGCATGTGGGCGGAGTCCGCATTCGGCAAAACACACCAGAGAGAGAGAGTTTTTTGTGCGTGTGTGTGTGAGTGTGTGAGAGAGAGATAGAGACAGACAGAAAGAGAGATAGAGAGAGAGATAGAGAGAAACAGTGTTGTGTGTGTGTCTGTGTGTTAATAAAAAAATCTTTAATAATGGTCTAATTAATAAATATGTTAATAAAATGGTTTAATATGTTAATAAAATGTTTAAATGGTTTAATAAATAATTTTCTTTTACTTTTAAGACATATTTCATTCATATTTCATACAAAATTGGTGTACTTTTATAATTTTTAAAGGGTTCTTGGGAGCCTTGGAACGAATCACGAGTTTTACATGTAAAATGCGCCTCTACTTACGAAACCTCCAAGTTCCGAAATAGGCTCTGGAACGGATTAATTTCGTAAGTAGAGGGCCGACTGTATTTTAGTATGAATCTTTACTAGTGGTTAGTAGACTAATGACCAGGAGGTTTGAGTCAAAGCTCAGTGTAGCTCTATGCTAACTTTATAACTGTGAGGATACTGTATAGTATTGTGAGGATACACTACAATGGCATTGCGAGATGTCCAGGCTGTACCCCACCCTCACCCAGAGTCAGCTGAGATGGGTGCCAGCCTCTCCGCAAAACCTAATTAGGATGAAGTGGCTCAGAAAATGAATGAATGAATGCATTGTGAGGATATAAAAGCATGATAGCATGTCTAGATTTACCGGACTGCTCGGATGACAGTCTTCACCGCTGGTAACAGATCCTCGGCTGAGATCTCACAGTGACAGCCTTTTTCATCAGTGCCCTCCTCTGATGCCATATTAGCCTCACCTGCTCCGTCACACACACACACACACACACACACACAGAGAGAGAGAGAGAGAGAGAGAGAGAAACAAGTGTCAGCTCTCTCCTGCTTTCAAGTACAGTTAACATTAACTAGGCCATCAATGTCAGTGTGCTCTTTACTGTTACATTTAAATGTAGAAGAATAAAGAGATGTCTGTTAGACTATTACAGATTTAATAATAAATTATTCACCAAAGAATAAAGTGAAAAAAGACAGTGAAACAAATGACAGTGAAAAAAAATGAAAAAGACGGTTGCGATCAGTTTTTGTTCTTTTTATTTAGTTTTTCAGAGACCACAGAGTATTGAGGTGTGTATGCTAGTATAAATACTTGTTAGAAATTTACTCTAGGCTTAAGTATGCTAGTATGCATTCATCTTACTCAATGTTTATTTAATGTATTCTTATACATTACTAGTATATGTCTATTTGCCAGTGTGAGTGTTCTCTGCAGGTATACATGTTTACAAGTGAACTAGTATCAAACTATGCAAGTGAGAATTGAAGCAAGATGGCATGGTGGCGTAGTGGTTAGCAGGTCCACCTCACAGCAAGAAGGCCAGGGTTCAATTCCAGGCCTGGGTGTATCTGTGTGGAGTTTGCATGTTCTCCTTGTGCTTCTGTGGGTTTCCTCTGGGTACTATGGTTTCCTCCCACAGTCCAAAAACATGCACAGTAGGTCAATTGGCTGTTCCAAATTGCCCGTAGGTGTGAGTGAGTCTGCATGTGGCCTGGCAAACCATACAGCAGATAATTGTGATCACAGCCATAACAATCCCTGTATGGGCATCATTCAAGCTTCAGGGATTGACGTCCATTCCTTGTGATTGGATGTAGATGTAGAGAAAGATTGTTGAAGCTTGTGAGTAGACTACTACGTAAGTCTGAATGTATTTTATATTCAATGAGACATATATGCTACTGTATATCTTTGTTATTCTGTATTACAGCACACAAGAATGCTCGTATGCATTTATACTAGCAGTCATAAATGACCGTACTAGTATCTAAATATGCAAGTATTATGCATGCATGCTATGATGAAAGTATGCACGTGTAGTTCATTCATTCATTTTCTGAACCACTTAATCATAATTAGGGTAGCAGGGAGGCTGGCGCTCATCTCAGCTGACTCTGGGCAAGGGCAGAGTACACCCTGGACAACTTGCCAGGCTATTGTCGGACAGAAACAAGCTGACGGCTATGCAGCTACTCTTGTCAAAAGTCAGCAATGTGTCTTTTACCTGCCTCACATGATAGACAGTGAAAGACATGACTGGCCTTTGATAACCCAGTTAGCTGCACTGGGGTGGTGTGTGTGTGTGTGTGTGTGTGTGTGTGGGGGGGGGGGGGGGGGAGCAGTGATACCCGTCGACAGTGGGGCTTGAACCCCTAACCTTGGGATTGATAATCCAGCACTCTACCACCGGGCCACCACTGCCAACACTGCATTTTAAAGTAGTATGCATGTTTGCGAGTATTAGATGATGCGAATATAAAGTGTTGCTAGTATGCTAATGTACACATTTTTTGCTGATAGTTATGCGTTTAATAAGTATGAATGTATTGTCGTGTACATGACTGTTTTGTTCAGATATGCAAAAAGAAAGATAATTACTATTTTTGTGTGCTATTTCTTTTTTAATATGACACATTTCGAAGTGTTCAAGTAAGTGTGATCTTTTATACATGCTTGCTAGCACTATGTAGACATGCTAGTATTCAATTATGCTATCATGCATTCACTAGTATATGAATCTATGCTAGCATGCAAGAATACTTCTGGTAAGCAACGTATGTTACTGTTGAAGTACACAAGTGTTCAAATATGCTTGTGTATACATATTTAGAGTACATATTCAGTTCTACTATAGTAAAAAATTCTGGACAGAAGATATTACAGATGCTAGACTGTGCTGTTTTTGCTACACGAATGATTTCCAAGAGATTCTGCAATCAGAACAAATCCCATTACTGCAGTCACACTGCACACTCAGTTATGTCTCTTCAAATGAGCGCCAAATGAAAAGCAGGCTGAACTGAGAAAATCAGCGTGCACGCAGAAACACACCAGCGCAGCATGTTCGTTACAGCTGCAAATTTGTCTTGCCGTAGGCAGTGTTGGCAAACCTGAGATTGAAATTTCCACAAGTGCAGAAGACTAAGGCTCAAAGCACTGGAAGAGGTTGCAGCCTAGAAGATGTGTGCGTGGGTGCGTGCATGTGAGAAGTAAATGTACACTTTGTAGGCTTGGCTGTCTGGCAAGCAAAACCCCTGAATTCTTAGAGACACAAAGAGGAGACAGGATCTGCAGTGTCAGCCCACAGAGCCAGGGATAAAAGACAAAGGGAGAAGGGCATAGAAGGGGGAAACAGACCCCATCTCATCAGGAGACCTTTGAGGATAAGTGAGGACCATCTGTCTCTTCAGAGACACTGCTCATAATATATAACCCATTATTTATGTCTGGTGTTAATGTGGAGCTTCAGTAATGTTGACAGGGAAACATCATATAAACCAGTTCAAAAATTCCCACAATAACTCCCACAATAACTCCGCTCCACTGGTCACTCAATTACTGGCAGAATACCAGCTGACTGCTTCTTCTCTAAATAGTTCTTGCAGAATTTGCGTCATTGTTCTGTTGTAGAGGGAAAGTGGCTCCACGCAAGTGCTGCTCATAGGGTATGGTATGGCGTTGCAAAGTGGAGAGATAGACTTCCTTGTTCACGATACCTTTTACCCTGTACAACTCTGCCACTTAATCACCAACAAAGCACCCCCAGGCCATCACATTTCCACACCACATTTGACAGATGGCGTCAGCATCTTTTGACATGCTGCTCTTCATAACACTAAGATTTTTAACGCAAATTCATACAGTTATAACATCCCCCAATCATCTTTGGAAAAATAAATGACCATTTAACACAGTGCTTCTCAATTATTTTCTGTTACGCCCCCCCTAGCAAGAAGAAAACAATTCGCGCCCCCCCACCACCCACTTTCCGCCGCAACTATAAATTATAACTTTTTTCTATAATATAGTTACAGGTATATCTCTTCACTATATCGTATCCTTGTTAACATAAATAAAACAAAAAGAAAGAGATATAGTTCAACTTACAAGAATAACTTTTTTAACATTTTTTATTAGTCTGTAAAAGAAAGTGCATCAATTTGCCTTAAATTTAAAAATAATAATATCCTTGTTACATTTTTGACAAACTTACCACACCATTTGCTGCTGAAAATAAAATCAATAAATAATTAATTCAAAGCCGTGAGGGGGGGGGCACAAACCAGTGTCTCTCCCTCACGCCGGTCCCAAGCCCGGATAAATGCAGAGGGTTGCGTCAGGAAAACAAATGCCAAATAAACTATGCGAATCACAAGAAAGAACCACATACCGGATCGGTCGAGGCCCGGGTTAACAACGACCGCCATCAGTGCCGTCAACCAACAGGGTGCTGATGGAAATTGGACTACTGTTGGTCGAAGACGTCAAAGAAGGAGAGGCGGGAGGCGTGTCCGTTGCCAGAGAGAGAAGAGGAAAGGCATGAGTCTAGGACTGAAAGTAGGGACTTTGAATGTTGGAACTATGACAGGAAAAGGTAGAGAGCTGGCTGACATGATGCAGAGGAGGAAGGTGGACATACTGTGTGTTCAGGAGAACAGGTGGAAAGGTCGCAAGGCTAGAAGCATAGGAGCAGGGTTTAAGCTGTTTTATCACGGTGTGGCTGGGAAGAGAAATGGAGTCGGAGTCATCTTGAAGGAGGAGTTTGCCAGGAATGTTCTAGAAGTGAAAAGAGTGTCAGACAGAGTGATGAGTCTCAAGTTAGAAATTAAAGGTGTGATGGTCAATGTTGTTAGTGCTTATGCCCCACAGACAGGATGTGAGCGAGAAGAGAAGGAGAGATTCTGGAGGGAGTTAGATGAAGTGATGCAGAGTACCCCCAGAGGTGAAAGAGTAGTCATTGGGGCAGACTTCAATGGACATGTTGGTGCAGGAAACAGAGGGGACGGGGAAGTGATGGGTAGGTTTGGTATCCAGGACAGGAACGCAGAAGGACAGATGTTGGTAGATTTTGCAAAAAGGATGGAAATGGCTGTGGTGAATACTTTCTTCCAGAAGAGAGAGGAGCATAGGGTGACTTATAAAAGTGGAGGTAGGAGCACACAGGTAGACTACATCTTGTGCAGGCGATGTAATTTAAAGTAAGTCAGTGACTGCAAAGTCATAGTGGGTGAGAGTGTTGCCAAACAGCATAGGATGGTGGTGTGCAGGATGATGCTGATGGTGAGGAAGGTGAAGAAGGCAAAGGCAGAGCAGAAGACAAAGTGGTGGAAGTTGAAAAAGGAAGAGTGTTGTGTTGTCTTCAAGGAGGAGTTGAAACAGGCTTTGGGTGGTCAGGAAGTGCTTCCAGATGACTGGACAACTACAGCTAATGTGATCAGGGAGACAGGTAGGAGAATACTTGGTGTGTCATCTGGAAGGAAAGTAGATAAGGAGACTTGGTGGTGGAATGAGGAAGTGCAGGAGTGTGTACAAAGGAAGAGATTAGCTAAGAAGAAGTGGGACATTGACAAAACCGAAGAGAGTAAACAGGAGTACAGGGAGACAGCGTAAGGCAAAGGTAGCAGTGTCAAAGGCCAAACAGAGCGCGTTTGATGACTTGTATGCTCGGCTGGAAAGTAAGAGAAGGAGAAAATGATTTATACAGGTTGGCACAGCAGAGAAATAGAGATGGGAAGGACGTGCAGCAAGTTAGATTGATAAAGGACAGAGAGGGAAATGTATTGACTGATGACAGAAGTGTGCTGGGAAGATGGAAAGAGTACTTTGAAGAGCTGATGAATGAGGAAAATGAGAGAGAAAAAAGAGTAGAAGAGGTGACTGTTGAGGACCAGGAAGTAGCAAAGATTAGTAAGGGTGAAGTGAGGAGGGCATTGAAGAGGATGAAGAATGGAAAGGCAGTTGGTCCTGATGACATACCAGTGGAGGTATGGAAGTGTCTAGGAGAGGTAGCAGTAGATTTTCTGACAAGAACATTTAACAAGGTCTTAGAGAGTGAGAGGATGCCAGAGGAATGGAGGAGAAGTGTGCTGGTGCCCATTTTTAAGAACAAGGGAGACGTGCAGAGTTGTGGCAACTACAGAGGGATAAAGTTGATGAGCCATACGATGAAGTTATGGGAAAGAATAGTGGAAGCTAGACTAAGGGCAGAAGTCAGCATTTGTGAACAACAGTTTGGTTTCATGCCAAGAAAGAGCACCACAGATGCAGTGTTTGCTTTGAGGATGTTAATGGAGAAGTACAGAGAAGGTCAGAGGGAGCTGCATTGTGCCTTTGTGGATCTGGAGAAAGCATATGACAGGGTGCCGAGAGAAGAACTGTGGTATTGCATGAGGAAGTCTGGAGTGGCAGAGAAGTATGTTAGAGTGGTGCAGGACATGGATGAGAGATGTAAGACAGTGGTGAGGTGTGCTGTCGGTGTGACAGAAGAGTTCAAGGTGGAGGTGGGACTGCATCAAGGGTCAGCTCTCAGCCCCTTCTTGTTTGCTATGGTGATGGACAGGCTGACAGATGAGGTTAGACAAGATTCCCCATGGACTATGATGTTTGCAGATGACATTGTGATCTGTAGTGAGAGCAGGGAACAAGTGCAGGAAAATCTAGAGAGGTGGAGGTATGCCCTGGAAAGGAGGGGAATGAAGATTAGCCTCAGTAAGACAGAATACATGTGCATGAATGACAAGGACCAAAGAGGAACGGTGAGATTACAGGGAGCAGAGATAAGGAAGGTGGAGGATTTTAAGTACTTAGGCTCAACAATCCAGAGCAATGGAGAGTGTGGAAAAGAGGTCAAGAAGCGTGTGCAGGCAGGTTGGAATGGTTGGAGAAAAGTGTCCGGTGTGATGTGTGATAGGAGGGTATCGGCAAGAATGAAAGGAAAAGTGTACAAGACGGTGTTGAGGCCAACGATGTTGTATGGGTTAGAAACAGTGGCCCTGGGGAAAAGACAGGAGGCAGAGTTGGAGGTAGCAGAGATGAAAATGTTGAGGTTCTCTTTGGGAGTAACGAGGATAGATAGGATTAGGAATGAGCACATCAGAGGGACAGCACATGTAAGACGTTTTGGAGACAAAGTCAGAGAGGCTAGATTGAGATGGTTTGGACATGTACAGAGGAGGGATAGTGAGTATATTGGTAATAGGATGCTGAGGCTGGAACTACCAGGCAAAAGGCCTAGAGGAAGACCAAAGAGACGATTCATGGATGTGGTGAAGGAGGACATGAAGGTCGTTGGTGTAAGAGAAGAAGATGCAAAGGATAGGGTGAGATGGAGGCAGATGATTCGCTGTGGCGACCCCTGAAGGGAAAAGCCGAAAGGAAAAGAAGAAGAAGAAGAACCTACAAAACAAGAACAAATAGAACAATTTGTGCTGATTTTTTTTTTCTCAGAATGAGGAAGCCAAGATTAATGGCTACAATGAGCACGTTTCTCACCGCCTTTCTTTTCATCCCTGTTAAAAATTTCTTCATGTTGTAAGGGTGTGTGTACTGCACTACACATCGCCAGCTCGTAGCAAAACAAACCTACACCGTAGAGTTAATACTCGCTGCGCACAATGGGCAATGAGGGCGCCACTGCCAACTACTGGAGTGGATGTGCAATTACACTTTCTTGTAGTACGGCGGAAAAAAAGCATGTTCTCCTGGGTCACACGCACCCCCCCTCAGCATCCCTGGGGGGGCGCGCCCCACTATTTGAGAAGCACTGATTTAACAGAAGAAATTGAAAAAAAAAAAAACCCCCGAAATAAATAATAATAACAATAATAACCAAATACCCCATTAGTATGTAAAATAAAAATATTTAAGATTCAGTGAGAATTAAGCAGTGCAGTGGTGATAATCCAGTCTTTACAAATGGAATTGTCTGTCTTCCTTTCGGCTTTTTCCCTTTTACTCAGGAGTCGCCACAGCGAATCATCTGATTCGCACGTTTGATTTGGCAGAGGTTTTTACGTCGGATGCCCTTCCTGTCACAACCCTTTTTAGCAAGGGATAGAAACACGCTGACGGCTTTGCAGCTTACTCTTTACGAAAGTCAGCAATGGTTCTTCTACATGCCTCTCACCATAGACAGTGAGAGACATGGCCCGCCTTTGATAACCCAGTTAGCTGCACTGGGGTGGGGGGGGGCAGTGACAACCTTGTGGCGAGTGGTACTCGAACCCCCAACCTTTGGATCAGCGATCAAGCCCGGTATACCACTAGACCACCACTGTCCCATTCTTTACAAATGGAATTAAAATCATTAAAATCTCAAATAATAAAGCTTGAGTAAAATTCAGACCTACAGGTTGTGACCAAGGCCTTCTGTTATGGATTTACACATTAACGGTACAGTTTGTAACTATTTTTTTTTTCAGTGGGGCCGGTGGTGTAGTGGTTAGGGTGCTGGGCTCATGATCGGGAGGCTGTGAGTTCAAATCCCACTGAGACCCCCGCTGTGCTAAGACCCCTGGGCACGATCTCAACCACAAGTGTGCCTCTGTTCACCCAGCAGTATAAACGGGTTCCAGTAAAAATATACTGGGAAGGTAACCCGCGCTGGACTAGCGTCCTATCCAGGAGGAGTTGAACTTCTGGTCGCTTCACGCTATGGAAACCGGAAATAAGCACCGGTCTGATAAGCCACTATGGCTCGGGTGTAAAAAAACCCAGCAAACTTTACCATGTAACATTTTGGAGGATGTATTAGCAAAAATTAAGCAAATTAATTAAAATTAATCATTTAAAAATAGATATCACGTTTTCAGAACCTTAGATTGTGCTGATTATATTCACATGTGGAGTAGGTCTTTCCTAGGTTGCATCATCAAGGTCATCATCTTGCATGGTCATGTTTTTACAGTAGTCCAGATCCATGCAGGCTTTGAAGGGGAGGGGTCAGGAATTCAATTTCAGTTGGTTGCAATTTGGAACCTCATCACTCGAGGAGGATACTAATAAACGCTGCTGGATACTGATCAGTCTTACACACTGTACCTTTAAAGGTAAAATACGCAAGAGGCTTCTGAGTTTAATTTCAATAATTTGAGAAGAAAATAATACGATAGCTGCCAATTCATACTATTCGGGAGTGACATCTCTGTGTGGACTCACCTTCAGTGGTGGAGCGGGATTGGCTCTTGAGGCGGAGTGACGGTCTGAAGCGTGTGCGGTCATTGAAGCTCCAGCTTTTCTGTACTTTGATTGGACTGGAGCTGTCAGCACTGACCTCAGCACCTGGGGAACGCCGGTCTGTGACGGACATCTGTCTGCTCTTGATGCTCTGGCCGCGAGGACTGGCCATTCTTACACGGTCTTTAAAGCTCAGCTTTTGACTAAAAGACAAAACAAACAAACAAACAAACAAAAAACAAAATAAAAAGTAGGTATAATGAGTAGTGAGCACATGGCAGATTTAATGTTGGTATAACATGATATTGTGAGCAGTCATGATGCTCCCAAAATGCACACAAACTCATTCACTGGTGGCTCATTGTAATATTTTCTGTCTTTGGTATACACACATCCTGTCTTATCATAGGCTCCCAGAGGCCATTTCCTTTTTAATCAAGTGTGTAAGTAGAGTTAATTTAAGATTCTGGGAATGTATTTGTTCAGGATTTGGCTCTAACCTACACGAGGATCAAGAAAACTTATTACAATATTTGACTGGCAAACTTTACAAATAAACACTGCTGTTGTTTAGATAATAAGAATAAAGATTCTTGTTGCTTCTATGCTAAGCTTTCTATTCCAATATTTATGATATTTTGCATTGTTGACAAGATTAATTCATAAAAGAAACATTTCTTCCAAGATAATTTTCATAAAATGTATTCAAATAAAGTCCGCTTTCGCTGCTCAGAAAGTCTACATATGTTGCTGGTATTTGTAAATAGGCCAAAAATAATTCTCTGACTTGACATAACAATAACTAAATAAATAAATACAGTACAGGGATCACTCGCTACTTCGCACTTCAATTCATGCGGCTTCAGTGTATCGCGGTTTTAAAGTTAAGGAAAAGGCTACAAAACAAGGCCAATTATGCAAAAAACGCCAAAAAACAAACAAACAAAAACAACCCAAAATCTCCCATCAAAACTAGCGTTACATTGTTGTGAGGTGTGCATCTGCGCATGCGCACGTCTGTGTGTGTATTTATACTATTATTTTATTGACATCTTATGCATTATTTTTGAATGTTTGTTATTATAAGTATTTATAGCATTGAATATGTATTTATTGATATTATATACACATATACATGTACGTATATGTCAGTCGAGGGGGATGGGGGTGGAGAGGTTGTGGGGTAGGGGTGGGCCTACTTCGCGGATTTCGGTGGTCACGTGGGGATCTCGGGCCCAATTAACCGCGGAAAGTGAGGGATCCTTCTATATAATATAACTGAAACAAAACCAGCAACAACAACAATAATAATAATATAATAATCAAACAGATAATTAGTCATTTGAAATAACAATAATTTTAACCAGAGAAAATAAAATCTGATATATTAACCACACATAAGAAATGATTATGACTTGGGGCATTATCATGCATTGTTTAAGTACATTTTCATATGAAAACAAGGTTCTTTATATATAAACTGTTTACAAAAGAGGTTTGTGACCAGAGTTTGGTTGGGCAGGAAAATATTATAATTTTAATAACCTCACAGAAATTTGAAAGGAAACTCATGCAATTATGGATTCAAGTTGCTGTTAATTGCACTTCAAGACACAACAAGAACACATAATGCACGGCCGCACAAGCAATTCCTATGTGTTTAAAAAGCACAAATGGCAATAAAGAATCTTGACTTGATAATATCTATCTAGTTACCAGCTGACCTCACTACATACGCGTATACTTTTTAATTAGGGAATAAGCTTGAAAATTACTTAAAAGGAAGCAGCGTCCATTATGATGCCTTGCTTTCAAAAAATTCATCTGTTTTATCAGTATAATTAATCTCATTGCGCTTCCCACATTTACAAAAAAAAAAAAAAAAAAAAACCCTTTCATTTATGCTGAATCCAAATTCTGCTGTTGAATATTTATAGCGCTGTATTTGATGATTGACCACAGCGTGTACAGGCTGTCGCATGTCCATCAAATGTAGTCGAGAAACTCCCAGCCTTCTTTTGCTGAGTCCCGAACTATCCCAGGATTGATTGCGCATTGCCATTAAATGTAACTGATTGTATCACAGCTGGGAAGGTTGCTTCGTGGTGTCAGGATCAACATTTTGTGAGGCAAGGGATCAGATAATGACGTAGCTTGGACCTGACCACACCTTCTGATTCAACACTTTTAGACCAGACTTTCTTATAGGGCGGTGGTGGCCTAGTGGTAAAAGGTGCTGGATTGCTGATCCTACTTTCCACAAGGTTGTCACTGCCCCCCCCCTTCCCCCCAGTGCAGCTAACTGGGCTATCAAAGGCCAGCCATGTCTCTCACTGTCTATGTTGAGCGGTTCATGTAAAAGAACCGTTGCTGACTTTCGACCAGAGTAGCTGCAAAGCCGTCAGCGTGTTTCTGCCCCTTGCTAAAGGGTTGTGTCAGGAAGGCCATCCGACGTAAAAACCTATACCAAATTGAATATGTGAACCATTATTATGACTTCCATGAGGATAGAGGCAGATGATTCGCTGTGGCGACCCTTGAAAGGGAACAGTTGAAAGGAAAAGAAGAAGAAGGAGGAGACCAGACTTTCTTATTTAACATCGTTTTTTTTTTTTTTAATTGTTCAGTCTTTGCAGTAAAGCAAGGCTACTTCTTTGTAGACTGCATTGTTCACAATCCTCAAAGGATGTGGTACTAGAAACTGGGATTTCATAAACACAGGGCAGTGTGGATGTTGCCCCAGACAGCCTCTGCTAGTGCAGATTTCGGTTTCATGCAATAATTCTCCCAAGCTAACTGAGGTGATTAGCACACTGCTGCACGATTCTGCGACTTCTCGAACGGCCATAAAATCAGAAGAACTTTGGATTTAAAACATCATTTTGACCGAACTACAGTACTGGTCTCAATCCCACCTGTCCCTGTGGTTGAGTCACCAGTGCAAATTATCAGATTGGATTGTGAGGACAATCAAACAGCAGAACGAGTTCAGATTTCATTTCAATTAAGATCATAATTTCCCCAGTTGTCCATGCAATTCAGAGTCAGTTTAGCATTTCAGAAAGGTTAACAGAGCATGATGCATGACACATATACCTCCTTAATTTCAGTGTCCTGCGAAGTCCACGTTTATCACTAAGACCCTTACTGGGATTAAAGCAGAGACGTCTAGTTAGTTCAGTCGAGTTCTGTTAGTGGGTAGCTGATTGTAATTTGTAACCCATGTGCTCTTAAGTAAAGCTCAGTTCCGTTCATTTTCTGTACCTTCTTAATCCTAACTTGGGTCGCAGGGAGGCTGGCGCCCATTCCAGCCAACTTCGGGCGAGGGCAGAGTACACCCTGACGGCTTTGCAGCTTACTCTTGTCGAAAGTCAGCAATGGTTCTTTTACATGCCTCACACCATAGACAGTGAGAGACATGGCCGGCCTTTGATAACCCAGTTAGCTGCACTGGGGGGGGACAGTGACAACCTTGTGCAGAGTGAGACTCGAACCCCCAAAGCGATCCGGCGCCTTATACCACTAGACCACCACTGCCCCTATTAAGTAAAGCTATGTATGCTAATTTTTTACTACTATAGCATATGGCTATGTTTCAGATGACCAGGCTTTGCGACTCAGCATGCAAGCAATATGAGACTCATTAAGAGCAATAAAATGCTTCAGAAGCCACATTAGCCTGATGAAGGACCCTTATTCATTGACATCTTTGATGTGGCTTTTAATACATTTCACAGATGAGAATAAATATGTGATTCAGTTTATTCAGTCAACCTGTGATTTTCCATGCTTGGTTATTGGCTATTCCAATTTACGCCTGGATATTATTTTTTTTTGTTTGGTCAACGGCCATTATTCTGCCTCCGGTTCTTTGAAATTATGTGCTAATTATGATGGAAAATCATGCAGCTGGCTGTAGGATGTCAATTCACGCTGCCTGACAGCGGTATCCATTAGCCTAATAATTGCAGTATAGAAGCACCAGTGTCATTTTCGGTCCCATATTTTCTCAAAAACAGAATCCCACGATGGGGATTCACAGATATGTGGTAAAAAGATAACACTATAACCTTGCAATTAGTTTTACACACATACTTAGCTTTACAACACATTTCCATCTTGGCAATGTAATTAGAGATGGAAATAATCAGTAGTCGGCTCTAGAAGTTTTACAAATATTGTGTGTTTCATTACAAGAACCAATGGCCTGCTCACTGAACAAATGGTGCAGTTTATAATGTTTAGTAATTTGTCTAAACCTATAAAAATTACATGTCATCAACCGTAACGGTATCAAACAGCTATGATCATTTCCAAATTCTGAATCCCTCATTGAACAATTAAAGGTGCCGTATGTAATCTTTAAAAGTGCTTCTACACCTTCAATAATTTACACATTATCCAAGATATCTTTCAAACTTTGCATTTCCACCAAATGTCTGAACTCAAATGAGGTGGGCAGTGGTGGCCTGGTGGTAAAAGGGTGCTGGATCAAAGATCCTAGGGTTCGGGGTTCGAGTCTCACTCTCCACAAGGTTGTCACTGTCCCCCAGTGCAGCTAAATGAGTTATCAAAGGCCGGTCATGTGTCTCACTGTCCATGTTGGGAGGTTCATGTAAAACAACCATTGCTGACTTTCGTCAAGAGTAGGCTGCAAAGCCGTCAGCGTGTTTCCGCCCCTTGCTAAAGGGTTGTGTCAGGAAGGGCAACTGACGTAAAAACATGCCAAATCGAATGTGCGAGTCATTAACATGACTTCCATGAAGATGGAGGCAGATGATTTGCTGTGGCGACCCCTGAAGAGAACAGCCAAATGGAATAGAGTCTAAACTCAAACGAGGTAGTTTCTTCATTTTAGGCTTCTGTTTGCATTTTTCTGGTCCAGAAATTAGTTCTGGCTATAACACAGTTACTCAGAAATACATTTCTTAAGATGAAAACAAAAATATTCTTTTTATATAATCAAATCAAAAAAAATGAATGAGATTTCAAGATAAAAGTGATACTAACTTTGTTGAGGTCTCCACTTGATCCTTTCTGTAGCAGATAAAGGATAAAATAGGCAGAAAAAAACACACAACATAAATACCAGATACCACTGCATTATATTCCTATGGCACAAAAATAAAATAATAATTAATCAAGCAATTAATAATTTAACAGTACACAGAGTTTAAGGGAGGGCAAACAGTCACTGTAGCAGACATGCATGCATTCAGTGATGCAAAGATACAAAGCACAAGCCAAAGAGTGTCATGTGACTTATACCGACCATATTCATTGTGTAGAATAATTAACATGCTTCTGTGTTGCTCTGAACGTTCAAGCTGGTGTCATTAATTATTTGTTTTGGCATTCCCTTTACACATGTATGTCCTGAATGACTCCTATTCACATTAAGTTTGACATGAATTACTCAGAAGCTGGTAGCAGTAAGCACAGATGGAATAGTTCCATTAGTGCCTGATGAACTACTCATGTGGATGGTTTTTGAAAACCAGTGAGAGATGGAGGGTAATGGAGGACAGTTTCAACAATCGACTCATCTGAAAAAGTGTTTTCATTCATTCATTCATGCATTTTCTGAAGCGCTTAGTCCTAATTAGGGTTGCGGGGAGGCTGGCGCCCAGCTCAGCCAAGGGCAGAGTACACGCTTTACAGCTCGCCAGGCCATCGCAAGGCAGAAACACGCTGATGGCTATGCAGCCTACTGTTTACGAAAGTCAGCAATGGTTCTTTTACAGCCTCTCATCATAGACAGTGAGAGACATGGCTGGCCTTTGATAACCCAGTTCGCTCCAATGGGGGTGGGGGGTGGGGGGGATTTTATTCATTATAAATTGGTCTCATTTTTATAATCACAGAAAAAAACAGAGGACATACTTCAACAATTATGTGCTGAAGGTGAGGTTGGTGCCTATAATAACTGAATAGCTGTTTAAAAGGAAATGAAACATACTTTAAGTCTATTTTATGGTTTTTTTTTTATTTGTTGAGCATATTACAGATTTATTGCTCCGCATATAGGGTGCCATTCTAATGCGAATAGTAGTAAAAATTCATAGGATTATTTTGTACTTTCGCTGACAACATAGAATTAATTGCATATGAATACATGGCACTCTATGGCAGTGGTGGCCTGATGGTAAAGGGCACTGGATTGCTGATCCTAGGGTTGGGGGTTTGAGTCCCACTCTCTACAAGGTTGTCACTGTCCCCCCCAGTGCAGCGAACTGGGTTATCAAAGGCCGACCATGTCTCTCACTGTCTATGGTGAGAGGCATGTAAAAAAAGTATTGATGACTTTTGTAGAGCGTAGGCTGCATAGCTGTCAGTATGTTTCTGCCCCTTGCTAAAGGGTTGTGTCAGGAAGGTCATCCGACGTAAAATCATATGCCAATCAAACATGTGAATCAGATGATTCGCTGTGGCGAACTCTGAACAAGAGAAACAGCCAAAAGGAAAAGAAGAAGAATACATGGCACTCTCGTTTCTTTTATTCGTTCTTTTGAAACAAACACACAGTTGTTTTAAATGTATGTAATAAAAAATGAGTGTGAATTGTAAATGTGCTGATTTCATTTTATTCAGATTGTTTATTAGTTTATATCTGATTCATTTGGATTAATATGTGAGTACTGTTATTATTGCCGTTAATTTGCTTGATAGAACCAATGGATTGACATCCTATTCTAGTGAGAGTAAGACAGCAGTCTTTTCAAAGAGGCTAATGCACAATATTAAAATGATTTTAACAGATTGCAACTTCACAAATGTCAAACAAAATCACTTGACTTTGAAAATATGCATAAGTTCATGTTAAACAGGAGAGTTTGAAAGGTTGCCTTTCATTTCACTTTAAGTAATGTAGGTACTACACAGGAACATTTGAAAATATTAACTTTTTAGTATTTTATTTTTACCATATTTTTATCATGACAGTGGAAGGTCAGGCAGGTTCCCCATCCTCCGAGTAAGCACCTGTAGCTAACAGAGTGTTTTCCAGTGTACTTAGAGTCCATAAATTTTTAGATTTAAAATTATTTAAGTTTTAGTATATACGTTCTTCTTGAATATACAAGAAAAACAAACAAAAACAAGTTTTATTCTTTATTTTCCATTTAAAAACATGATAATGATGACACCGTCTGCTTCACGTATCTGCAACAACCCGTAAGTGCCATTTTAATTCAAGCATTACTCATTCCAAGATAATGTATTTTTATTGCTCCGATAGCATCCCATCAGCACAGGCTGTTCTCGTGTAGTGTATAATTCACAGGCTGACTAAGAAGGCATCATGCCAGAGTAGTGTAACTTCTGTACCAAAGAGATCCAAGCACTACAACACTGATGAAAGAAGTGTGTTAATCAAAGAGGAGACTATGTTAAAACATAAACCTAATTATTGGATTATAGTCAACCTATGAACTATTCAGTCCAACCTCATATAGCATAAATTTGAAGGTTTATTAATATCTGCACACAGACTACTATACAGTATATCTGAAAACTTCAGAAGTAGAAACAATTGAAAATGGTCAACATGATTGAATGCGATGACTCAAACTGTGTATTTGGTGGTGTGTTGTGCCTTTCCTTTCTCTCTTTGTTTTCATTTCCTTCGTTCCCTTGTGTGGTCTGTGTATGTGTATGTGTGAGAATATATATATATATATATATATATATATATATATATATATATATATGTGTGTGTGTGTGTGTATGTGTGTGTGTGTGTGTGTGTGTGTGTATGTGATTGAAAGGGCACACAGAAAGAAAAAAAAAAATAGAAATAAAAAGCAAGTGAAAAACTACAAAAGAATATTCCATATTAATAATTTATTTTCACAAATTAAAATTAAATTAATGGAATAAATGGAGGTGAAAATGAAATGTTAAGTAGAAACAGGGACTGCCAGAGGTTTATACCTACTTTGTGGGACTGCAGGTATGCAACGCCTTTAAATGTGGCTTCCAGGTAGCAATGGAAACCGAGTTCTCATCAGCTGCATAGCTACGCCAAACACACTGCATTCCAAACACACACACACACACACACACACACACACACACACACACACACACACACACACACACACACACACACACACACACACGCAGGATGTGGAGAAGGGAGGGGATAAAAAAACATATGAATATGGATTAGTAAAGAGCATTCATAAGGGTTTTTGGTCGGAACAGGCATCCTTACATGCCTGAGCACAGGGATGGTGGATTCAAAATGATGCCACGTGGCAACAAGTTATTCATGACTAGCATCGGTGGAGTAGTAACGCCACGCTGCCTGATACAGGACCATGGAGAGAGAGGATGGCGTTATGTTCTCATAAAATTGCATTCAACCCACAAAAAAAAGTCTTTTCACAACAATTTCACAATTCTAGGTTTACATAGTTTTTGCTAATTTATAATACTATTAATAATAATAATAATAATAATAACAATAATAATAATAATATTTTATTATAATTGTCATAATTTTGTATATTGTTAATAACAATAATAATAATAATAATAATAATAATAATAATAATAATAATAATAATAATAATAAAAATAATACCTCGAAACATCCATGAAACCATTTTAATCGTTAATTATATTAGCATATTCAATATATATAGTAGTGGGCAGTGGTGGTCTAGTGGTATAAGGCGCTGGATCGCTGATCCAAAAGGTTGGGGGTTCAAGTCCCACTCTCCACAAGGTTGTCACTGTCCCCCCAGTGCGGCTAACTGGGTTATCAAAGGCGGGCCATGTCTGTCACTGTCTATGGTGAGAGGCATGTAAAAGAACCATTGCTGACTTTCGTAAAGAGTAGCTGCAAAGCCGTCAGCGTGTTTCTGTCCCTTGCTAAAAGGGTTGTGACAGGAAGGGCATCCGACGTAAAAACCTCTGCCAAATCAAACGTGCGAATCAGATGGTTCGCTGTGGCGACTCCCGAGTGAAAGGGAAAAAGCCGAAAGGAAGACAGACATTCAATATATATAGTACAGGAATCCCTCGCTTTCTGCGGTTAATTGGGACCGAAGGCCTCACGCAACCATCGAAATCCGCGAAGTAGGATCACCCCCCCCACATTGAAGTATACGTACATGTAGATGTGTATATAATATATATAAATACATATTCAATGCTATTAATGCTTATAATAACAATTAAATATTAAAAGATAATGCATAAGATGCAAATAAAATATAAATACTCACACATACAGACATGCACGCAATGCGCGTGCACACTCAGATGCGCACCTCACAACAATGTATCCAGGTTTGATGTGAGATTTTGGGTTGGTTTTTTTTTTGTTTGGTTGGTCTGCTTTTTGTGCATTTTCCTTAACTTTTTTCCCTATTCTTCCTTAATTTCCTCATTTTTTAATTCGATGAATATTTATTATTACTTTTTTTTAACAAAAAAGTGATGCGCTAAAGCCACATGAATTCATGTACGAAGTAGTGAGGAATCCCTGTATATTCAATATATATATATATATATATATATATATATATATATATATAGAGTATATAAACAGTAATATGACACATGTTTATTTTTTAATATGTTCTAAAAATTTTATATCTGTTATGATGTTGGTACAGCAGCTATTCCTGTTATTTATTTCTCGAGGTCTTAATAAGATCAAAATACAGGCTGTAATATTTCAAAGCAACCACAACGCACCCGGTCCTTTTGAAATACTTTCCAGAGTTTACAAAATAATACATACAGTATTACAATAATGCATTCATATAAACCTGAAAAAACCTCGTCACAGCTGATGTTCAGACACATAAAAACAATGACAAAGACTTATGAAACTTATAATAAGGACATTTTCTTACAGCATGGCTTTAATTATTTTATTAACCATAGCTGCAATGATTAAATATTAATGTTTCATTACTTAGTCCTGACCTACATTTTTAAGTGGGTCGGGAGAAAAGTGTCCATTGGTTATTCAACATTTATTCATTGGTTTCAAAGATCCCCTGGGAATAAACACTGTGCAGCCTGAAACGACTGTAGAAATGGCTACTGTGGGCCCTTTTCAAATTGTCCTGTGTAGATCTGAGCACATCAGAATTAACTGCAGAGCAAGCAGAACGTTGCTTCTAATAAAATATATTGAGATTGTATATTGAGGTTGTATAACCGCTACAATTTCACAGTATTTATGAGCATAATTGAATAAGAACTTGAAATGCATGCCAGTTTACAATTAGAGTTGTTATAGTACTCAAAAAAAAAAAAAAAAAAAAAAAAAAAAAAAAAAAAAAACATCCCCTCTTCAGGGTCTGCTGTAATATCACAAAAAATTTACTCGTGATAATTTCAAAAATTTTTTTTATAAATTTTAAAAAAAGAGGATTTTTGCATAATCCTGCTCACATCCAAACACAGAAAGTAAGAGTAAAACAAAACCTCGGTGAAGTTATAAAACTCGAGGAACTTCAGATGAGTTCTCGTCCTTCAGCAGTTAAGTACCGAGTGCAGTACTACAGAGAAACTGCTGCATCAGCAATTCAATTAACCACGACCACTGAAATCCCTATTTAAAGACATGATCAGCTGGTTTTCTCCTCCTGGTGGACATATTAAAATGAAAAAAAAAAAAACCTAAAGATTAGGACTGGGTTTCTTTTTACCTGGATGAGACAAGCTGCTGGATTCCTTCTCTTCTCAAAGTGCTTCTGTCTGTGCTGCTCCTGGACTTTAAGAGCAAAACCTGAACCCAGGATACCCTGCAAATTCAGGAAATAGTTACACAGACATTAGGTGGTTACATGGGACAGTCATTTGAAACACATAGTATTATGCGCTCAATTCTCACCGCAGGCAAAGCAAAGAAGGAGATTCCAAGGAGTGCGAAGCCGGAGGAGAGCAAACGTCCTGTCCATGTCTTCGGAGTCTTATCTCCATAGCCAACAGTGGTCAGAGTAATCTACACAACATGCGAGGACAGATATCACTGAGATTATTCCATTAATACTGAACCTAGTTCAGGGGGCCCCAACTTTTTTATCACCGCGGACCGGTCAAGGCTTGACAATTTTACCAAAGACCGGGGGGGGTGGGGGTGTGTTTAAATAATATTAAAATTATTATTATTATTTTTATTATTATTATTAGTAGTAGTAGTAGTCGTAGTAGTAGTATTAATACTACTACTACTACTACTAATAATAATAATAATTGTTTTAATAATAATAAATGTTATTTTTCAACATCTGAAATAAAGTTGGTTTCGAAGTAGAGCTTCAACTTTTCTATAAAAAACAACAACAAAGAGCTGAGAGAATGAAGGCTCAGGCTCAGTCTCACCCCAAATCCCTGCTATTGTTTGAAACATGTCCAACTCACCTCTGTTCATGTGCCGTCCCCTTGTGGGTTACATTTTAGCGCTCAAATGACCGACATGTAACCGAGAGAATTTGGTCATTTTTCAAAATAAAAGATTTTTCAAAAATAAAGATCGTTCAGACTCAGATAATAAATAAAATGGAAATAATTAATTATTTCTTCTGCGGACTGGTACCAATTGAGCCGCGGTGTACGGTACGGTGGCTGGGACCCCTGTACTAAGAAGTTATCAAGGGGGGGCTAAAATTCAGGATTGAATCCAATGCTGCTGTTTGCATATCTGGACCATTTGCTTTGCGGCACCATTTTCTAATCAACCCTTCATCTTTCTATGTCCCCCAATTTCTGAGTTTCATCCTGTCCAAACATGAATATGATTCCCAATGACTGACATACCGTACTTCTTCCTCACCATGATATGCGGTCTATTGATCCTCTTCTGTTTTACCTCTATTATGAGTAATTCCATGCAACCACGGGGGAAAAAATGGCCATTTTTCTTCATGATGATGACTTGGTTTAAAAAGCCGCAGCCACAGTAAAGAAGGTCAATTCACGAAAAGCTTTATTGACAAATGAGACAGAAGGGATGAAGGACTGTCTCCCCTTTCTAAGTAAACTTGTATACAGTATAGTGTAAGATTGAATTTAGTCTGGACAGTGATAAAAGCAGAGGTGTCTTTCTGACAGTTCTGGGATTTAAACTTACAAACTTCTGGTGATTAGTCTTAACCAATCCACCACTGCATCCTCTTAGTAATCCAGGAAATGGTTGATCAGTTACTCATAAGATGGTTTTTAAAATATTTTTAACCACTGACCATTTATCATAGCCATACATTCATTCACGCAAATTCAACCAAGTCCTCATGCATTCTGAACAACCTTGCAATTATAACCAATCACCATATCTTTTCTGCTGATTGGGCGAATCACTGTATTGTACTGTGCGTTTCAGTAATCATAGCCTTTCCCCGTGTAAGCTTTGAGCCATACCTCACCTTACAGCACTTCCTTGTTTATGCTTTTGAAGGAATCAGGATGCAGACATGTGACAGTTTTTGGTGCCATTTTTACATAATCCCAAAAGCAACGCACATCACCGTTTTTTCTTAATATGCTTCAAAACATGTCATCGTACACCGTTACAATCATTGAAAAAAGCTTGTGAAATCCTGTAGGGCGTTACATGGGGAAAAACAGTGATGGTGCTTTAAAAAAAAAAAAAAAAAAAAAAATTCTTTTAATTTAGAAAAATCTGTCCGTCTTCCTTTCGGCTTTTTCTCTTTTACTTGGGAGTCGCCACAGCGAATCATCTGATTCGCACGTTTGATTTGGCAGAGGTTTTTACGTCGGATGCCCTTCCTATCAACCCTTTTTAGCAAGGGACAGAAACACGCTGACGACTTTGCAGCTGCTCTTTACGAAAGTCAGCAATGGTTCTTTTACATGCCTCTCACCATAGACAGTGAGGGACATGGCCCGCCTTTGATAACCCAGTTAGCTGCACTGGGGGGGTTGGGGGGGGGGCAGTGACAACCTTGTGGAGAGTGGGACTCGAACCCCCAACCTTTGGATCAGCGATCCAGCGCCCTATACCACTAGACCACCACTGCCGCTAATTTTATAATTTTATAAAAATCTCACCTTGTTAATTCCTTCCCTAATACATGACTGTCCCCTTGTAAGCATGAGCTCATAGATGTACATGATTTGCTGGAATAAATGATGAGAATGTATGCCTTCCTGCCCTGAGAGTTCGGCCAATGATCTTTCATGAATTCCCAGGTGTGGATAGCCACATGCATCAACCAAGCCATGTACCTGTAAGTCAAGCTGCTGAATGATAAATCCTAAAAGCAACAATGATAATTGCTGCATTCCACACATAATCCGAGAAATGAACGGGAGGTGTGTAGGCCTCATATATGTTATTTTACTGGTTAGATATAACAGTAAAGGGAAGAAGGCAAGCAGATCTGAGCTGACTCGACATGGAAATTCACCTGAAAACAAAATGTGGAATAAACAAACAATCAGATATTTACGTCTCTGTTTTTTGTTTGTCTTTCCCAAATATCCACCACACATAGGAGTTCTACACCTATCTTTAGTTTTTTAGCTTCTAGTTAATGTTTGATTCCCATGCTGAAGTTCAGTTGATTCAGTGTGACCAAACCCAAGCTCACTTTGTTCACATTCTCAGGCCTTTGGTCCACAGCTGCTCAAACAAACCACAATGTTTGAACAACACAAAACAGGGGTTCCCATGAAAACACCCAGAAACTTACCGTACCCCACCAGAGGGCATCAGCATAAGTAGAAAACTCCTTATTGAAGTCCTTCTCTACAAGGTAAACGAGGAAGGAGGCAAAGATGAGCACCAAAAAGCCGATATACCAGGCAGTCACAAGCTCCTAAAAAACAGAAGAAAAGATCTTAGTAGTTAAAAAAAAAAAAATTCCTTCTGTTTGCAACGTTGATTTTAATAATTAGTGCCGTAGCTAGCTAGTGTTTGAACCATGTTAGGTTTAATCACCTCCACTGGGCCAATGACACTCAGTTAAGTTCATTTTCTGTAACCGCTTCATCCTAATTAGGGTCGCGGGGAGGCTGGTGCCCATCCCAGCCAACTCAGGGCGAGGGCAAAATACACCCTGGACAGCTCGCCAGGCCATCGCAGGGCGGAAACACGCTGACAACCTTGCAGCCTACTCTTGTCGAAAGTCAGCAATGGTTCTTTTACATGCCTCACACCATAGACAGTGAGAGACATGGCCGGCCTTTGATAACCCAGTTAGCTCCACTGGGGGGCCAATGACACTTTAATAACATATTTTAAATACTTTTATTGATATTTCTCTAAATGTTGTACATTCTGAATGCAACTCTATTCACTCATTTGCTTAATCCTATTAGGGTTGCAGGGAGTTTGGAGCCTATCTCAGCAAACACTAGGTGAAGGTGGGATATACCCTAAACAGCTCCCCAGACCATGAGTGGCAACTCACACACAATCATTCACACTCACACTTACACGTATGGTCAATTTGAAACAGGCAGTTAACCTAACATGCATGACTTTGGACTACGAGAGGGAACAAGAGTACTTGAAGGAAACCCACACAAGAGAACATGCAAACTCCACACAGAAATGAATTGAATAGACTTGAACCCAGGACCTTATAGCTGTGATGCAGATATGCTAATCACTATTGCCCTCAAGGCAGCTATACGGAACACATACTGCATCCGTTAAAACCAATTCTCTGTATATGTATATATATATATATATATATATATATATATATATATATATATATATATATATATACACACACATATACACACATATATACATACATACATACATATATATATATATATATATATATATATATATATATATATATATATATATATATATATATATATATATATATATATATATACATACATACACATACATACAGGAATCCCTCACTTTCTGCGGTTAATTGGGACCGAGATCCCCCCCGTGACCTTTGAATTCCGTGAAGTAGGATTGACTCCCCTGACTGACATATACATACATGTATATGTGTATATAATATCAATAAATACAAATTCAATACTATAAATGTTTATAATAACAATTAAACATTCAAAAATAATGCATAAGATGTAAATAAAATATAAATACACACACATACAGACGCGTGCGCACGTGCACACACAGATACACGTGCGCACACTCAGATGTGTGCCTCACATAAAAATGTAAGTAGTTTTAATGGGGGGTTTTGGGTTGTTTTTTTGTTTTTGTTTTTTAGGGTTGTTTTGCATAATTGGCCTTGTTTTGTGGTATTTTTCTTAACTTTTCCCCTATACTTCCTTAATTTTCTTATTTTTTAATTTGATATATATGACTGTGCCTTGCATAAGTATTGCTTCCCTCATAACTGACTAAATTGTCAATAGGTGTAAATTATTAGTATGAATTGTTTCTGTCTGTGCTAATGCTGCGAAAGACTGGCGACTTAATCAGAGCGTAAACCCGCATCTCAGCCGAAGATCAACTAAGGTGGCTGGGGGGGTTCCATCTTCTACTATGACCCTGAAAGAACCATATGATTTCCACCCCTGTGACAAATGACCGAAGTGTTCCCCTGCCAGTGCTCCAATTATTGGTATTCGCTAAAATGGAACTCGTTTCAAGAGCTTAATAATACATGTGGTTCTATAAGTACCTTATAGCCATATAAGTGTCCTGTGAAAAAAAAAAGTAAGACCTCATTTTACTATGAATATGGCCACTGGACCACCCCACTAACAAAAGATTAAAGTCTGGGCTTTCAAGAATAATGAGAAACCTTACCGTAAGAACTCAAGAAAGGATTTGAATATACAGCTGTGTAATGGCATAGAGTTTAAAATGGATTACATTTGGAAAAGTGATTTAAAGATTATCCTGTAAAAATAATACCCCAAATCCTATTACCTATACCCTGACATATTACTTGGGTGATGTACAGGATCTTAATTTAAAACTATTTTTAATCATCAGTGTACCATCGCAAGCTTTTCAGAAACTATATATATTCCATTCCACCTGTCCATCATACTACGTACTGTTGACAGACAGACTGTTGAGTCATTTTCTAAAAAGGCAGCTCTTAATTTTCGAAATCAAAAGCCCTGCATTTTCAGGATCTGGTTCATCATGGTAAGGGTCACTGTGGTTTAAGTTACTAATATCTTTATACTTTGGGAACAGTCAAGGAATTTATTTAGAAAAATGGGTACAAGCATAAACAACTGTGGGACTGCTCAGACTTCCTTTGGGAGCAGTCCCACGACCAGCCCAAGTAGACATGATCCAAAATGTTTTTACTTTCTCTTATCTAAGCAGCCTGGAGGTGTTTATTTGGGTAAAAATAAATGAATGCCAGTATAACATTGCTGCCTATGCCATGCCTTTAGTAGGTCAGCACCCATACTTCTATTCCAGGACTTAATTATCACTGTTTCCTCTGCACTCACCTCTTCACCAGTTTAACATTAAATACCAGACTTATTACTTATTGGGTTTTATTAACCCCCTCCTTGAATCGTCAGCTTAACATGGTGGAGGTGTTAGTGTGACCTAATGATATTAGGAGTTATGTTGTTGGGGGTATTATGCCCCTGGTAAGGTCATCCAAGGTAAACAGGTCCTAGATAATTGTGTGGTTCAAAAGACCCCATGGATTTAAAAAAAAAAAAAAAAAAAAAAAAAAAAGAATCAGTTTCCCTTGCATATACACGAGTGATTGGGGTCCTGCACCGGTGCCAGTCCTGGAGGAGGAGGAGGAGGAGGGACTCCAAGGCGAGGGCGACTGGTGGTTGGGCTTCTGCCCATGGAGTCCGGCTGGGTTCAACACAAAAAGGAGACATGGGTACACCTTCCCACAGATCCACCACCTATGGGAGGGGCTAGTGGGGTTGGGTACGTTGTGAGTTGGGTGGCGGCTGAAGGTATGGGTTCCGTTGGATTTATCCTCAGCTACTGTCAGTTGGAATATTTTAATTTTTATTTTCAAAAATTTTGATATACTGTAGTGATCCCATAAAGGAAATTATTCCTTCTACATTTAACCCATCCAAAGTGAGCGCTCACACACACACAAACAGTAAGCACACACACTTGGAACAGTGAGCTGCCACACACATTGGGGGTGCCCGGAGAGCACTTGCGGGTTAGGGTGTCTCGCTCATGGCCACTTCAACCATTTATGTGGAGGAAGGGAAGGTGCTAGTCACTTCCCCACTGCCACACACTTTTTCTGCTGGTTCGGGAATGAAATCAGTGATCTTTCAGTCACAAAGTCACTTCTCTAGCAATTAACCTATGGCTGCCCCACCACTGTGTCACCTCTCTGGCGGGAAAGAATCCTAAGCTGGTGCACAAGGTTGAAAGATATTGACTAGATATAGTCGGACTCATCTTGACACCTCGCTTGGGCTCTGGAACCGCCAATCTTGAGAGAAGCTGTACCTTCTTCCATTCTCGAGTTGCTCATGGGGAGTTGCTGTGGGCATCCTTGTTGAACACACCTTGGTGCCCACAAGTTGTGGTTCTCCCTGGTTGACGAAAGGGTAGATTCCCTCTGGCTTCAGGTAGGGTGGAAAGGTTCTGACTCGCAGCCTCTGCTGTAAAGCGAAGCTTGTACCAGTAAGTCATGGTGAAGAGGGAACTCAGCTGAAAGGCAAAGTCCCCAATTCACCAGTCGATCTATGTTCCAACTCTCACCTATGGTCACGAGCTTTGGGTAGCGACCAAAAGAACAAAATGTGGATACAGGCGGCTGAAAGTAGCTTCGCAGGATGGCGAGGCGCTGCCTCAGAGATAGCACTGTCCAAGAGGAGCTCAGAGTAGAACCAGTACTCCTCCGCATTGAGAAGAGACAGTTGAGGTGGCTAAACCATCTGATTAGAATACCTCCTGAATGTCTCCCTGGTGTGGTGTTTCAGGTACATCCAACTTGAAAGAGGCCCCGGGGTCAACTCAGAACACGCTGGAGGGTCTATGTCTCTCGGCTTTTCTTGGGTTAATATGTGTATCCCTGAAAGAGTTGGAGGAAGTGGCTGAGGAGAGGGATATCTCTGGATTTCACTACGTCGGCTGTTGCCCCTGCGACACAACCCCGAATTAAACAGAAGAAGAAGATGATGATGTGGGCAGCGGTGGCACGGTGGTAAGGTGCTGAATTGCCGATCATAAGGTTGGGGGTTCAAGCCCCACTGTCAATGGTTGTCACTGCCAACCTTCCCAGTGCAGCTAACTGGATTATCAAAGGCCGGCCATTTATTTCACTGTCTATGGTGTGAGGTTCATGTAAAAGAACCATTGCTGACTTTCGACAAGAGTAGCTGCAAAGACGTCAGCGTGTTTCTGCCCTGCGATGGCCTGGCAAGCTGTCCAGGATGTACCCTGCCCTCACCCAGAGTTGTCTGAGATGGACACCAGCCTCCCCGTGAGCCAAATTAGAATTAAGCAGGTGAAATGAGTGGTCAATTATATTCTCAGGGTAGGTAAATCTAGAAGAATCTGATTTTGTTCACGAATATTTTAACTTACTTAGATGTCAGTTTAAACTATTGTGATATTTTCCTAAACATTTACTACAGTTCTGCTCCTCTTAAACAGCATACATAAATACATGACATTATACGATTTTTAAAAAAATAAAATTAAAGTAAATTATACAAAGTATCATTACTCTAACTCCGATACTGCCTCCTGGTGGAGTTTCAGTACAATTCAGCAATGGAGCTTTTTTGCCTTTAGTATGAAAATATCCCAGCATACCTTGCTGTGTGCATAAACTACAGATCCAAGAAGCTTCCAGGTGCCTCCACGGCGGTCCATCCGCACCATGCGCAAGATCTGTAGGAAGCGCATGCTTCTCAGCGCTGATGCGGCAATGTTGCCCTGGCTACCGGCTGACACCACGGCAACAGATGCGATCAGTACAATGATGTCTGACAGAAAAAGAGAGTGAGACAGAGTGAGAGAAAGAAAGAGAGAGAGAGAGAGAGAGAGAGAGAGAGAGAGAAATTGAAAGTTTTTGTGTGATTGTGTAGTTACTTGACGAGAATAAAACTTATGCCAACATATTTGCGTGTTCATTGTATTGCTAATGTAGTGATGTATAGAGTGTATGTTGGCAAAATTAGTTCCAGGATTATACAACATTATTAGATGATACAATAATCCTGACTCTCAAACTAATGTTGATTTCCTCAATTTTTTCCTTTGCTATCACCTCAAAAGGCATAACTAAACTCAGGGTCTTACATAGCCAGATGATACAAGAGAATCGTAGCTGGGACTACCGTAACCACCCCCTAACCAATTAAACAAATTCTTGTGGTGGTCTGTCAAAAAATAGGAGAGGAGGAATGTGAGAATCTGCAATTCATACCTCACAGTTGTCATGGCAACCAAAAGTAACTCCAATACATATGTGGCAATCGCTGTCCCATGTAGACTTTTACCTCCATGAGAATATACACTATTACCCGATAAGCCATGTATACCTACAGATACCTTGGCGGTTGCACTGGTTTAACTGATCCAGCGCTTGTCCCTTGGTGATTATCAACACAACCAAATTTTCTCTGAATGGAAGCCATGCCCTTTTTTGCCTCAGAATAGCTCTGTGGCCCTCAAATATTCTGATAAATCCAGATAATGTCAGCTGACATACAGAAGACAAAAAAAAAAAGGCCATAAGTGTCCAGATGCTCCAGCCAAAAGGCATATTTCATAATATGCCAATACGGTAATCCCTCGCCACTTCGCGTTTCCTACTTCGCTTCCCTGCAATATCGCGGGATTTCCCATTGTGAAATTAAAAAATTAAAGATAATTCAAAATTCACGAGCTCTACATATACATTGAACCATGCTACCTAACATGCTCTGTTCTCCTGCTTGACTTGAGTGTTCTCTGATTGGCTGTGAATCCAGCAAGCTGATTGGTCGAGATTATATTTACCAGCATCCAACATACCTTTCCTCCTTCATGAAACAATGACTTTTATTGAGCTCAGGGGAAGCACTGGGGTGTGGGAAAATCGTGTTCACCATAGTGGTGAGGAAAAAACAAAAATCACTGGGAGAGTATCAACATGGAAACTGGTCGAACACGGAGCTATTTATAGCTGATGTCTGAGTGAATTCAGGTGCACTCTCTGGATTTTGCCGGCGGGTAACAGCCACGCCCCTCACCAGCACATGCAGTGTATGAGTAGCGAGAGAAAGAGAGTTAAATGCCGCCAACTAGCACAGGCCATAACAGTTGTGAAAATGGAAAATGCCTTATCGTTGTGGATTACGGACTGCCATAAAAATAATGTGAGTTTGGACACTAACATGATACGTACTGAAGCAAAGGCTCTGGAGGCTCCAGTGATTCTCCTTCTTGACGTGGCCGTGGATTTGTTATTTATAAGGTTTGTTATACAGTATTTATGTATATTTATTGTCTTTATAAGGTGTATAATTTATTTATATATTAATACACGTTGCCTGTATGAAATTAAAATACATAGAACACTTTAAAATTAACTTCTATATAAATTTTATATAGGTAGGTGGGTGTCCTTAAGAAGTGACAGAAGTCATTTCGCATTTTTTTGCATTTCGCGGGGAGGGCTGGTCCCCATTAACCGTGAAATAAGGGCGATAAGTGTGTCGAAAAGTGGTGGATGATAAATAGTTTGTACCCTCATTTTACTGGACTACGGCATGCAAGGATTGTATCAGAAAGATGCGTAACGCAGTCTACGGAAGAGCTTTGGCATGTTTACACGGAAAACGGGTGAAAATCCTACAGAAAAGTGAAAATTCTTATACCCCCATTTCACTGGACTATGGCATGCAAGAATCGTGTAGGAGAAAGGGGCGGAACGCAGTCTACAGAAAAGCTTCAGCATTTTTACACGGAAAATGGGTGAAAATCCTACGGAAAAGTGGAAATTCTTACACTCTCGGAACATTCACAGCATGTGCGGAACAGAAAGTAAGTAAGCAAAGTACACCAAAATGACCCCATGGAACACTCACGGATTTTTTTTCCGTGAACGTGCTTTTGAACATGTTCAAAAGCACGTTCACGGAATATTTTGGTCTGCCAGAAGCATATGGAAGTGGATGAAGACTTGAGGAATATCTACGGAATCACATGGAAGATGAGGAAATAATTGCGTAACATTTGCGGATGACAACATTTTTGCTTCCGTAAGTCTGCCGTGCTCCAGTGAAATGGGGGTATTTAATGAGAATGGACCTACTTCCAATTTAGATATTAACAGTTTATTCTAGGGCAGTGGTGGCCTAGTGGTATAGGGTGTTGGCTCGCTGATCCAAAGGTTGGGGGTTCATGTCCCACTCTCCATCAAGGTTGTCACTGCCCCCTCCCAGTGCAGCTAACTGGGTTATCAAAGGCTGGCCATGTCTCTCACTGTGTATGGAGAGAGGTTCATGTAAAAGAACCATTGCTGACTTTCGTAAGGAGTAGGCTACAAAGCCATCAGTGTGTTTCCGCCCTGCGATGGCCTGGCGAACTGTCCAGGGTGTACTCTGCTCTTGCCTGGAGTTGGCTGGGATGGGCACCAGCCTCCCTGTTACCCTAATTACTATTAAGTGGTTACAGAAAATGAACAGTTTATTCTATGGTTAGAAAAACTCAACAATTTTTTTCATGATTATAGATGATTGAAAACTAGCTATTGATGATCACGTATTGAAATGCTATTTATGATCATTTTCTGAACTTCTATGAGCCTCTCAGTTGACATCGGGCGAAGGCGGAGAACACCCTAAACAGCTTGGCAGACTATCGCAGGACGACATAACTATTCACAGACATCTACATCGCTTTGGTACAACCAATTAGCCTAATGTGTCTTTGGACTGTGGGACAAAACTGGAGTACCCGGGTAATACCCAGATAAACACATGTAAAACATGCAAAGTCCACATAGCACAACACTGAAAGAACGGGATTCAAACCAAGGAGCTCTCAGGGAGAAGAATGTCTTTCTTATGCCATGCTTGTCTCATTCTGAGCACCTGCAATTTTGCTCAGTCTCAAGAAACCATGATTTCAGGATTTCATTCTTCACGCTTCCTCTTTCGTCATGAAACGCTCAGTGCTGCAGTGATGGGGTTACACTTTAAAAAATGTGACTGAAAACAGGCTCCTGCTGTTAATAAAAAAATAACCAGGTTTTTACATCTGCTTCCATTGTGTTTTCTCTCAATCTTGTGAAATACACAGACAGTGCGAGGATGAGAGGAGAGGACAAAGGAAGTTCACACCAAACCCACATCCACTTAAACTCTCAAAGAACACAAACGGCTCCAAGCGCCAAACAGACCATCGAATATTAGCTTTCGCTCCCTGTTTTGCCGTCCTCACATCTCATCCATCTCCAACTTCTCCAAAATAAGTCTCTGCGCTTTAATGCACCCAAATTCATTGTTGCTTGGTGTCGTAAATAATGAGGACGATGCTTCATCGCTGTGTGTCAGGGCTTCGGGGAACACAGGGAGATGCTGATTTAGTACAGGGCTCTGCTTTTCATAAATCATAAACTAGTTAGACAAAATGCGGGCTGGATAAAAGTAGAGAAAAAAAATACACAACACCACTGTTAGACTGTTCAGCTGCCAAGCTACCTCAAAATGAAGGGATGTGGATGAGTGTGCACTTTCATCAGCTTTAAATTTCACTGTGAAATAGTACAATATAAATTGCAAGGCCAACACACCCTTACACTCACTCTTAGGGGAAATTTGGGACAGCCAAAAAGCCTACTGTCCACGCTTTTAGACTGTGGGAGAAAACCGAAGTACCCAGAGGAAATCCAAGCAATCATGGGCAGAACATACAAACTCCATAGAGAAAGGCATGAGCCTGGGAATCTTCCTGTGAGGAGGACATTCTAACCACTACACCACCATGACACCCACATTGTGCATTCAATTCTTTAAAGGATTTTTAAAAAAAATCACGTAAAAATTTCAATGGTGTTTTTGTACTAATGCAGAATTGATCTGATTCGATACACAGCATCTCCAGTTAAGATACGATCTCCTCCTGTGAAGTTTATATGGTGGAAATAAACATTATAAGAACATCATTGTAGGATGGGCCTCAAGTTTTCCTATACAGAAGAAATGAAAACTTATACAAAAACTGATTTTATTCAGAAAACCTACTCCATATGGTTGCCATTATTTTTAACAATACTTACAATACACACCATCACAATACATTGCACTACAATACGCCATCAGTATGATTTTAGTTCTTTTAATTTATTAAAAATTTTTGACAAAAGAATCCTTAAGTGTTATTTGAAAAATAAAAATAAATATAATTTATATTGCTGCCATTTAATTCAAAAGTCAGACAGACCTTGTTAATTCTAGGTTGACATTATATTTTAAACTACGTACTTATTAAAACTTATGGCCCATGGACCCTATGGACTCTCCCAAATTCATAACCAGAAAAGAATGTCATTGTCCTGTTAAGTGTATATAAAAACATATTTGCTAAAAGGCAGTTTGCTGAATTTCTCTGATTTTAGAATCAGCGATTGTGAGTTTTCATTTGTACTCTTGATTCAAAAGTTTTCCCGAGTTAGTAGATAATGTCCGCTATAATTATATCCTGAGTACATCGTAAATGTGGCCCTTCAGTGCAAAATGAGTCTCAATGCACCAAGTTGAGTCAGTGAGTTTTTTGAGCCATGCATATATAAACAGAGTGCACTCTCTGCCTTTTAATTTTTTAATCAGTCAAAATTTAACAAAGATACAACAACAACAAAAAAAAAGTAAACTCAAATTTACCACATTTATTCACAACACTTTGAGAAAATTCTTTCAACTCTAAAAAATGTCAGTTTGGTGTATTAAAAAGTTTATTTGTTATATGTGAAATATTGGTCTAAATACAGGGATCCCTCACTTTCCGCGCTAAATGAGGACCGAGACCCCTCCGCGTCCGCCGATTTCCACAAAGTAGGATCAACCCCCTCTGACTAACGTATATGTACATGTATGTGTATATAATATCAATAAATACATATTCAACACTATAAATGCTTACAATAACAATTAAACATTCGAAAGTAATGCATTCAATGTAAATAAAATACAAATATACACATACAGATGCGCAAACACACTCAGATGCGCACCTTACATAAAAATGTAAGTAGTTTTGTTGGGGGGTTTTGGGTTGTTTTTTGTTTTTGTTTGTTTGTGGGGTTTTTTTTTCATAATTGTCCATGTTTTGCTGCATTTTCCTTCACTTTTCCCCTATTTTTCCTTAATTTCCATATTTTTTATTTTTCAATGAATATTTCTGAAAAACCCACGATGCACTGAAGCCGCAGGAACTGAAGCATGAAGTAGCGAGGGATCGCTGTATTAACCGTATTCCATTAAATTCTCAGAGCTCAAAACAAACAAATTTCAAAATCTCAAACTGTAAGGCAGTGGTGTCAGACTAGCACAATCAGACTAGACAAATTGCCCCATACAAGACCAGACAGTGATTGTCCGCGCCTGCAAGTCCCCCGCTGGCTTGCACTCATACTGCACTTCAGCACTCTGGTCCTGAGGGCGCTTACATCATCATGAGGCAACTTATGAAGAAAAGTACTGTACTCTTGTACAGCACTATGGCATTCGTGACTGTATTTACATCAGAGATGGCTTAAGCACAGCAACACAGAGGAGCTGCCACTGGAGGAAGACTTTTCTATCTTACAATGAATGTTCATCAATAAGTTGTGAACCAGACCTGCTATCAACCTAAATATTCTCCTGTAAACTGAAAAGCACTCGCAACATTTGAACTCCAAGCAAAACTCTTCTAATGGTCCACGAATATACAGCGATCACACTAGATAAATGAACCAAATTTTGGAGGGCCAACGCCCCCTGCTGTGGTACAGACTGCCTCGCATGAGGGCATTGGTGAATCTCATTTTATTTTCAAAGTGGTTTTATCCTTTTTTAGGGTCACAGGGAGGGTGGAGCCCATTCCAGCTGACTCCAGGCGAGAGCTAGATACGCTCGGAACAACTCACCACTCCATCATACGGCGACACAGATGTTTAACCATGCACACCTGGGGGCAAGTAAAAAGATCTAATTAGGCAAAGGTGCAAGTAATTGTACTGTGGGAGGAAACTGGAATACCCAGAAGACAGACATGCAAGCACAGGGAGATCATAGAAACACCCTCGCCGAGCATGCCGCTTAAACCCAGGACTTCTCGCTGTGAGGCAGAAGTGCTAATCACTATTCCACTACACTGTCCATGCCCTGGATCCTGCACACATCTTGATCAACTTACAGGAAAGTAAGTGTCTGCCGCAGTCAACTAAGGGTTGGTTTGATGTGTTCAGCACTTATGTAATATTAAGGCGACCGATTTGAAGTAAATGGATAGCTCACTCACTTTCCAAACTGCTTCATCCTACTAGCCAACACTGGGCACAGGCAGGGTACACCCTGAACAGATTGCCAGACCACTGCAAGGCCAAAAGAGACATAACCATTCACAGTCACAGTCACACCCAGAGGCAATTTGGAACAGTCAATTAGCCTAATGAGTAATTGTTCTGACTTGGGGAAAAAACTGGAGTACCCCAGGGAAGCCCATATAAGCACAGGGATAACATATAAACCTCACATTAAAACACTCCAGTCCCGGGCTCAAACCAGGACCTTCTTAATGCGATGCTCACATGCTAAAATCTACGCCACCATGCCTTCACTAACTGAATATACAGGGATCCCTCACTTTCCATGGTTACTGTGGACCCAGACCGCCTTGACGCCTGATTTCCGTGAAGTAGTATCGACCCCCTGACTGACGTATACATACATGTATATGTGTATATAATATCAATAAATACATATTCAACACTATAAGATAAGGTAAAGTCTGTTGTTTTTTTTACACCCGAGCCTCGTGGCTCATCAGGCCGGTGCTTATCCCCGGTTTCTGTAGCGTGACGTGACCAGGAGTTCAACTCCTCCTGGATGGGACGCTAGTCCATCGCAGGTTACCTTCCCAGTATATTTTTACTGGTACGCATTTATACTGCTGGGTGAACAGAGGCACACTTTTGATCGAGACCTTGCCCAGGGGTCTTAGCACAGTGAGGGTCTCAGTGGGATTTGAACTCACAATCTCCCGATCATGAGCGTAGCACCCTAACCACTACACCACCGGCCCCTATTGAACACTATAAATGCTTATAATAACAATTAAACATCCAAAATTAATGCATAAGATGTAAATAAAAAATAAATACACACATATACAGATGCGCACATCACCTAAAAATGTAATTCGTTTTGTTGGGGCGGGGTTGTTGTTTTGTTTGCTTGAGTTTTTTTTGCATAATTAGCCATGTTTTATGCCATTTTTCTTAACTTTCCCCCTATTTTTCTTTCATTTATTTATTTTTAAAACTCTTTGATTCATATTTTTTGAAAAACCTGCAATGCAGTGAAGCCGCAGAAACTGAATCACGAAGTAACGAGGGATCACTGTAATTTATTAAAATGTAGAAACAACAAAACACAGCAAAATCAATTATGATTAATAAAACATTAAGCCATCCTGAAACACAGAAGAAACAACTTTTTGTTTTATTCACATTATTGTAGCTATAAACAAAAAACACACAGTGGTCCATACTAAAGACTATCCCATAAAAAAGTTCGCGTTGATCACTGTAGAGGTGCGATAGAAAAGTGACATAAATAGAGATCTACAAATATCTCAAAATGTTCTGAAATTAGTCTTGCAACGTTTGCGGCATCACATTTTGGTCAACTGGTTTGTGAACTCACTACAAAAAATGTTTGGACCCTCTATGAACATAAAAAAAATGATGCTCCGATGCAGCATGGTCTCAAACTTTTCACAAATAGTTCGCACACGTCATAAAAAATTTTGCTCAAAATTTTTCACTCGCAAGGAAAAGTGACCAATTGGAGACTTCCATACAAAAAGTTTAAGACTTGTCATCTGCCATAGTCCATGTATTTTTCATAATTTGTATTTTATTCAGACTTTGTTCTTACTAATACCACACAAATAAAACGTGAATAGCTTCAGAACAAAAAGAAAACAAAATGCAGTGAATTTAGATCCGGAGATTCATTTTATTTCGCCAAACATCAGCAAATCAGTTGCAAATGAGTTACACGACTTTTTGTTGACTTTCGCGAAATATATACAGTGATCCCTCGCTACTTCGTGCTTCAGTTTCTGCGGCTTCAGTTCATCGTGGGTTTTTCAAAAATATTCATTGAACAATAGAAAAATAAGGAAATTAAGGAAAAACAGGGAAGAAGTTAAGGAAAATGCCACAAAACAAGGCCAATTGTGCAAAAAATCCCCCCAAAAAACAAAAAAACCCAAACAAAAATAAAAAACAACCCAAACTCCCCCAACAAAACTACTTACATTTGTATGTGATGTGTACATCTGAGTGTTTGCGTGTGCATCTGTGTGTATTTATATGTTATTTACATCTTATTCATTATTTTTGAATGTTTAATTACTATTAATTACTATTATAAGCATTTATAGTGTTGAATATGTATTTATTGATATGATTTTCACATATACATGTACTTATACGTCAGTCAGCTGGTCAATCCTACTTCGCGGAAATCGGCAGTCGCGAGGGGAGTGGGTGGCTCGGTCCCGTTAACCGTGGAAAGTGAGAGATGCCTGCATATATATATATATATATATATATATATATATACACACACACACACACACACACACACACACACATACAAACAGTATATATATAGATATAAAAGGGAAAAAGGCATATATATGTATATATATAAAAGGGAAAAAGCCATATATATGTGTATATATATATATATATATATATATATATATATATATATATATATATATATATATATATATACATATAAATATACATATATATGGCTTTTTCCCTTTTCCAGGGGTCACGACAGCAAATGACTCGTACATTTGATTTGGCATAGGTTTTTCCGTTGGATGCCCTTTCTGTCACAACCCTTTAGCAAGGGGCAGAAACACGCTGACGGCTTTGCAGATTTCTCTTTACGAAAGTCAGCAATGGTTCTTGTACATGCCTCTCACCATAGACAGTGAGAGACATGGCCCGCCTTTGATAGACCAGTTTACTGTAATGGCAGGACAGTGACAACCTTATATATATACTAGTACACACACACACACACACACACACACACACACACACACACACACTCTTTTAAGCCGCAAAATATTTGCCGATACAGTATATAAAAACATCTTGACACTGATTTTAGACTTCATAAAAAAGAAAGCCACAAATAAAATTAATTTGCATCAGTCGCTTTTCTATCACACCTCTAGTGTCACCAGCACTTTCCTCCTTTATCTCTGTCAGTTAGAAGGCTTTGATACTGGAGACTCTGTCCAAAAAAAGGAAGAATGCTCAAAAAATGTCATTGTCCTCATGTTTTGTCCCAAAATGGGTGCCAGCCTCCCTGCGACCCAAATTAGGATTAAGCAGTTGAGAAAATATATGAGTGAATTAAATCTGCTGGTTATCAGGTTCATTCTGATGTCAATGACTTGAAGTTAGACACTGAAATGCATTTCCAGAATCCTGCATAACAATCACAATTGATATTTGAGGCTCTGTGTGCTGTAGCCATCATTTATTCAGATGCCTTTGTTTGTGTTATTTACTTTTCATCATTGCAAATTCATTTTTAAATGTGCCGTAGAAAGAAAATGTTCTCTCGCACAACCACTTCTGAGATGTTTTCCTGTACATCTTCATTAAGTCATTCAGTTCCAATGAGGGGAAAAAAACCCTTTACTCTTTATTTATTGATCATAACCACAATAGAGTTTAATGAGGCCTGGCAGCGCTCATGCAGGACACGTCGCTCATTATAAACTGGCAAAATAAAACAAACACACAAGCTGGTGTTGGCGACTGGAGAAGGGAACACTCACACACACTCACACACCCTCACACACTCACACACACACACACACACACACACACACACACACACACACACACACAAAATTATTTTTGGATAAAAAGACCTTTACCAAATGCCATAAATGTGTACACATGTATATATGACTCGATGTGGTGAAGGAGGACATGAAGGTAGTTGGCGAAAGAGAAGAAGATGCAGAGGATAGGGTGAGATGGAGGCAGATGATTTGCTGTGGCGACCCTTGAAGGGAACAGCCGATTGGAAAAGAAGAAGAAGAAGAAGAAGATGCCTTGATAGACTTCTAAACCATATTGAAGATATATTCATAGCATCCTTTCACTCTTCATATCATATTAATGAGGAATATAGAAACCCTATAGTGAGAATACAGGAAAATATGCATCACTGTGGCATCATGCAGCTGAGACATAATGTCGTTATTGCTACCGTAATGGTTAATAACAGCATGCGCTACTGCAATATAATCCCCATATAGCTTAGGAATGTTTCAATTCTCTATGTATTGAGGAACATCATGTTGTACCTTTTTACACATTTATAGTATACTTGAGGTTGCAGATTGGCCTCAAAGTAAAACTATTTCCTTTAAGTACATACATTATTAATGTCATTACTCAAAAATCATTTCAGTCATCAATCATTGAGGAACAATGATTAGTAAGATAAAAAAGAAGAAAACCACACCTTTTTATGTGCCAAGCAGTAGCACAATATGCTTAAAGATTAAATTGTTTAGGAAAAAAAAAGAACATAGATTCAAATTTAAATCATGATAAAGTTTCTGAAAAATGCAGGATTACGATAATAATAATAATAATAATAATAATAATAATAATAATAATAGATTTCTTACACACACACACACACACACACACACACACACACACTTGTACACACATGCAGGTCAGACAGTTCATCCTAACAAGCTCAACTTTGAACACATAAACGAAGGCCAAAAGCAGTGGGAAAGAACTATGAAAGCAGTAAAAGTGCCGGTGGCCTTGGTGCCAGATTGTGGAAAATGACTCCAAAGGCAAATGAGCTGCAACTGCACTGCCTAACCAGATCTATCTACATTGGTTATCAAACCATTCAGTCTGGCCTAAAACTGATTTTACATGCTAATTTATAAGCAAGGCTGAGACCTGGGAAAAGGGGGACGGTTTCAACCAAAGTGCTCATTTTGCTCCAGGAGACAATTTTGAAGTAGCTGAGTAATTTTGTTTCGCTTTCAAGAAGCCATGTTTTGTGTTTTTTTTTGTTGTTGTTGGGTTTTTTTTGTAAACACACTGTTCTCTTCCATCATGGCCGGCTCAAAATAAGAAAAAAAAACCTCGGCTTTTATAACAACTGTGGTATGTGTTGCCAAAATGCACATACACTTAAGTGATAGAGGGTTTTAAATAAATTGCCATGGTGGTGAATTAAAGTTTATCAGATTGGACTGTAGCCACATGCTAATATTACCTTGGTGAGCAAATGGGGCACAGGACTGTCGAATAGGAAGCCGAGATTTAACTGAACCTGATTCAGTAGCCAAGGATGACACGACCAGGGCGCCAGATTGGAGCGCAGGTGTCAGGTGGGAGTCAGCAAACAGAACTGCTTGGTACCATTAGACTGCGATGACAGAATGAACTTAACACATGGAGATCATGAAGAGAAACAAAGCCACCGAGTCTTAAGTATTGAGCCAAATTTGCAATAATGGAGCTCAGGATATTCATGAGCAATAATATATATTTATATAAAATTAACGTCGCAGGAAGGCTGGCACCCATCTCAACCGACTCTAGGCAAGGGCAGAGTACACCCTGGACAGCTTGCCAGGCCATTATGTGTGTGTATATATATATATATATGCACACATATACAGTAGATCCTCGTATATATATATATATATATATATATATATATATATATATATATATATATATATATATATATAGACACAGTAGACCCTTGGTTCCGGCCCCTCCCACGAATGAAGATAATCCGTGAGTTCTGTACCCGGAAATAAAACCCCATGTATTTATATTACATGCGCGAATGATCAACCGGAAGTAATATACTATGTATCTATTACATGAGCTAAAATATGCTTCTTAAACACATTCTATAGACAGTCTTACTCGTTAATACAGTATTGATGCAGTAAAATGTAGTAATAATGAACGAACACTTTTTGAATTTTGTTTTTAAAAGAGTTATAAAAGTAATACTATATTTTCCTTTTATAAATAAAGTAAAAGTAATACTTTTAAAAGAGTTTATATATGAAAGATTATTTTGCTTTAAACATACAGCACAGTAGTTTCAAAAATGCCCACTCGAGAGCGGCATTGCATTACATTTAGTTTGCATTGCATTATATTTACATGACGTGGATACCAATGAAATGACATGATGTGGGTACTTCGCGCTTGAATAAAGATGCTACAGAACATAAAACCTCACACACAAACATTCTAAACATTAACTTAGCTACAGTACTGTACTGGAATAATAACTGAAAATGGAACCTGCTGTACTGGAATAATAACTGAGAATGGAACCTGCCTTAGTATTCTGGATACTTCTAGTGACAGACGACTAAGACAGGTTCCATTCTGATGATGACCTTGTTTCATACAACATTGACCTTCTTAGAACTTCCACAAAAACCCCATGCTACACTAGCTCTGATTGCCTTTTCATTTTTCTTTATGTAGTGGACCTACTTTCATTAACTTTATAATGGCACCCTACTGCAGCAAAAAATTTTCCTTCCTGAATCATATCAAGCAGTTCTACTTTTTCATGCAGCGTCATTACCTTTTTCTGGCGCCTCAGCACCTTACCAGAAGCCTGAGAAGGTGTGCAGTGTTTGAGTGGCATGATGGAGCTTAACTGTAATTAAAAACCCACACAATAAAAAAGCACATGCACAAAGTGAATGAGGAAAAAGGGGCGTTACATCATCTCAACCAATATGCAGGAGGGAGAACAGCCATTGGCTGAATTTGAATCACATGACAGTTGCTCGGCAATCCGCAAATATGCAGGGGCGCGAGTGCAAAACCGTGAATGGTCAAGAGCCTACTGTGTATATATTATATATACATAGTATATAGGGTATATATATATATATATATATATAATTTTCTGAGTAGATCCTTCCGTAGGAAAGTGCTCAATACTTTTTGGTAGAGCAAATAACAATAAAAATAAAAGGACAGGACAAAGACTTTCTATTTTATTCTATGATATAAATGGAGTTTCAATAGAAAGTCTTTGTCCTGTCCTTTTATTTTTATTTTATATACATATATATATATATATATATATATAGTGTGTGTGTGTGTGTGTGTGTGTGTGTGTGTGTGTGTGTGTGTGTGTGTGCTGAGGATCTTGCTTACCTATAATGGAGAAGGGCTTTCGAGCAAATCGCAATCGTCCCTGCCATCCTCTGTACCGACAACAACAACCTGCAGACCAGATTCTCACAAGGTACTCCATCCCAAACACAATAATCATTACAAACTCCTGTTGGAAAATGAAAGGAAGCAGTCAGTATGAGGCATGTAATGTCATAATCAGTTACAGTCAATAAAGATAGTCGTAAACAAGTTTTCTTTTCCAATTTTGCTGCACGACAACCTTCTCTTCCGAGGAACTGAATTGAAGACATTGTTAGTTTGTTGTTCTCGATGTTGAGGGAAAAATCCTTAATGAACCTTCCTCAAAATATAAACATTATTTTTCTTAAGAGAGCATTCAGGTGGTGTGTTTGCTGTCAGCTTTTGCTCTTGAGGGAAAATCAATCCAGTTTTGTATCACCATCCTTTTGTGTGGCAATCGATGTGTCACCAGCCGTGCTTCAAAATTGATTTTCAAAATAATTTTATATATTTGAGTCTCAGGTGTGGTGCTACAGTGGCACAGTGGTTTGCATGTCTACCTCACAGCAAGAAGGTCCTGGATTCAAGTACCAGTCTTAGGTGTTTGAGTAAAGTTTGCATGTTCTCCCCACGCTTGTGTGAGTTTCTCTCTGGGTTTATGTCAAAGTCCAAATGCAAGTTACACTAAAACTATTCCAAATTGCCCTGAGGTGTGAATTGTGGTATGTGTTGGCACTGTGAGGGTCTGGAGAGCTGACGAGAGTGTACCCTCCTTCACTGAGTTTTGACTGAGATAAAGTCCTGCCTCCCACAACCCGAATAAGAGTAAAGCATTTTGGCAAATGTGAACTTGAGATAATGAAAGTTTTCCGTTTCTCTGCAGTCCTATAGGGGGCACACTCTAAACGATTCATACACAAGCAGGCAGTGCATTATTCTGTGTGGTAGAAGCAAATTATTTGCTAACTTTGTGGAAGAATAACAATTAATAAGCTTTCTTTTCTATGTTTTAAAAATAATGTAAACAGACACAAAAAGCTGAAAAACTTGTATTACTGAATTCCTGATATTTAGGTATTGTGAGAATTTCATATTGGGTGGTCCCTGGGGATTCCTATACAGTCGGCCCCAAACTTACGAAGACCCCTGTGTACAAAATCCCCAGATTACGAAAAACATTTTCCTTGAGTTTCCGTCCCCGAGATACGAAACAAAGACCTCTTACTAAATTCAAAATTCAAATGCACCAATCAAAATTTCACACGAGTTGCTCTCTCATTGGCTGTCTACCAACATCCCGCCCGCTGGCCTCCCAGATAGAGACAGAAGGAAGCTTCACTCTTTAGTTTTTAGTTTAGTTTTTTTAAGTTGTTTTAATTCAATAAATGTTTAACAAATGTGGGCTCATTTGAGCTCATCTGGAATTCTGATTCCTGAAGGAATCAAATTAAAGTTGAGTTTGTCAAGCAGGGAATGATCTTGTGGGCGTGGCCCAAAGCATGCGATGAGAGAGAGAGAGAGACAGAGAGAGAGCGAGAGAGAGAGAGAGAGAGAGAGAGAGAGAGAGAGAGAGAGAGAGAGAAGGAATAACGCTTTAGTTTGTTTTTTTTAAGTTGTTTTAATTCAGTAAATGGTCAATCAGGGAATGTGCTTTGAATTCACGTCTTGTGGGCGTGTGTGTGTGTGTTAATAAAAATGTTTAATAATGGGTTCATTAATAAATATGTTAATAAAATGGTTTCATATGTTAATACAATGTTTAAATTGTTTAATAAATATATTTTTTTTACTTTTAACACATATTTCATACAAAATTGGTATAATTTTATCATTTTTAAAGGGCTTATGGGGTTTATCCAGTCCAAAGACTGGAGCCTTGGAACGAATTAGGCGTTTAACATGCGACCCCTACTTACGAAATCCCCGCTATACGAATAGGGCCCTGGAACGGATTAATTTCATAAGTTGGGGGCCGACTGTACCTTTTTTTACTGAATGTATAGGCTACAGGTGGAATTAAAGCTTTCCTTTAATTTAGTTAAAACATTTTCATTCATTCTCTAAGATGTTCTGGAGCAACCAATTACCTTCAAAAATCACGTATTTAGTGAAATGAAGTCCATCTGTGTGAAAACTAAGTGTCATATGATCTGTCAGTATAAACACCTTTTTCTGAAAGGTCCAAGAGGCTGCAACATGACTGAGCCAGGGGCATCGTATCATTAAGACCAAGGAGGTCTCCAAACAAGTCAGGGGCAAAGTTGTTGAGAATACAAGTCAGGATTGGGTTACAAAAAATATTCAAAAATATTACAAAAAATATTCAAGTCTTTGATTATCTCCCAGAATACCATCAAATCTATTATCAACTGGAGAGAACATGCCAAGAGAAAGCTGCCCACAAAAACTCACAGACTGGGCAAGAAGGATGTTAATCAGAGATGCAGCAGAGAGACAAGAGAGACCAAGAACACCATCCAGTGTAACAGTGAAACATGATGGTTGCAGCATCATGCTGTGGGTAGGTTTTAGCTGCAGGGAGAAGGAAGCTGATCTGAGTTGAGGGTAAAATGGATGATGCCAAACACTGGGATATTCTTGAGCAGAACCCGTGTCAGTCTGCTGGGATTTGACACCTTCCAGCAGAACAATGACCCAAAGCATTCCGCTAAAGCAGGGGTCGGCAACCTTTACCATTCAAAGAGCCATTTAGACCCATTTTTTACATTAAAGAAAACACTGGGAGCCACAAATCCTTTTTTGACATTTAAAATCAAATAACGCTGCATATAATTTTTTTCCCTTTTTCTTTCATGTTAATATAAAACAACAATGTGTTGCATTGATTTAAACGACTGCAGAGACAATTAAATTGCAATTCTGCTTGCAACAAAAACATTTAGATTTAAAAAAAAATCTCCAGCCTCCCGCGACCCTAATTAGGATTAAGCAGTTCAGAAAATGAATGAATGAATGTGTCAGAGTCCTTCTTGTATTTTTATAAAGAATATCTATCCCACAAAGCATGGGACGGGGAACAGCCAGATGTGTTAATGGGTTGGGTATCTACCTCACCATCACGCCCTTCGTGGGATCTTCCGTTTCTTTATTTGTTATATTAATGTTGTTTTGTCATAGTTTTAATTTACAAAAATGACAACAACACAGAAAAGTATATGAAAAGTTATTTTAAGGAGGAGTCTGCTCAACATTCTTTTAAATTATATTAATGCTTCGTGCTGCACTGACCGATCCATGCTCAGAGTGGAGACTGAACCACACCTAGTTATTTATTTTGTCACTGTGAGGACAGTTATTTAACTCGGAGATTGCTGTGTATAAACAAATCTCATCCAACGTCTCTTACTTCAGCTGTGATTTCCGTTCCTGGATTACAAACCCGGTGGCAGAAAAAATCTCTCTCAATGTGCTGCTGCTTGCCATGAGCTCTTTTAGGGCTCTTTTATATTTCTTTGGTGTGGGCGGGGTTATTTTGTGTGTGTTCTTGTGGACACACACACAAAATCACCCCGCCCATAACAAATAAATATCCGCCCACACCGACCCTTAATTTTCATCTATGTAATTTTCCACCCTAAAAGAGCATTGGAAGGGAACCCACATCATTCAGGTGAAAAAACCCTAGATTGGACATTACTGTTTCAATTCTGAAGTGGAGCCATCTTGGTGAGATCACATTACTGTTTAACACTTAAAGCAAGGTGATCTCACCAAGATGGCTCCACTTCAGAATTGAAACAGTAATGTCCAATCTAGATTTTTTTTCTTTTCTTTTGATGATCAGTGATTGGTGGAGTAAATGTGAGTGTGCCGTGTGAGTAAATAAGCAGCTTGTGGTGCAGCCGTCGGCCACCGTAAACTACAACATTATTTTGAAAAGCCATGGAGCCGCACCAGAAAGGTGAAAGAGCCGCATGCGGCTCTGGAGCCGCGGGTTGCCGACCCCTGCGCTAAAGCAACACTCGACTGGTTTACACTCGACTGGTGTAGGAATGGCCTAGTGAAAGACCAGACCTCAATCCAATTAAGAAGCTGTGGTCAGACTTGAAGATTGCTGTTTACAAGTGGAAACCATTAACCATTTCAATTCCAGGTTGCAAGTTAACAAAACATGAAAAATGACAAGGGTGGCGGATACTTTTGCAAGGCACATTAGGCATGAAATTTCTCTATATAATTTCTCTCAGGTAGCATGGTGGCGTAGTGGTTAGCACATCTGTCTCATAGCAAGAAGGTTCTGGGTTCGATTCCCAGCTCAGGCATTTCTATGTGGAGTTTGCATGTCCTCCTCGTGCTTGTGTGGGTTTCCTCCGGGGAATCCGGACAAATCCAAAAACATGTAAAGTACATTAATGGGCTGTTCCAAATCTCCCCTAGGTGTGAGTGTGAATGGTTGTGTGAGTGGCCTGCAATGGCGTGGCGAGCGGTCCAGGGTGTACTCCGCACTCACTCAGAGTCGGCTGAGACGGGCACCAGTCTCCCTGTGGGTTCAGAAAATGAAAGAATGAATGAATGGCAATTTCTCTCTCTAATCGCTCTACAGATTATATAATTGCTTGGAGGAAACACACGTTTTGGATACCAACCCTTGCCAGGTGCAAACCGAAACGCAAGCAGTAAGTGTTTGTGCATCTCTGCTTGTAAACACTTTTGTGTCTGAACTGCATGCAGGGCAGATATTCGAACATATAAGAGAACGAATCTGATTATGAGGCCGACACTAATCCCTGATTTCATTAGTGTGGCTGCAGAAGCGTGTAACAAGACCAAAATCCACTTATGACGATGGGATCCATTGTCTCAGCATCCAGACATGTCTAATTTTCTCCATGACTGCACTTCATTTTTACCAATACGATCAGTTAGCTGTGACTGGCTGTGTTTGTCATTCAGTTTAGTTGTAGTGGCTTCAGCAAATGATACAGTGATGATATTCACAATCAATTATGCGTTAAAGATAATCAGATTTACAACAAAAATATATTTATTCTCCTTTATGGTGTTAGGTTCGGCTTCACTAAAACTGCGTAGATTAAAACGCTCCACAAGGCAGGAGGTAGTTTATAATATGTCCGTTATGAATGGAACATGACACTATGGCCAGGAATAGAACATGCGAGTAAGTAAATAACCCTCAAAGAGCTTTTGATCTGCACTTTCAGTAGCACCAGCAACAGCTTTCATCATGGCTTTAATCCAGCAAGAACAGAAATGATGTCACACTTTCCACACCACCCTTTGGATATGCTTAAGTAAAAGAGCGGTGCAGTACAAAGCATCACATTAAGGGACGCAATCGTGCTCGCGATCCTTCAGACTCCCAAAACTAGATTTAGGGGAGAAAAAAAAATGCGCTCCTCCCATTTACCAACGTTTTTCCCGCCAAGCCCGCAAACTTCCGACAAGCACCGAAGCTGATTTCAAAAGGACAGACACAACTTGAAGGGCAATGGTAGCCTAGTGGTATAGGGCGCTGGATTGCTGATCCTAAGGTTGGGGGGTTCGAGTTCCACTCTCCACAAGATTGTCACTGTTCCCCCCCAGTGCAGCTAACTGGCTTATTAAAGGCCGGTCATGTCTCTCACTGTCTATGGAGAGAGGTTCATCTAAAATAACAAGTGCTGACTTTGCAAAAGAGTAGCTGCAAAGCCGTCAGCGTGTTTTTGCTCTGCGTTGGCCTAGCGAGCTGTCCAGGGTGTACTCTGCCCTTTGCCTGGAGTTGGCTGGGATGGGTGCCAGCCTCCCCGCGACCGTAATTAGGAAATACAGAAAATAAACTGAACAGACACAACTTGATCCAAATACCCATCGCCAAGACCACCTTTTTCACGATGAGCACGATGATTGGTTCATTTCGAAATTCTAATTCAATCAGTATTTGCATTGCATGGTTGCAGCCTTGAGCGGTGCTCACGTAGGAGACATACCTAATGAACATCTTCAAGCTTGTTTAGCATGTCCATAAAACTGGACTGAGCTCCTCAAAAATTTAAAGGGTGTGGTTGAAGGGGGTGCAATTCACACTCCTAGCAATTTAGAGATGAGTATAAAGTTTCATCCCTGCTATTTTTTTCCCGTGATGCACTGCAGTATGTCCTTTACGTTTACCCTCAGTAATATAACATCCCTCTTCAATCATCCACCATTGTTCCATTTGACTGATTGAACCGTTTCGCCTCATTTATTCATTTTTATCTGTACTTGCTACATTTCATCTGTATTTTTAAAACACATAAATTCATTCATTTTCCAAACTTGTGATTCATACTGTGGTCGTAGGGTGACTGCAGCCTGTCTTAACTAACTCACAGAAATACACCTCTGGGGTACACCCTGGACATCTCACCAATCTATCACAGGGCCAACACACACACACAGGACCATTCACACCTAGGGGCAACATGGAATAGCCAATTAGCTTAATATGAATGTCTTTGGACTGTGGGAGGAAACCAACACGAGCATGGGGGGGGAGCATAGAAACTTCACACAGAAATGCCCGAGCTGAGCCTGGGATTCGAACCCGGGACCTTCTTGCTGTAAGGTGGATGTGCTAACCAGTACACCTCTCCGCAATCTTGAGCATTAAGTGGATTTGCAAATAATTAAATGATGAAATTTTAAGCATACAAGTCAGTATAGCTTTTTATTATTGTAATATTTACTAAGCCACATTAATGTGTTTTTTAGAGTGTAAGGGGTTCAATAATTCAAATACTTATTAATTTTATTGAATTTTGAAGCATTCACCCATTTTTCATGCAAGTAGCATCCCTTGAAGGTTAGTATTTAAAGGTTACTGTGTACTTAAAGGTAAGTATTTAAAGGTTACTGTGGTTTGCGCTCCCGATGTAGAATGATTACAAATGTAAAAGTCCTGATTTTTTTTTTTTTTAAACAACTTGTTTTTTTTTAAATTTTTTACTTGTGATCTATTCTGAAAGAAAACAGAACAATTGAAGGTGCATTAAAAGAAACCCCCCCATGTTAATCTTACCAATATAAACAGTGCACGTGAAGACATTTCCTGATGATCTGGAATGGTTGAGAACACAGATAGCACCAAACAGCCAAACACCAACACAAACCTGTTCAAGAGAAAAGAAACAAACACAACAATGTTTGGGTCAGAACAGAAGAAGACAGACTGTAACGGACCAATCCACTGAACAACGGGAGTTCCAATTATTTATTTTGATTCATTTATGAAGAAAACTGCCATATAATAAATAGCATGTCTATATCAACCAATTAATTCAACAAAAACAACACAACCGTGTAAAGTAATAACATATCAGCAGTTAATATAATTACACCTTACATAATGACTGCATAATTTTTTTTTTCAAAAAGAATGCATCAACTGGTGCAGTAAAACAAACAAAATGGGATGAACTCGGATAATGGCTGCATTTACAGATTTGCTGCTCAACCCTGTCCTTTAACTGACTGAATTAGTTCGCCATACCTCAGATTCCTGACATGATTAACAACATGCAAAATCCCTCGACAAACTCCCAGCCACAAATTGCCCACTGGAAACAGATGCACACATACTACGACCTTTCAAATGTTTCAACCTTCGTTTTCCGTTACACTAATCTGAAATTCGTCTGGGAGGG
>CM045744.1:28166475-28188975 GCA_024760905.1 Plotosus lineatus | reverse complement strand
ACCTGCAATCTCCCAACAAGAGGGTGTTTACATCGAGCCTGCCAAACACTAGACCAGACAAAACAGACGAAATGCTGCACTTGGATCCGAAGCATCATCAGATGGTCCAGAATCCACACTTAGCCAAAACATACAGTATGTACCATAATTTTGTAATATATATTTTTTCACAGCATATTCTTTACTTTTATTTCTGTAAACAAGCAATGTAAAACTGGCTTCATATTGTTCTCTGTGTCCTTAAGCTTATCTATCAGAGTTATAGTTTCCGCTGACACTGTGACCTTCTACAGCTGTGTTGGCAGCACAATGGCCTGTGTGATCTTGCTCTATGGCAAATGAGAACATGTTGCTGTTTCCAGGCTTGTGAAAGCAACAGAAAGATTTAAGAACAGAGCGAAGGGTCACATGCAGGGCTCCAGCAGCGCATGTGAAAATGGTGGGTGCTCTGGGGTGACTTGACCCTTCATCAGGACCTTGACCTGAATATGAAGGCTTCACTCGCCTGCACAAACCATTTAATCCCAGTTGTACAGCGAGGATAATGCTGGAAGGCGGAGTGAGCAAATTTTCTCTCACCGCGGGCTTGTGTAAAATTTTAAATGGTCTGCTGGTATTAAAGACTGGAAGTAGATGAAGAGTCCATGTTCTACTTTCTTCAGGGAATCACAGCGGGAAGATATTTTCACTATGAAGCAGCTGTAATATGAGGAGAATTGAAAAAAAAAAAAAAAAAAAACTCAATGGGATATGACACTTGGAGAGTGCAAACCTTCGCAGAGCCATAAAAACTGAGTGCACAGCACCCCCTCCTGAGTCTATTGTACTGAGACACTTCCAAAAAATGGGAAAGTTAAAAAATTAACAGATTTTGCATGTTAAAGTTTATATTAAACTACCAAATGCGCAATTTATCTTTTTAAAAATTTTGATACTTTTTTGTGACATCACCAGTTGCTGATTCTTCCTATAATTTTATGGGGATTATCCTTCGGTGGTCACCTACACATATCAATTTCAGATTGATCTGTCAAAACTGTACAGAAAGTTGTTAAAAGTCAAACAAACAAACAAATAAACCCACGTCTATATTTGTTTGTTTGTCTGACTTTTAACAACTTTCTGTACACAGTTTTTGACAGATCAATCTGAATTTGTTATGATGTGTAGGTGACCACCGAAGGATAATTCCCATAAAATTATAGGAAGAATCAACAACTGGTGATGTCACAAAAATGTATCAAAATTTTTAACGTCAAGCTTGACAAATTACACAGCCAAGGCCCTCGCTATTATTGGGCTCACGCAGTAGTTCCTCCTTGATGGGTGACACCTGTTCTTACAGGGGTTTCACGATCTTTGATGCGGCGTGACAGGCTTTTAACCTTCCAAAAACAGTCCATGGAAAAATCCATCATGTGGCGACACATGACAGACACCAAGCAGCACTTTATATAATCAGAGGATTTTCCTTTAAAGCCTGTACCAAGGACGAGCAATTAACAGCTGAACATAATCTCTCGCCACTTCTGTCAGTTGCATATGTTTGCAATTTTCTCTTAAGCTATTAAACCATTTGGCTTGTCTATGACAAAAGCCAGAGATTACTGTACTGCTGTTAACTGAAAGATTAAGTGTTTAACTGAAAAAAAGAAAGAAAGACTGGTACCAGATTACAAAAGAATTTTCTTTTATAACTGGCAGCTGTAACATGCCTGGAAGCTGCTCTGATCAAACATATATATATATATATATATATATATATATATATATATATATATATATATATATATATATATATATATAAAAGAGAGGAAGTGTGTTCAAAACAAAAATAAGTTTATATACACTGTGTATACGTATATACAGATGCTCCCCGACTTATGTCTTTAATTGGTTCCGGACGGCCGAACGTAAGTTGAAAGTGAACGTAAGTTGTTACAGTGACGTATGACGCTCATAATGTACTATACATCCATAAATACCGTTACCGTATCTCATAAAACAACCCGAAATCAATTATTATAAACATAACATTGTAAAATAATATCAAATATATCAAATAATATCAACATTAATTTCAAATAAGTCAATTATTTATACCGAATCACTTTACATGAAGCTTAAAACAGTCACTCAACGCTTATAATATATGAAGCGCTCAATACCAAAAGTAGTGTACTTGCGAAAGTAGTGTACTTGCTGTGGGTTATATAGACCTTATATAGGTCTTTCAAGTGCACAAGGGTGCCGTTGAACTCGTTTAGAACACAGCATGCACTGATGTAAAGCCCAGCAAAGCGGAGAGTTCTTTCTTTTGTGTAAGTAAGTAAACTTTATTCAAGAGATGCATACAAAGAACAAGTACAAATCCCAATGAATATTTATATAAAAATAACTATGCACTCTTAGGATTCTGTTAAAAGAAAATAAATATCTGTAATTGTTTTGTAAGTTGTGGATTCAGGTTTTCATTAATTTTACAACTCTCTTTGCTTAACTGAGTATGCATGGTAGATTGTGCCGATCCGAGCAGATAGTTAATTCATCTCTGTGTATGAGACTTGCACCCATGCTAGTAGGCTTACACTTCTGACCAACCACATTTGCTTAGGGTTACAAAAGTCCGCAAAACAGTGTAAACACAAAGATCACAGAGACGACGTCTTAACACAAGGGTAACACGCTATATAACTATATACACGCTATATACATATACACTCAGTCTGTCGTTTGTAAACAATGAATGCAGCGTCATTATGTCATTACGTCAGCATACTACGTAGGTACGTCTAAACTCAAAATTTGACTTTATTTTTTGAAAAAAAAAAAACAACGTAAAATCGTAAAACAGGTGAATGTAAGTCGGGGAGCGCCTGTGTATATATATATATATTTTTTTTTTATTTATTTATTTTTTTTTTGGCCATCTTCTTACAAAAAATCCTGAATACGAAAAAGCCAGTATATGTAAAACATTTTCCTAAATTTTTTTCTGTATACGAAACAAATTCTTCTTACGAAAAGCACCAAACGCGCCATTCAAACGTTCAAACAATGCACGAGCTGCTCTCCCATCAATGACGTTCAAACATCCCACCCTGCTGGCCTCCCATTGGCTAGGAGGGATAATGCAGCTCAATTCCATTAGTTATCTCCCAACATTCCACTCCGCTGGCCTCCCATTGGCTAGTAAGGATGACGCTGTCATTCCAACTTTGTTCAAGTTTGTGTGAACTGTGTTCAAGTTTGTGTGTCATTCCAACTGTATTTTATGGCTCAGGCTTTTAACCTTGAATAAACATTTGTAAGATTATAACTCTGCTAAGAAGACATGGTCAATACACGTGCGTGCACACACACACACACACACACACACACACACACACACACACACACACACACACACACACACACACACACACACACACACACACATGATTCCCAGTGAAAGTGATTCCCGGTGCCATGGTCATTGTAAGATTATAACTCTGCTAAGAAGACATGGTCAACCTGCGCACACACACACACACACACACACACACACACACACACACACACACACACACACACACACACACACACACACACACACACACACGTGTAATTCCCGGTGAAAGTGATTCCCGGTGCCATGGTCTTTGTAAGATTATAACTCTGTGAAGAAGACATGGTCAACACAAAGTAAGTACCTTAAAAGGTATGCTTTTATAAGTTTTAAAGGGTAGCCTTGGGAGCCTTGGAACAAATCACACATTTTACATGTAAAATGCGCCTCGACTTACGAAAACTCCATGTTCCGAAAAAGGTGCTGGAACGGATTAATTTTGTAAGAAGTGGGCCGACTGTATATCTATAGTGGTACCTCACCTTACGAAAGACCCAACAAATGAAAAATCCAGGTTACGAAATGCATTTACTTAAAATTTCCCTATCTGGATACGAAAAAAATTCACGTTACGAAACGCGCCATCTCAAAAATTCAAACGATGCGCAAGTTGCTCTCCCATTGGCTATCTCCCAACACCTTCCTATTGTAAGGGAGAAGTGCTGGCCACAATGTGTTCATTGTGTTGCCCTTTTTTTTTTTTAGATGTGAGCAGCTAATCTGCATCATGAACAGAATGTTCTATTTTTTAATTTCTTTAATTTGTATTCATGCTCTAAATGCATGATTCATATACACTCATGGAAGAGTTTTCCTATTTCCCTTGCAATATCTCTGACTGATAAAGATGCTTATACATTTTTTATTTTTTTTCCATTAATTAGTCTACAGCCAAACAATGAATGAACCAAAAGTGTCTACATTACAATTATTAAATTATTAAAAGTAGCAAACTGACTAAATAAGTGTGAATGCGCCGTTTAGTCTTGTGGATGGCTTGACCTGTAAACATAGACCTCTGAACATCCTCACTGTACACCGCTCCAAATATTGGGCCATATATCTAGAATGTATATGGCGAATACTTCCTTTGGCTGTGTGTCATCACCTTGATTGCAGCTAAGTACAGAGCAGACAGGGTAATAGACTATAGACAAACTGCTGCTATTTCCTCTAATAGACTACAGCCTGCCAATCTCTCTAGTCATGCCAATGCATTAGAGACATCAGCAAGGGAAGCTGTGCTCCAATTCAACACTGCTCAACATTTCCCACACTGCTGAAATTAGGAGAACCCCATTGACATTCACAACAAAAAAATGTCTAAAACAAGTGCAATAACTTCAGCAATTTCTGTGTGGTCTCCTGAATAGATAGGACAACATGGGTTCCCAGTGCCAGTTATATACGACCTGTCCATGGTGCTGAACATGAAACTTCACAGATGAATTATCTGCAAATGAATAGATTGGACTTGAAATGCTGTACTATATTATGGATTATATTAATAATAGTCACATTAGTATATTTAGTTTATCTGTCCTGAGAACACTTAGAATAAAGCATGGATATACCTTACAGGTATATGGGACGCCAGTTCCTTAAATCAGGGATCACCAACCACCGGTCCGCGGATCGGTACCGGTCCGCGGCTCAATTGGTACCGGTCCGTAGAACAAATAACTCATTATTTACGTTTTATTTACTTTTGAAAAATATTTTATTTTGAAAAAGATCGGATTCTCTCGGTTACATGTCGGTCATTTGATTGCTAAAATGTAAACCACAAGGAGACGGCACATGAACAGAGGCGAGTTGGGCATGTTTCAAACAATAGCGGGGATTTTGGGTGAGACTGAACCTTCATTCTCCCAGCTGGTGCACCATCACCTGTGTTTTTTTTTTTTTCATAGAAAAGTTCAAGCTCTACTTCCCAACCAACTTTATTTCAGCTGTTGAAAAATAACATTCATGGAGTGTTTATTATTATTAATCATATAACTAAATATTATATAATAATAATAACAACAACAACAACAATAATAATAATAATAATAATAATAATAATAATAATAATAATAATAATTTATATAAATAATTTGTATTTACAATATAAACGATCCATGACACAACCACCCCCCACCCCCCACCCCGTTCCGCGGTAAAATTGTCAAGCATTGACTGGTCTGCGGTGATAAAAAGCTTGGGGACCCCTGCCTTAAATAACTTCATGAGCAAACATATTCACACAATCATGTTTATGCCAAGCTACCATTTAGCACAGCCAATTCCCTGACAGTAAAGTTTATTACCAAGACCTCCGCCGAGCCTCTGTGTGTGAACTCCTGATGCTCTACAGGAGATCAAAAGGAGGCTTCAGGAGGATCTGCAGAACTTACGAATATGCATCATGGTTTCCCTAAGAAACTAATATAATGCTTCCAGAGATGAAATAAGAGTTTTTGCAGATCCATTTAGCTTGACGTATAGATTCATAGCTAGCAATCTAGGGTGGTATCATGATATGGGGCTCTATGGGGGTGGCTGGGGTTAAAGTTTTAAGGTAAAGCCTCAGCCAGGGAAGGTTATAGCAAATATCAATGCTCTGTGTGGGCTTTGGGGTGATGTATATATTCATGGGAAGTGACAAAACAGCATCATCAAGATTCGGGGAGGTTCAAAGAAACCAGCGAGCACAAAACAAACCCAGGTCGACTGGAGCAGAATGTGCATTGCACTGCCTTGTCTTGTATGAACTTTCCCACACTTTATTTTGGGTGTGTGAATTAACAGCAGAAAAATAGTGCATTTTTTGGCATGTTTTAGGATTGCCTAAACTTAATCCACAGGAAAGGCAGCAGATGGGTTCAAAGGCATATCCAGTCTGGAATGCAAAGTGAGAAACCTTCATCAGTTCATTTTCTGTAACCACTGAATCCTAATTAGGGCCTAATTTGCCAACTCCGGGCGAGGGCAGAGTACACCCTGGGCAGCTCGCCAGTCCATCGCAGGGCAGAAACACGCTGACGGCATTGCAGCCAACTCTTCTCAAAGGTCAGCAATGGTTCTTTTACATGAACCTCTCACCATAGACAGTGAGAGACATGGCCGGCCTTTGATAACCCAGTTAGCTGCACTGGTGTGGGACAGTGACAACCTTGTGGAGAGTGGGACTCGAACCCCCAACCTTTTGGATCAGCGATCCAGCACCCTATACCACTAGCCCACCACTGCTGTGAGAAATCTTAACACAACCAAAGAAAGCTTTCCAACCACTTAGGACATAAATAAACAGATTTAAAAGTTGGAGAACCAATGCCAGAGTACAAATTAAAAAGTCATGACCAAGAAAAGCATTCCAAAAGAAGAATGAACAACAACAACAAAAAAAGCGAGTCAATAAGTGAAGGATGACGAGTTTCTGTCTGAAAGACGGAGCGTTAAGGTCCTTTCTTGTGGTTATACTTGATACAAACTGATTTGGCTGCCATGATGGCAAACAGAACGAAGACCATTAGCTCTACAGTTGATTCATTACAGAGAGCATCAGTGGACACAAATTTGCTATATGCACCCAAACCTGATAACGGACCTGCCGGTGTAGTGTTCAGAAAACACGGCCACACCAACTGGTCCCCTTTAGCTTTTGTTTATAGTCTGCTTCATTAAGATTATTCAGTAAAGTCCTCCTTGAGGACAGGTCTGGCCTTCTGATGTCAACTGTGAAAAAAACCCCCATTAATCTTCAGCTGATCAAACTGACTTTTTCAATCTGTTAGAATGTACAGGCCGTGTTAGTCTGCTGTAGAACTCTTATACCGAACCTATTTAAAGATTTAATCTTTTTCACTTTCAAACTTTTTAATAACTTTCAGTTAGTATTGCTGGAAGCTGTGCCTTATTAAGTGATACTGACATGTTCATCTAAGCTGCAGTTGGTAATAAAAACTTGGACTCTCAAATATTTTTCAAATCTCTCACTCTCTAAAATCCATAATCACGGACGTGATTTTTTTATTTATTTGTTTTGTTGGACTAACTTCACTTTGTTTGATATTCCTGTGACACTCAGCTGATATACAGCCACCATATGGCTCAACATTACAGTGTCTTAATAATGTTGTATAATACACATGTGTCCACAAGCCCAGCTGCAGTAATTGCAATTCAAAACTGGGAAAAGCGGCTTTTCCAGTACAGTATAATTCCAACATTTTCAAATCACCAGTTCATTTTCTGTAACCAGTTAATCCTAATTAGGGTCGCAGGGAGGCAGGCGCCCATCCGAGCTGACTCCGGGTGAGGGCAGAATACACCCTGGACAGCTCACCAGGCCATCGCAGGGCGGAAACACGCTGACGGCTTTGCGGCTGTATCATATATGTATCATATCATATATGTATTATCTGAAAGTCAGCAATGGTTCTTTTACATGCCTCACACCACAGACAGTGAGAGACATGGTCAGCCTTTGATAATCCAGTTAGCTGCACTGGGGGGACAGTGACAAGCTTGTGGAGAGTGGGACTCGGACCCCCAACCTTAGTATCAGCGATCCGGCACCTTTACCACCAGGCCACCGCTGCCCTAAATTCCAACATTTTATTTTCCTTAAATAACCTTCCAGGGAAAACTGATTAACTTTGAAGCCATTTTTTCCTCAAAACAATGATTCTGCAGTTACTGCAGTCTGTCTGGCTTGTCAACCCAGTATTGAAAGAAAATCATAGCACATTAAATGATGCAAAATGGTATGAAATTCCTCCATTCGTTTTCTGAACTGCTTAATCCTAATTAGCATCCATGGAAGGCTGACACCCATCTCAGCCCACTCTCGGCGAGGGCAAAGCACACCCTGGACAGCTTGCCAGGCCATCGTGTTGAGGTGGCTCGGGCGTCTTGTAAGAACGCCTCCCGAACGCCTCCCTGGTGTGGTGTTTTGGGCATGTCCAACCAGGAAGCGACCTCGGGGTTGACCTAGAACACACTGGAGGGACTATGTCTCTCAGCTTGTCTGGGAACGCCTCGTTGTCCCCCGGAAGAGCTGGGGGAAATGGCTGGGGAGAGGGACGTCTGGACCTCATTGCTCCTATGTATCTACGTCTACATCCAATCACATGGAATGGACGTCGATCCCTGAAGCTTGAATGACGCTCATACAGGAATTGTCATGACTGTGATCACAATGATCTACCGTATGGTTCGCCAGGCCACATACGGACTCACTCACACCTACGGGCAATTTGTAACAGCCAGTTAACCTACTGTGTATGTTTTTGGACTGTGGGAGGAAACCGGTGTACCCGGAGGAAACCCACACAAGCACGGAGAGAACATGCAAACTCCACACAGAAATGCCCAGGCCTGGAATCGAACCTGAGCTTTCTTGCTGTGAGACGGATATGCTAACCACTACGCCATCTCATTGCTTAGGTTTCTGCCCTTACGACTCAACCCTGGAACAAGCGGAAGAAGATGATGATCATGATGATGACGATGATAATTTTATCTTGGATTTAAATAGATACACTAATCAACGGGAGAAACAAAAACAGGTGATAGTAATCATGCCACAATCCAACCCAAAACCACTAACAGGACAAGGGAGGGGACATGAAGGAAACCAGTACAAACACAAGAAAATATAAACAAACAGGGAACGATGTGGGAATGCGTGCTGTAACGTAGATGCTACAACGGCATGCAGCAATAAGAATGAAGTGGAAATATGATCGAGGTCCACGATTATGGTGTTAATTCTTATTCCTATGATCATTATAATATAACATTGATGGAAAAGATTGGGAAAATGTATGTTTTATGTGAAAAACAAGGAATAATAGAAGGCTAGATCATAAATATGATTCTAAAAAGTTTTTATTTGTTCATGTATTAATTTTATTGATTGACTGATTGATGATCAGTTGACTCGAGGAAAGATTTAACCAATCAGATCTGAATATGCAAATTCCTAGTAAGGCATAAACTCCAAATCTGACCATGCTATATTTAACTTATCCCCTTCAGCATTTGAAGTATTTACCAGGAGGGCTCCAAATATAGTTGATTCAAGAAAAAAAAAAAAGATTGGAGAAACATCACACCAACTAAACAAACAAAAAAAATATATAAAATAGAATTATTAAAAAATACTTGCAGCATTACATACAAAACAGCCACATTATTAAAAACATTATGACCACCGACAGTAGAGATTTCCTTTTGGCTTTTTCCCTTTTTCAGGGGTCATCACAGCGAGTGATTCACACGTTTGATTTGGTGTCGGATGCCCTCCCTGACACAACTCTTTAGCAAGGGACAGAAACACGCTCACGGCTTTGCAGCTCCTCTTTACCAAAGTCAGCAATGGTTCTTTTACATATCTCTCACCATAGACAGTAAGCGACATGGCCCGCCTTTGATATCCCAGTTAGCTGCACACTTGGGCATTGACAACCTTGTGGATAGTGAGACTCAAACCCCCAACCTTAGGAGCAGTGATCCAGTGTCCTATACCACTAGACCACCACTGCCCTATTATGACCACTGACAGTAGCTTACTTAGTGGCACCTCCTAATTGGATATAGACTGAAAGGGAACACTCAGCTCATCAAGTTTGTCTTTAAGGAGGAAAAATGAGAAAGCTTGAGGATTTTGTCAAGTCATGAAAAAGTGATGTGTCATGACTCTGTGCATCCCTGATGCACACGGGGACTGAAGGCTAGTACGTCTGATCTGATCCAATAGAACAGATAATGTAGCACAGACTGCTGAAACATTTAACGCTGGCTATGAAAGTAAAAAAGTGTGAGCACACACAGTGGACCTCTGTTTGGGATGGTCTAGCCGCAGGCGAGTCAAGCAGTGGTTAAACTCTTTAAACATCATAAAACAAGTCTAGTTTATTCAGCATCCTACTACTAGATATGGAAAAACGTGATGGACTTTCACTGTTATTCTTGCTAATTGTACAAGGTGATGGAATCTAGTTGGTCTCAGTGAATCTCTTTACAACGAACAAACAAAAAACATACTGTCCTGTGATGTCCAGGAAGTATACATCTGTCCAATGTTCAAGAAAAAAGAAGGGGAAGAAAGAAAGAAAAGGACATGACAATAAAGCTTAGTGTGTGTGTGTGTGTGTGTGTGTGTGTGTGTGTGTGTGTGTGTGTGTGTGTGTGTGTGTGTGTAGCATGGGGTGGGAGCAGACTTCCAGAAACATCACCATTATTAACTTTTCATTTTTCCATAAGCACTCTGTGGCAAAGAAGCATTTCTACACCCACTCTGGTCTGAGAAGAGACAGCAGATGCTATTATATCATCCAAGATTTGTTCTATCTCTTCTTATGATTGGACACAATTCATATAATATGTGTACAGTAGGCCCTTGACCATTCACGGTTCAGCGCTCAGCGCCCCCGCATACTCGTGGATTGGCGACAAACCCGGAAGTAACTGGCACATGTTTCTCCCTCCTGCTGATTGGGTGCAGATGATGTGTACACCTCTTTTTTTTTTCCGCCTTTGCACAGTTATCAACGTGATTGCCTGAATTGCGAAGTAAATTTTTTTAGTGTGTTAATAATGATTATTTAAGCCCTATGATGTCACTTAAACGCCCTGCATCTTTTCTAGCTTTCTGCTAAGGAGCCTGAGCGCTTTATTTATTCATAAATATTATCAAAGTACAAAATTATAAAGTTTTTGCTTCGTCATTACTACATTTTACTGCATTATTACGATACTTGCAATTAGCGGCATCCTCGGAAATTACTGGCATGTGATTCAAATTTGGCCAGTGGCTGAGAGCTTCTGTTTCTCCCTCCTGCTGATTGGTTGTAGATGATGTGTACACCTCTTTTTTTTCTCCATTGCGCACATGTCATCAACGTGATTGCTTCAATTGTGACTTCACGTTTTTTAGTGTGTTTTTAATGATTATTTAAGCGCTATGATGTCACTCAAATTCCCTGCATCTTCTCTAGCTTCTGCTAAGGAGCCTGAGCGCTTTATTCATTAATAAATATTATCACAGTACAAAATTAAAAAGTTTTTACTTAATCATTACTACATTTTACTGCATTATTACTGTATTAATGAGTAAGACTGCGTATAGAATGTGTTTAAGAAGCATATTTTAGCGCATGTAATATCATACATAGAGTTTTAAAACCACGTCACTAACTCGCGGATTTTCATGATCCGCGGGAAGGGTCGGAACCGAACCATCGCAAAAAACCAGGGCCTACTGTAATGTGAAAAAGTTAGTGTTGTATGCAAATCTCACTTAATATCATAGCTACTAGGCTAGGTGCTAGCATTCATAGCGCTTCTCACGTCAATAGCATTAAGCATAACCCGGCTGCTGGCTACATGCTTCATCTATTACTGCAAAAATGGGGGACGTCTGCAGACTTAGCAAGAGTTGCTCATATGAATCAGAGTCAGGATATTTTATTGATCTCGGAGCAAAATGTGTGCAAGTCTCGATAAAGAAAAACTACAATAACAGGGATCCCTCGCTACTTCGTGCTTCGATTCATGCGACTGCGGTGCATTGCGTTTTTTTTCCTAAAAATATTCATCGAATTAAAAAAAAGGGAATTAAGGATAAATAGGGGAAAAATTTAAGGAAAATGACACAAAAACAAGGCCAATTATGACAAACCCCCCCCCAAAAACTAAACGAACACGAAACAAAAAACAGCCAAAACCTTCCATCAAAACTAATTACATTTTTGTGAGGTGCGCATCTGAGTGCGCGCGCGCATCTGTATGTGTGTATTTATATTTTATTTACATCTTATGCATAATTTTTAATGTTTAATTGTTATTATAAGCATTTATAGTGATGAATATGTATTTATTGATATTATATACACATATACATGTACGTATAAGTCAGCCCGGGATGGGGGTGGTGATCCTAATTTGATGGTCGCGGGTGATCTCGGTCTCAATTAACTGTAGAACGCGAGCGATCCCTGTATTTATATATACATATACTGTCCCGTATTTTTCGGCCCAGAAGGTGCACTTAAAAGCAATTAATTCTAAAAAATTGACATAATCAATCTATCTATCTATCTATCTATCTATCTATCTATCTATCTATCTATCTATCTATCTATCTATTTATCTGTTTGTGTGTGTATATGTGTGTGTGTGTGTATATGTGTGTGTGTGTGTGTGTGTGTGTGTGTGTGTGTGTGTGTGTGTGTGCGCACATCTAAAGATAATATCTAATATAAACAGTAGAATGTAAATGTAGTTCAAAAGGCAAATGTTTAACAGTGGATGTTGTTTCTATATCAGTTTGTTTACAATAAGCCCTTTTAGCACTTCTCTATGTTAATCCCTGAAATAAAATCAATTAATAAATCTTCTGACATGCTGGCTCATAAAAGTGTAAAGGAAAATAAAGTAATAATGAAGCATCAGTTTTTATACTCATTTGCTTTTACAGGTTTGCACTTCTCCTTTATGCAGCATCGAAGGGAAAAATACTAGCAATCTTTGGAAGGGAAAACAAATAGATTTAACTTTTCAATGGCCTGTGAGGCCGGTAGCGTAGTGGTTAGGATCATGATCAAGAGGTTGTGAGTTCAAATCCCAGTTAGACTCCCACTGTGCTAAGATCCCTGGGCAAGGTCTTAATCACAAGTGTGCCTCTGTTCACCCAGCAGTATAAATGGGTACCAGTAAAAATATAGTGAGAAGGTAACCTGCGATGGACTAGCGTCACATCCAGGAGGAGTTCAACTCCTAGTTGCTTCACGCTACAGAAACCTGGGATAAGCATCGGCCTGATGAGCCACTATGGCTCGGGTGTAAAAAGCCCACATTAAAAAAATAAACATGTTTATTTAAAGCTTGAATTCAATTTTCTATCTGAAAATGGGAAATTGTTATTAAAGTCAGCATCTTCCAACAGAGAAATAACAAATTCACATACTAACAGCAGTACCACTGACTCGTGGGGTTAACACTGGCCTGTATTTCTGTGCCATGCTGAGAAGGGGGCGGGGTTTCAATCAATTACATCCTCACATGCTGGTTAATACCAAAGATCCACTTGATCACAAATCACAAGCATAACTCATGTGTGTGTGTGTGTGTGTGTGTGTGTGTGTGTGTGTGTGTGTGTGCGAGCGTGTGTAAAATAAGTGTTTCAACAGTAAGTAACGATATTAGATGACAGAAATGTGACGTATGTTTGATAGTACTCTACTTGGCAGCAACTAAAGAAAACATCTACTCTCCCTTGACACAACTAACTCCCCCAACCTCTCGCCTCAACAGCGACTACCCAATTCTTCTCAGGCATTCCGTTTGAACAGCACGCTCCAACAACCCCTCCTCGTTTAGGGTGTGTGAAAACAACCTCTGAGGCATGTTTACAATTCTCGACAAATTTTTGGCTTCTGCATTTGTGCAAGTCAACCACTGCTCCTCACACCCTCCCTCTCACTTCCCCGACTCCAATTCCCTTACGTGACAAACCACAATTAAAGAAAAGCAGATGGACGGCCTGCGTCACACTCCTAATGATATTTCTCGGTGGTTCAGAAGCAGAGAGAGAGAGAGAGAGAGAGAGAGAGAGAGAGAGAGAGACAGGAAGCGAGAGGAAAAAAACAGCTGGAGGTCTGCTGGCTTCCAGAAGGAAAACCAAAATAGTCTCAAGTAACTAAGCATGTGAGACTCTCATGATATTTTGAGAAATGTTAGCAGCAGAGCTGAAAAAGAGAATGAAAGTATTGCTTTTTAAAAAAAAATCCAAATAGAGAAAGGATGAATTTTGTGAATAAGGACAAAAAGTCTTGAAAATACAGTATATTGATTTTAATACTGAAATCAACTATTTTATGACCAAAAATATGCCAACAGTTGATTTTTGCTTCAATTTAAACTTAAAGGCTTAATAAGTACAGTACATCCAAATTTGATGACCGAGACTCCCCACCCATTCTGCTTATTTGAAAAATGCTCACATGGCGCAGCATGTATTCAGTGTGTAGCAACTGGTGGGTGAGGCAGATAGACAGATTGCTGGATGTTAAGATCAACATTTCAAATATACATATGAATTTTTATGTCAACAATAACTCTTTAGGCCAATCATTTTTATTCCTTGTTTGGCTGATTTCTAATACGTAAACCCAAGACATGAGACAGAAAAAATATACAGTATATTTTCTTCTTTTTTCTTTCGGCTGTTCCCTTCAGGGGCCGCCACAGCGACTCATCTGCCTCCATCTCACCCCGTCCTCTGAATCTTTTTGTCTTACACCAACTACCTTGATGTCCTCCTTCACCGCATCCATAAATCTTCTCTTTGGTCTTCCTCCGGGCCTTCTGCCTGTCAATTCCAACCTCAGCATCCTACTACCAATATACTCACTATCCCTCCTCTGTACATGTCCAAACCATCTCAATCTAGCCTCTGTGACTTTGTCTCCAAAACGTCTTACATGTGCTGTCCCCCTGATGTACCCATTCCTGATCCTATCCATCCTCGTTACTCCCAAAGAGAACCTCAACATTTTCATCTCTGATACCTCCAGCTCTGCCTCCTGTCTTTTCCTCAGCGCCACTGTTTCTAAACCATACAACATCGCTGGCCTCAACACCGTCTTGTACACTTTTCCTTTCATTCTTGAGGAAAAATAAATAAATTAAAAATAATGAATATATATTTCCGCATTCAGCATTCAAAGAGAGAGAGAGAGAGAGAGAGAGAGAGAGAGACATAGATAGAGAGATAGAGAGAGACAGTGTTTTGTGTGTGTGTGTGTGTGTGTGTGTGTGTGTGTGTACATGTGTTAATAAAAATGTATATAAAATAAAATAAATTTGAGAGCAGGTAACCTCCCCCCCAAACAACACACCAGAAAAAGAATATAAAAAGAGTAGAGTACCTTCTTCTTTTCCTTTCGGCTTTTTCCCTTTTTTCAGGGGTTGTCTGATTCGCATGTTTGATTTCGCATAGATTTTTACGTTGGATGCCCTTCTTGACACAAAAAAGAGTCGAGTATAACTGTTTTTATTTTGCTGTTTCTTTTATTCTTAAAGAATCCAAACTTTGGGGCAGTGGTGGCCTGGTGGTAAAGGTGCTGGATCACTGATTTTAAGGTTGGGGGTTCGAGTCCCACTGTCAACAGGTTGTCACTGTCCCCCACATTGCAGCTAACTGGGTTATCAAAGGCCGGTCATGTCTCTCACTGTCTCTGGTGTGAGGCCGTAAAAGAATCATTGCTAACTTTTGACAAGAGTAGCTGCATAGTTGTCAGTGTATTTCTGAACCCTGCAATGGCCTTGGGAGCCATCCAGGGTGTACCCTGACCTCGCCTAGAGTCAGCTGGGATGGGCGCCAGCCTCCCCGCAACCCTAATTAGGAGTAAGTGGTTACAGACAATGAATGAATGAATCCGAAATTCGTGCTTTGATTTAAACATTCTGTCTATCAGTGCCAGCTATGTAATACTGGGGTTTAAGCCCCGACATTCCAATCAGTAAGCCAGAGCCTAAACTACTGAGGCAACACTGCCAACTGTGTCATACCTATAAAGCTTCAAATCTTTATGGTTTTGCTTAAGAGCAACACGATCGAAGTAGAGTAATTAAATTTAACACCCCTTAAAACTTAATTATTTTTCCTTTGAAAGAAACAAGGGTAGGGTGCATCGATAAGGTGCACAATTACCAACAGGAAGATCCCAGTTCGACTCTAGGTTCATGCCCCAGCCATCCGTTACCAAGAGTCCTCCCGGGTACCTATGGAAGGGAGGGGTGGCATTCAAATACTTTCCTGTCAATCACAGAAATCCCCAGATAACTATGGGCATCTGTGAGCTTGTTCGTAAGAAAAGGTAGATCCTGCTTTTCCTCTTACTGTGTTATATGCAATATACTGTGTTATAAGCAGTCTGGGTGGGAATTGGATACGACTAATTTAGGGAGAAACATTGGGGAAAATTTGAAATACAGGGATCCCTCACTTTCTGAGTTTAATTGAGACCGAGATCCCTCCACGACCACCGAATTCCGCAAAGTAGGATCACCCCCCCAACCCCCGCTGACTGATGTACAGACGCTCCCCGAGTTATGGTTTTAATTGGTTCCGGACGGCCGAATGTAAGTTGAAAGTGAATGTAAGTTGTTACAGTGACGTATGACGTGTCACGTATGACGCTCATACTGCACTATACATCCATAAATACCATTACCGTATCTCATAAAACACCCCTAAATCAATTATTATAAATATAAAATTGTAAAATAATATCAAATATATCAAATAATATCAACATTAATTTCAAATAAGTCACTTATTTATACCGAGTCACTTTACATGAAGCTATAAACAGCCGATCAACACTTACAATATGTGAGGCGCTCAAAACCGAAAGTAGTATACTTACAAAAGTAGTGTACTTGCTGTGGGTTATACAGACTTCTGGTCTTTCAAATGAGCAAGGGAACGTTGAACTTGTTTAGAACACAGCCTGCACTGATGTGAATCACCAGCAGAGCGGAGAGTTCTTTCTTTTGTGAATTCGGGTTTTCATTCATTTTACAACTCTCTTTGCTTAACTGAGTATGCATGGTAGATTGTGCCAATCCAAGCAGATAGTTAATTCACCTCTGTGTATGAGACTTGCACCCATGCAAGTAGGCTTACACTTCTGACCAACCATATTTGCTTAGGGTTACAAAAGTCCGCAAAACAGTGTAAACACAAAGGTCACAGAGATGACGTCTTAACACAAGGGTAACACGCTATATAACTGAGATATATATATATATATATATATAAAACTGAACTGGGAAGAAGGAGGGGCACGTTCAGTCTGTGGTTTGCAAACAATGGATGCAGCGTCATTACGTCATTGCGTCCTTATGTCAGCATACTACGTAGGTACGTCTAAACTCAATATTTGACTTTTCTTTTTTTGGGGGGGAAAAAAAAGTAAAATCAAAAAACGTAAAATGGATGAACGTAAGTCGGGGAGCGTCTGTATACGTACATGTATATGTGTGTATACTATCAATAAATACAAAATAATGCATAAGATGTAAATAAAATATAAATAAACACATACAGACACGCACGCACGCATGCGCATGCAATCAGATGGGCACTTTACAAAAATGTAAGGCGTTTTGGTGGGGGGGGGTTTGTTTTGTTTTTGCATAATTGGCCTTGTTTTGCGGCATTTTCCTTAACTTTTCCCCCTATTCGTCCTTAATTTCTTTATTTTTTTAATTAGATGAATATTAAAAAAATGCGATTCACTGAAGCCATATGAATTGAAGTGTGAAGTAGCGAGGGATCCCTGTACATACTCTGACTCACTTATTTGCTGAACCAATTACTCCTATTACGGTCACGAGTTGGTGAGAGTCTATCTCAGCCAAAGGATGAAGACGAAGTACAGTCGGAACAGCTCTGCAGACCATTACAAGACCAATTCACAACTGTTCCCACTCACACCTACGTGCAATTTGTAACAATCAATACACCTTATGTGCATGCCGATGCAAGCACGAGGAGAACAATTAAACTCCAAACAGAAAATCTGACGTATAGCCATGATTAAGTTTTTTTTTTTTTTTTTTTTTTTTTTTTCAATGTAGAACATTTCCTACAGGGTAAATCTGTGGTGAGGTAAACAACAAAACATCCTGGGTTCAGGAAGTGTTCCAAACTATATATAGTGGAAAATGTCATAAGATTTCATCATGTAAAAGGATTTCCCACACTGCCACATAATTACCCAAAAAACTTCCCTTTTTCTGAGGTACAATCGAAACTAGGGCCAGTGTAGATGGTTAAATATACTCAACATCCCACTAGCAACCTCACCTCAATTCCTAGCATCATTTGTACTTGCAAGGACTCCTTACGAGTGTGTCTGAGTCACTACAATTAAAGATTGCCTATGATGGTGGATCACATGTCATTACAAAAGTGTATAAACATGAGAGAAAGGCCAGTGTGATTAGGAGAATGTGTGATGGTGTCTGGAGACCTCATCAGGCCCTGACCTTGTCTCATTAATACTACTTTGTGAAGCCAGAGCGAAGGCGATCGATTTGAGGCGGCTCTAGAGGTTAGAGATAAACAAGCCTGAGGGATGGGGCTGATAGAAGGTGCGGCACCAAACTTTCTTGCTGCCTCGTTCTGACCTGATGACCTAAGTGGTCTATACATCAGCACATTAACATAAAAAGCACAGCATCCACGATTCGGTGCTAATTCAATTTCCTGGATTCCTGAGACTCCGTTTTCTGCATTAATTCTTCAGAACTATTAACACCCGTTTTAATTCTTCCCCCTGTATAAGAGTTAGCTGGTTCTTTGCACTTGGACAAACTCCCACAGATGCTCCACAAGCTGACCAAGTTCCCAGATGATGCATGCACACCAGACCACACTGCAATACAGTGTAATTATTTGCACTTTAAGATTGAAGGAATCTTGATTATGCATCACCTCTCCTGGCTGCATTTAAATATAAGGACAGTAGCGGTGGCAGAGGGGCAATATCGGTATCCAAGCAACTGTGACGCATCTGACGGGAATTTAAGTGACGGGAGTGTGTTATAAGGGTGCACAAAATGAGCACATGGGTGGAGAAAACATAACACGCAAGCCCTCTGGTTCAGCATAGGATGTCAAGATAGTGCGTCATAAGAGCCTCTGGAGGTGGAAAAGGTCACAGTCATGTATAAATGGTATCTACCAGGACTTTTGGGTTCTGTCACTCTTCACAAATTGCTGTGTTTATAAAACATTACATTGCTTTTACTGTGTACAGTGAGTGTGAGTTTCTCCCATAGAACACACACAGTCCCATGAACATGGGCTAGCAACATGTGGTACTAAAAAGCGGCAGAAATATCCATCAATTACATCAAGGTCTTAACCTAACACATATAATTAAAACACATAAACTACTCTTTTATTTATTGAAACATTTATGTATGCAGTACTACAGGGTTATTCCATACTCTTCAGTTCAGTTCATTTTCTGTAACCGCTTAATCCTAATTAGGGTTGCGGGAAGGCTGGCGCCCATCCCAGCCGACTCCGGGCGAGGGCAGAGTACACCCTGGATAGCTCGCCAGACCATCGCAGGGCGGAAACACGCTGACGGCTATGCAGCTATTCTTGTCGAAAGTCAGCAATGGTTCTTTTACATGAACCTCACACCATAGACAGTGAGAGACATGGCCCGCCTTTGATAACCCAGTTAGCTGCACTGGGGGGGACACACACTATATACAGATACAGTATAACAAAACTGTTATTCCTCAAGTCTTCCTCCACTCACGTATGCTTCTAGCAGGCCAAAATATTCCGGGAAAAAAAATTCCGTGAGTGTTCCGTTGGGTCATTTTGGCGTACTTTGCCATACCTGTTCCGCGCATGCTGTGAATGTTCTGAGAGTGTAAGAATTTCGAATTTCCACTTTTCCGTCGGATTTGCACCCACTTTCCGTGTAAAAATTCCGAAGCTCTTCCGTAGACTGTGTTCCGCGCCTTTCCGCTACGACCTTTGCATGCTGTAGTCCAGTGAAATGGGGGGTATAAAGCAGTGCATCACACACTGAAGTTTTCATCATGTTTTGACAGCTACAGTGTATCTGAAATTTCAGTCGTGTACAAAGAGCCTTATGCAAGAAAAATGATTTTTTTTTTAGATAGAGCGGGTGCATTTATCAACCCACAGCAAAACAGAGTTCCTTTGATTTTATAATTCTCCCCCCGATGACTCTATATAATATACTGTAATATTTGCCACATTCTAGATAATAATAGAAAACGGCAGTGTTACATTCTTCAATCAGTGTATTTTCTCAACACTATCATTGACAGCATTTCTGTCGACAAGTGCTGATTCTCATACCTTTCCACAGCTATTGTCACAACTTAGTCATAGCTCAACTGGATTGCAAACAACGTAAATAAAAAGAAAAATGTCTAATTGTAATAAAATATGCATTATTCATTAATGTGTAAAAGAAATAACGTTTATAGCAAATCGCTCGTGAATAAGAAAGCAATCATCTCTGGATGTAAAAGTAAGTCATACTCGTAAACTGGCAACATCAGTCCTATCAGTCATAGGATATGGAATCATGTACAAAGCAAAAAGATAACTGATGAAGGTGTCACGCAGCTAAATTTTCTATTTATTTGATAGTACGTACATTGAAAAATTGATGGGCTGGGCTACATACCAGTTAATCAGCCAAGTGCGGTGGGGAAAAAAAAATCATTTCCTATTTAAAGTTACTCCACTTCCTCAAAACCAATTATTGCCCACCCAGCACTGAGTCTTCATTTAATTAGTCATGTGGACATGAAAGACTCACAGCAGCTGGGAAGTAGGCTTCAACTAGATGAATGGTTAAATGCGTGTATCTGATGAGTCCAATATCTACTGCACCACGCCACGAGTCACTTTAAAGTTTCACTTCAAAATAGGGAGATCTGACTGATAAAAATGTTGCAGCTATGTATAATCTATTAAAATGAAAAGCAGAGGGATACAGAGTACATGGTCGAAGTCACTGCTACAATTCACAGTACTTTTCAGCTTTTAGACAGCTGTAACAGCATAAAATGGATGACCTATGACATGATGATAAATTATTTCCTATGGATATGATCTCTCTTTAAAAAAAAAAAAAAATCTCATAAAGCAGCCATATCTATAATGCAGAAATGTCATCTGGAGCCTGTACAGATTTAGCCAGTTCAGATCTCGCGGAAAGGAGTGACTGTGTTAACCTACTTTTAGCTCTAACTTAGAAAGTGATGATGTTGGATGAGGTCAGTCAATGCCAAAACATGTTTCATGTCACTGAGGCTTTGATGCCATTGTCAGGAGAAGCAACTAATGGACAGGAAGCATCTGGTTCACAGCAGTTAGCGGAGTAAATGAGTATTTGGGAAAGATATCAAAATCAAATTAAAGAACTGGTGTTCAAAAATTACCATGACCATTGTGTTGATGGTCTTCATGCTGTTCAAAAATGTGTTTACGAGGCTAAATAAGATGCACAAATTGTGGAAAAGTTGTAATTATGATGATTCGGATTTTAGTTCAGAAAGTTATACAGTATAGTGGCAATCTGAGCACTCAATGCTGAGAAAAACTATGGGCATTTTTTTTTTTTTTTTTAGATAAAATATGGTACCATGTATTTAGACTATTGTTTCTCTTAACACTGGGGCAGTGGAAGCTCTGTAGTCAAGACTCTGGGTTACTGATTAGAAGATCAGGGGAACCAGCAAGCCCCAGTACCACCAAGCTGTCACTGTTGAGCCCTCAATATCTGCCAAATGCCACATACATACAATGTCGATGGAAATTTCTAACACCCTAAAGGGTTTCTCAGCTTGTCCCTTAAGGGGAGCCTTTAAAGAACCCTTGGAGATTGGGATTTCCTTTCAAAGCAGGTTCTAGACACAACTGCTTAAGATAGTTCTTTTCTAAGTAATTACTTTCAGATGACTACAAACTGCAGACTGCATACTCAAAACTTTATATCATGCCTTTATCTATATCGAGGCCAACTTGATTTCATTACTAAATTAGCCATAGTGGAGATAATCACATAACGTATGGTTCTAAGTGTGCAGTCTGAAGTTATCTGAAAGTTCTACATTCTTGGAATAAAATCCTAACATCTTGAACAAACTGATTTCAGGTTCATTCAGTTTATCCTGTTCAAAGTGAGAACTCTGGAGGTTGAAGTAGGAGCACCAGATAAGTTTTCAGTCTTTCACAGGACACACCCATTAGGGTCATGGAGAGGACAGAGCAAATCCAGCAAACTCTGGAATGAAAGGTGGGATACACCCTGAACAGCTCATTGACTTCAGGGCTGAAGCTGACAGACAACCATTCACACTCACATTCAATTAAGAGCAGTTAATTTAGCCAATGTGTGGGGCCGGTGGTGTAGTGGTTAGGGTGCTGCACTCATGATTGGGAGGTTGTGTGTTCGAATCCCAGTTAGACTCCCACTGTGCTAAGACCCCAAGTGTGCCTCTGTTCACCCAGCAGTATAAATGGGTCTGTCTGTCTTCCTTTC
>CM045744.1:28138975-28161475 GCA_024760905.1 Plotosus lineatus | reverse complement strand
TGCCAAGTTGAGAAATACCTACTTGTAAAGCATTTGTATTGACGACTCTGCAAGGAGTTTACACCTTTATGGAATTTCTTATAAGGATACAAAATGAAAACACAGTCCACCAACTGTTGAACTGATGCGACCTGTTGCGTCTGCACAAGCAATTTTTTTTTTTCACTTCCTGTTTTTTTCCCTGTAATTCAACACACCTCAGCTACTTGTTTTACTCTGCTAACATACACACACTTTTGCTTCTCCTTTAAATCTCTCTCTTCCTCATTATCATTAAAGAGGCAGTTGTTTTTGAGCCGAAACCAGATTGAGTCAGATGAATCATCATAGAAGAGTGCAGAGGAGTCCAGAGAGCCTCCTGACACCACCTGTTTGGTACGGAGATCCTCAAATCTACCACAAGCTGTGTTAGATGACATGGTCTGTATTCTTAAAAAGAACAGGTGCAGCCTTGTGTGTATGCTTTGCCTGAGTGCAGGAATCATGTCTCTGTGTTACATACTTTGGGGTCAAACAGTTGATGGCTATCTTTATCACCTGTTCTCCTATCCATATGCCAACACAATGGCACGACAAGTGAGCCATGAGCGATCTACAGCATGGGAAAATCTGCTGTCAATTTGACAGTGCATAATGATGTCACACCCAAGAGAAATATTTTATATATCATCATCATTTTCTGTAACTGCTTAATCCGAATTCAAGTCGCGGGGAGACTGGCGCCCATCCCAGCCGACTCCGGGCGAGGGCAGAGTACACCCTGAACAGCTCGCCAGGCCATTGCAGGGCGGAAACACGCTGATGGCTTTGCAGCGTACTGTTGTCGAAAATCCAACCTTAGGGTCAGTGATTTTTATATTTTATATATATATATATATATATATATATATATATATATATATATATATATATATATATATATATATATATACAGTGGTACCTCACCTTATGAAAGTCTCACCAAGCAAAAAATTCAGGTTACAAAGAGGTAAGGGTAGGTAAAGTCTGTTGGGTTTTTACACCCGAGCTTCGTGGCTCATCAGGCCGGTGCTTATCTCTGGTTTCCGTAGCGTGAAGCGACTAGGAGTTCAACTCCCCCTGGATGTGACACTAGTCCATCGCAGGTTATCTTCCCAGTATATTTTAACTGGTACCCATTTATACTGCTGGGTGAACAGAGGCACACTTGTGGTTGAGACCTTGCCCAGGGGTCTTAGCACAATGGGGGTCTCAGTGGGATTTGAACTCACAACCTCCCGATCATGAGCGCAGCACCCTAAACACTATGCCACCGGCCCCACAGGTTACGAAGAGCATTTTCTTAAAATGTTTGTCTCAGGATACAAAACAAATTCACCGTACGAAAGCGCCATCTTAAAAATTCAAACGCGCCATTCAAACATTCAAACAATGCACGAGCTGCTCTCCCATCAATGACGTTCAAACACTCCACCCCGCTGGCCTCCCATTGGCTAACAACTGAGCTGTCGTTCATGTCGCCTTCACTCGAGTGCCATCTTGGACAGGTCCACCTGACGCCATCTTGGACAGGGATCCCATTGACTAGGAGGAATGACGCATCTACCTCCCATTGCCTATTATAGAGCTGAATCCACCATGATGCTTTTTGTGTAAAGGACAGAGTTACTGTTGTTTTATGCTTTATTTCTTGACTCAGGCTTTTAACCTTCCATAAACATTTGTCAGATTATAACTTTGCTAAGAAGACATGGTCAACACACGCATGCACGCACACACACACACACACACACACACACACACACACACGCCCGTGCGTCCGCACACACACACACACATACACACACACACACGTGCGCGCTCGCGTGTGTGCACACACACATATACATACACACACACACACACACACACACACACACACACACACACACACACACACACACGTGATTTCCGGTGCGAGTGAGGAGAAGAAACGGGCTCGAGTGATATCACAAAGGAATATGGCCAAACCCGTCTACCATCAGTGCGATATTGAAGCAGGAGATCTTAAAAGGTGCCTTGGAACGAATCACGCGTTTTACATGTAAAATGCGGTTCAACTTACGAAAAATGCAGGTTACGAAAAAAGCTCTGGAACGGATTAATTTCGTAAGGTGAGGTACCACTGTGTATATATATATATATATAAACCCATCAGATCCCAAAGTAAAATAAAATCATGGATATTATTCCTGGTATCGACTTAATGTGTTAGGAACAGAAGAATGCCCAATCATTTGATGGAAATAAAAAATGAACAACTGACAAAGTGAAAAAATGATGCAGCAGGCTCGTCCATTTCACAACAGTATCTCAAAATAGTACTCAGTTTGTATGGTCATCACATGCTTGTATGCATGTCTGACAGCGTCAGGAAATAATGAGGTTTCAGCTGATGTCCTGGAGATCTCCTCTCAGATATGGACCAGTGCATCAATGAGGCGTAACAGTTCGGCAAAGTAAGGAACAAAACACCCCAGAAGTGTTCTACTGGATTGATGACATGGGGGGGGGTAGTCAGTGGTTTCGGTTCTTTGATCCTCCGGCAACTACCTGCATAATTTTGCCCAACGAGACCATGCATAGCTGGGCACCAGAAGGAACCCAGGACCCACTGCACCAACGTAGGGTTTGAGATCGGTCCAGAGACATTTACACTAGTGGCCTGCCGAAGGCCATTTTGTTGATCTCTGGCAGTACTCATCCTGTTGCTATTTGTAGAAAGGAGCAAGATCTTCTACCACCCTGTTCAGGTCTACTAAGATTTGTTATACCTTGAGCCACAACTACCTGCCCATAGAAAAAAAAAAATCTATAACATTTCTAGAGTGTTTTGGACGTATAGGTTTTTTGCTAATTCTATATGCACATTTTCAATAGAAAATCTATAGTTCAGCTATAAAATCTATAAGAAATATATAATTCAGATACTTCATATAATTCAGAATTCAGAAAATCTATTGCATAGTCTATAGAATACAGGGATCCCTCACTTTATGCGGTAAGTTGGGACCAGGATCCCCACGTGCCCACGCGACCATAGAAATCCGCAAAGTAGGATCCCCCCTGACTGATGTATACGTACATGTATATGTGTATATAATATCAATACATATTCAATGCTATAAATGCTTATAATAACAATTAAACATTAAAAAACAACATAAGATAAAAATAAAATATAAATACACCCACACACACACACAGATGGTATTGCTGCGCGTGTACACACAGATGCAACAATGTGAGAAGTTTTGATAGAAGATTTTTTTTTTTTTTTTTTCACAATTAGCCTTGTTTTTCTGGCATTTTCCTTAACTTTCTTCCCCTATTCTTCCTTAATTTCCTTATTTTTTAATTTGATGAATATTTATTTATTTATATATTTTTAAAAAACGCGATGCACTGAAGCCGCATGAATTGAAGCGCGAAGTAGCGAGGGATATACAGGGGTGTATGGACTTGGCTTTAGTTAATCTATAGTCTTGACTATAAAATCCAGAGTTAAGTCTATAGAATTTCCTATGAACAAACTGCCTATAAAGAAATCACCAAAAAAAAAAAAAAAAACCCCATATAAAAAAAATTTCAGAACGCCAAAAGATTTTTTCCCCTGGGTAGGCTACACTTTCCCAGAATGTTCAAATCAACGAAAATATACAGTGCACCTTTTACCCAACTGTATTGTTCAGCGCACTCTTCGTTTCGTTTTTGTGGTGGGCTGGGGGCCAGAGCTCATTTTGGGAAAAGAAACAGACAGAGCAACCTCAAAAAGAGAGCAAGCGCCACCATTTGGGCCGAGTTGTACCCAGTTCAGCAGGTGGCTGAGTTGGATGCTCAGGAAACTGAAGTGCATCCTGGACAATAACCCTCACCCAGTACACGACGACCTTTTAGGTGTATTGGGAGAACACCATTAGCCAATGACTGATATCTGTACAGTGTAGGACTGAATACTGCAGGAAGCAATTAGCAACCATCAGGCTTTTTAATATCAAATAATTACCTGGCATACAGTCTGCTCTGTGTAATTATTAAATGAGGCAATATTTTGTTTATTTTTCACATGGCACATGTGCAATATCCAGTGTATTCTTCATATTTTGAACAATTGTGTGGCTTTATATCCTTTTCTTCACTAGTCTTCTTCACTTTTAATGCCATTTATATTTGGTGTTGGTTCTGTGATGCCACCATGACAGACTAATTTCCTGCGAACATTCAATAAAACTCAATTCTATTTTATATATACTGGCTGAACCCAATATACAAAACCCCTCGAAACTTAAATACTCGGCTATTTACTCACTTTTTAAAAAAGCTGTCTGCAAAATCTCATGAGATCTACATTAAAGGCTTGAAATGTTCAGATGTTGAGTCACAAGGCTCTCAACACTCTGATTCACAGCGGAGTCCCTACACAGTGAAGCCAGAGAGGATAAAAATATGCCTGAGCTTTTCCTCAAGGCTTGATGCTCACATTCAGTACAAAAGATACATTGCAACTGTACATGGAAAAAGGAAAGTCTACCTTGATTAAATTCTTGGTTTTATTTAATTAGAACCTAAAAAATGTGCTGTGTCACTAATTTCTATGACCCCACAACAGAGCATGGATAAGGTAGCAAACAGGCCATACATGGGCATTTGCTTTCATTACCCATGTACTCGTTTTACAATATGTTTTATCTTACATAGATGTGACCAAATTACCGAAAAAACCTCTCTCATTGAATGATTTTGACAGAGTTGGGGTTTGTTTCAACAAGGTCACCCAAGGTCAAAGGTTTTATTTGGAATTCCATATATGGTTTCCTTTAATGTCTCAGATTAACATCATAGATACCAGTTGACGTGTTGAAGTTATAATCACCAAAGACTTCCAAAAATTCATGACCTTCACCTTTGTCCTTGATATTCTAAAATCAAGTAATCTCTGGGAATTTGTAGGGGTGTCCCCAACAAGTTTATTGATCATCTGTACCCGGGTGTGGTCAGGACTTTGTTCATAAACAAAAATTGTTTTGTTGATAAAACAGACAAAACAATAAATAAAAATGAATAGACATGCAAATGCCGTGATTACTATATCTCTGTAAAATCTTTTGTAGTAATTTCTCACTAAAAAATAAACATTCAGAAAGCAGGTGAGGGAAAAGCACACTGTATAATTCAGTAAAATTTGGAACCAACTTTAGTAGCAATAATTTGAAGAAAATATTTTCTGTAATTTTTCAGTCTCTTCCATAGTTTAGGTGATTTTTTTGTGAACACTTTCTGTACATTGCTTCAATTCATTGATGCTTCATAGCATTTACTTATGCAGTTCTCTTAAATTCTTGGCGGAGTTGGTTAACTGCTCCACCTCACCGCAAGAGTTTCCTGGGTTTGAGACCCAAGCTTGATGAAGTTTGGTTATTATGATGGATTGATAAGCTGTTCAGGATGTACCCCACCTTCCCCCAGAGTAGGCTGAGATGTCTAGCCTCCCTGTGACCATAGTAAAATTAAGTGGTTTGGCAAATGAATGAATGAATAAATAAACGAATAATATGACTCCCAGAAATGATCCAGGTTCAGTGGCAGCAAAACAAGCCTAAATCCTTATTCCACCACCACCACCATGCTTCTCAGGTGTTACGGGATCATCTGGGCCTTCAGTGGGACTTAATGTACTATCATAATATGATGTGTTTGGTTTTATCTTTCCACCTTGGTCCAATCAGTCCAGAGTATACCATTCCAGAGCCTTTGTAGTTTGCTCCAATTAAATTTTCCCTATCTAATCTGTGCTGTAATAATCTTTTTAAAGAGAAGCACCTTTATCCTAGCCTCTTTGCATGAACTCCATACTGTTATGTCTTTATGATCCTTCTCTTATTAATGTAAATACTTGACATGCTTAGAGGAGTTTGAAGTTCATATGATTCAGGGTTTTTCCTTTTGATCTCTGAACATTGATTAGACTGTTTGCCATAAACAAATATTGTGGCTGAAAAATGCAGGAGCTAGCACCTCCATATTCACGAAGAAATGAGTTGTGCTACTAAGGTACTTATGTGCATGCTAATTAAATTAACAAGTTAACAGTGGTGAGATTGCTAACATTAGCTAGTTAGCATTAGCTGTTTAGCATTAAAAATAGCTCGATATCCAAACATGTTTTGATCTTGACTAAAAATAATAATTAAGGGTGTTAATTTGGCTGAGGTAAAACAAGGGGTGTGTGGTGGTGTTTACGTTGTTCTGCACAACTGGGAGCAAAACTGGCTGACAGCCATTTACCCGGCTGTGGTGTTGCCTCCCCCTTGGTTCGTGGCAGTGTAACCATGGTAATTTAGGGATAAATTATATTACTGATATCAGGCAGGATCTCATATGTAAAAAATATTAAGCATCAATGCGTCCTCAAAACTGTTTTGTTTATAATTGTGTGTGCCTGCGTGTGTGTGTGTGTGTGTGTGTGTGTGTGTGTGTGTGTGTGTGTGTGTGTGTTACGATAGGCTGTAATATTAAACTTATCAGTGGCAGGCCATGCATTTGGTATCTGGGCTTTCAGTGGGACTTAATCTACCTCTTAATACCACTATCACACTGCGATTATACAAACCATCAATAATATACAAAAACACAATATAACAGGGCATGGCATTGCAGAGAGAGAGAGAGAGAGAGAGAGAGAGGCATTCTGCACATTTCTGCTTGTAACTGAGCATTACATAACTTTCACTGCTGTTTACCAGTGGTAGTTCCTGGTAAATCTGATGCTTGGCCAAATATAACAAGAGTAAACTTTACTTCCTTGACCTCTCCTCATGATGTCTAGTTTTTCTGGAAAAATCCACCTTGAAATGGATTTTTAAGAATGTGTGACACCAAGTCAATCCTAAATGCATTGTGTGCAGACTGCTACAGACTACTCAGCTAGTTTTGCTCTGAACAACCAATCAAAGAACAGAAAAATGCTGACGTTATTATGGGCCAGTTGGCCCTGTGAGGCGAATCTGACATCGGATTGGATAATGAAACAGCCCTAGTGCTAACACAGTATAAGTGACAGCACTGCTATTCCTGAAGGCCCAGCAGATTAGATTGTCATGGCAGCACATAGAAGCTGGAATTAATAGAATAGAATTGGACCAAAAAAACCGAAAAAAAACAAAAATTAATTTTCACATACTGGGAGCAGTGCAGCCAAGAGACATGCAATGAAATGAAAAGAATAAACTGTTGGGAGTAAATTACTATAATTTAATAGAACAAAAACTAGCATTTAAGTTGTAAATTTAGGTCAGTGCCTCTAGTAGTGTTCAGGTCAGCAGAGAAGGCTTTTCTGGCCCTGATGGCCCACCACTGAACCTTTCTTGAAAACAGACAATGTAGGGATTCATTTACTACTGTAAACCGGGGTCACTTTGAACACTTCACCGGATTTTTTTTAAACTGACTGAAAGCTAATGAGCCTAAATTACAATGTTCTGTAACTGTACAAAAAGTACGGTCACGAGGAGGCTGATGCCCACCCATCCCAGCCGACTCTGGGCGAGGGCAAAGTACACCCTGGACAGTTCGCTAGGCTATCGCAGGGCGTAAACACGCTGATGGCTTTTTGCAGCTACTCTTGTCGAAAGTCAGCAATGGTTCTTTTACATGAACCTCACACCATAGACAGTGAGAGACATGGCCGGCCTTTGATAACCCAGTTAGTGCACTGGGTGGGGTGGGGGTGAGGGGGTGGGGGGAGACAGTGTCCACCCATGGAGAGTGCGGCTTGAACCCCCAACCATAGGATGAGTGATCCAGCACCTTTACCACCAGGCCACCACTGCCCAAGTTATAATGTAATACAGTATACCAAAAAATTACTGATTAGTTAAACTTTACAATGACATACTTTGATATTGATCAGTATTTTTTTTTAATTTAAAACTTTGGAAACATTTGAACAAAACAGATCACAACATAATAGCAAGTCCACAGAAATAAAAATAACATGTTTCAACTGTGAGATCCAAAATACTGCACCACTACCGAATGCTAATTGTCTAAACTAACGCGTACATACATGTACATATATATGGGCTGTTCGAATGTTCACCATTCTGCTCTGCCCACTGCAAATTGCATAACCCCTCTGCGCAGCTCCTTTCGAGGTCTAACAGTTCCAAATACTGCTCCAAATTCAAACCTATAAATGTTACTTTCTTCAGGGTAAACAAATAGGGATGAATCAGTGTGTTACAGTACTGTTCCTTTTCTACTTCAATAGAGTCCTGACACTTTCACAAAAGCATATAGGCACATACATAGCCTTAACCACGGGTTCATAAAACACTCTGCTTGATAATATGATAATTGATGAAAACCACAGAAGCAAAGTTGGGGCACAATTTCCTGTAGTATACTGTCATGCCGAGGACATGTCGAACCTCTCTCCTGGTTTTAGGATTCGGCATCTCCAGAATTGCAGAGACCTTGGCGTTGTTTAGAGCAACTAGCCCTCGTCTTACCACGTGACCTAGGTAGTTGACCTTTGCATGGCCAAACTCACACTTATCCAGGTTCACAGTCAAATGTGCCTTCTCCATCCGGTCAAGCAGAGTATTCATGTGCTGTTCCCAGGAGTCTGAGTCTAAGACGTTCTCGTCGAGGTAGATCGAAACACCTGGAACATTGGCCAGTACAAAGTTCATTAGCCGCTGGAACGCAGCTGCTGCAGTCTTTAATCCGAAAGGCGATAGTCAGAATGCGTTTAGCATTGTTTATAAGGGGTATCTGGTAGTATCCTTTCAAAAGGTCCAACTGAGTAAGGTACTTGGCATATCCAATGCAGTCTATACAGTCATCTATGCGTGACATAGGGTAACTGTCACCCTTGATTATCTGATTTACCTTTCTCAGATCCAAACATAACCAGAACTGATTTCCTGGCTTGAGCACCATGATGCAGGGTGAACTCCAGTCACTGTCACTTGGCTCAATCACGCCCATCTCCAGCATGACATCGATGTCTTGCTTGAGCGCAGCCCTCTTAAAGGGGTTGAGACGATAGGGGTGCTGCTTGACGGGGGAAGCATCACCCACGTTGACATCCAGGCACATAAGGTTGGTAACACCGGGCTTGTCGGTGAATACCGGCACATGTCCTTGTAGGCCTCGCTGGACCTCGAGGTGCTGTTGAGATGTGAAGTGACCAAGGTGCGCACTCAGGTCCTCCAATACTTCGCTGTTCTTCCGTTTATTATAGTGTTCAGAGCGCTCTGCATCCGGCTGAATGGAAGCCACTGGAGCCATCTCCCTAGGACGATATGCTTTCAACAGGTTCACAGGACATAGTCTTTCCCGTTTACGCCTGTCGGGTGTTTCAATAACATACCCTACGTCGCTAACCCTACGTTTGACAGTGTAAGGGCCGAAATACCTAGCCTAAAAAGAGGATTTTGGAATGGGTATGTACAGCAGAACCTTATCTCCAGGTTGGAATTGCCTATCCTTAGCCTTCCTATCATGACACTCCTTAGCTTTGGATTTGGATTCGTTCAGGTAAGTCGATTGGTAGCATGCCAAAGTCTATCTTTAATTTTAGCTATATACCCTAACAGGTTTTAATGCGACTCGACCCCTAACCACTTTTGTTTAACAAGCTTAAGGGGACCTTTGTGGGTGTGACCGAACGAACACGAGTTCAAAGGGCGAGAAACCTAACGACTCCTGCTTAGCATCTCTTGCCGCAAAAAGAATAAAGGGTAAACCCTCATCCCAGTCTTTCTCATGTTTGGGACAGAAACACCTAAGTATGCGCTTCAGACTCTGGTGAAAGCCCCCTAGGGTGTCCTGAGACTCTGGATGATAAGCACTAGAATGCACCTGATGAACTGCAAGCATGTCCATGGTTTGCCTAAATATCTTAGACATGAAATGACTTCCCCAATCTGATTGTATCTCCTCTGGTAAACCAGTCAGTGTGAAGTATTTAATAAGAGCTTTCGAAACTACCCTAGCCGTGGCTTTACATAAAGGAATAGCCTCTGGAAATCTAGCAGTAGCACAAATAATGGCCAGTATGTATTGATGGCCTTGTGAAGTCATAGCTAGATGTCCCATTATGTCTATTAGCCCCATAGAGAAAGCTTCACCTACTGTTGGAATAACTTTCAAAGGGGCAGGGGAATCAGCTGATTGGGTTTACCTACCACCTGACAAATGTGACAAGTACTGCAGTATTTCTCAACCTCTTTGTACATGCCCAGCCAATGAAAATCTGAGCAAAGACATTCATAAGTTTTCGTCCTTCCCAAATGACCAGCAAACAAGTATTCCTGTGCAAAACTGAGTAATTGCTCTTTGTAAAGTTTAGGTACAACTACCTGCTCCAGAAACACATCTGCCAACTCTTTTTGAGGGATACGTCTCATCAAGATGTCTTTGTACAGGTAGAATTCACTACCTTCCATATCTGCATGCAATTGAGACCAAACACATTGCAACGACTCATCCTCTTTCTGGGTGCTACACAAACGTTCTCTATCCCAACTGACATTCAGATGTGACATTCAGATCTGTCACAATCTAGATACATCTCATGTAAGGGGACTGACATGGGTACGCTACTGATACCACTCACAATGACGTTTTCCTCCAGGTGAGTTATCAGCAATGGGGAGTAAAGACGAGAACACTAAAGTCTGCCAACATCCGTTATCCCTATAGAATGTAACTTCCTGACCCTTGACCTTGACACATAACCTTAGTGTTTGAACTGATCGCTCTTGGTAACTGGAAGTTTAGATTTCACAAATCCAACTGATGACAACTTTGACAGTATGGTTTGTTTTACTGCAATAAAAGCATACTTTCTGAGAAGTCGACTTTTTACTTGCCTGACCTTCAGATTGCCCTTTTTCTTCCGAATCTGATCTCTGGTTCTTAATTTAAATCCTTGAATTTCTTATCCAAGTGTTCAGATGAATTTGCATCCCTCTTATCACAATAACTGTGTTTATGGTTAAGTGCATATTCGGCAGCAAATTTACCAGCATTGAATAGTTTCTTAGCCTTGGGATCTGATAACAACAATTTGAGACCAGGGGACATATGTTTCTTCACCTTCTCTAAAATGCACAACTCATGCAATCCTACTAGACCATTGACAGATTCAGACCTCAGCCATCCATCAAACAACACACCATTTCTAGCAATAAATTCAGTATAAGTTTCATCATCAAACTTTTGTAAGCTACGGAACTTCTGTCTGTAAACCTCACTGGATACTTCATAAGCCCCGAGAATAGCCAACTTAGCTTCTTCATAATTACCAGTGACAGTTTCTTCCAACGAGTTGTAGGTAGTAGCTGCTTTATCCTTGAGTCTGGACTGAACTAAGATATGCCAATACTGTTTAGGCCAACCTAGCTCTGAAGCAACACGTTTGAACTGAGATTAAAACCCTTCAAGTTCTGCCTCATCAAAGTGGGGAACAGAGCGATAGCAATTCTGAAGCCTAAATCTATTGCCATGAGAAACAACATGGTTATTGTTCTGATTTAACTAACTCCCTGAGTTTAATCTCATGTTCTCTTCTTGCCTTGTGTCTTTCCTGAGCTTCCCTAGCTTCACGCCTTTCCTGAGCTTCTAATTCCAGCCTTCTTTCCTCCAACTGAAGTTTTCTCAACTCAAATTGTTCAGTTGAGTTGGGTTGTGAACTCGGAATCGTAACGGAATCTGTTTCCTCCTCAACTTCCGGTTCCGCCCACATGGCCTCACTCAACAACTGCCTAAGTTGTCTGATGCCTAGACTTGGGTCAATAGCAACACTAAACCTTTCAGCAATACCCAACAACTCTTCTTTGGAAAGATGCTTAATTTGCTCTACTGTTAGCTTGGCAGAGTCAGCCATGTTCACACAACTTCTGACTCTAGGAAACAAAGCCAATAAAAATTTGAAATTTATAAAATTGTTACAGAGAAATTTAGACTCTTCGAGACCAAGGTTTCCTCGCAACTAGTCAACACAATGATCGTCGCAGATTGATCCCGGACGAGCCCCCAAATTATGTTTTAGTTACTCCTGTTAAGGTACTGACCCGTTTCTACTTCAGTAGAGTCCAGACACTTTCAAGAAAGCATATAGGCACATAAATAGTCTTAATCATGGGTTCATAAAACACTTGGCTTGATAATTTGGGTATAATAAGTGTTCAAAGGACAACTGAAGTAAACAGTTTGATCCGAAGTTTATTACACCCAAACTAATACAAACACTTTTACAATATTCACAAGAAACAAAGGCTGATTTCAAAAGTAAGTGAGAAGATAATGGAACTACTTTCTGATTAAGAATGCCAAATATAGTAAACTAATAGGGTTGATGATATATTGTGCAATCAAATGCCTAACAACTTAGACAAACGAAATAAATAAGAGATATAGAAAAGGAAACAATAGCCTAGACTGCTAAACACCCATTTCAAAATGGCAGTAAGCGGTACTCAACCCACCGAACTTATGTCAATGAGAACCTATAACTGTCTTTAGTTTCAGTTTGATCAGGATTGGTTTCCTGTTTGCTTATGAGTTCATAGGACTATCAGGACTCTTCTTCACTACCACTTGTACTATCATGGCCATTGCCGGTTTCAGAGTCATTCTAAAAGTCACCAGTGCTGACTGACTTTCCTGGTTTAACATCCACTTTGCTCTGCTTCATGTGTATAGTCTGAGGTGGAAACATTTTGTCCTGTAGAAACTGTATAACAGTCATTTAGAACCTGGTCTGTAATTTCTCTTGACATTGTCTCAGGGAGACACTGCAGGACAACACTGCGATCTAATAGAACAATGCCACAGGCCTTGAAGGTGGTTTGTCAAGATCTGCTTCTGTACAAAGTGATATTCTGTGTCACCAGTGAAGCCTATACAGGGATCCTTTGCTACGTCGCGCTTCAATTAATGCGGCTTCAGTGCATCACGATTTAAAAAAAAAAAAAATAAACATTCATCGAATTAAAAAATAAGGAAATTAAGGAAGAATATGGGAAAAAGTTAAGGAAAATGCCACAAAAACAAGGCCAATTATGCAAAAAAAAAAAAAAAAAATCCTAAACAAACAAAACAAAAAAACAACCCAAAATCTCCCATCAAAACCATCCGGAGATACAAACAGAGTGAGGTCAAAAGTGAAATGAAATTGAAGAACAAATAGAAATGGAATAAAATCTATAGAAAGATATATCATAAATATAAGTATTAAATATGATTAAACATTATCCAGAGGTACACTTAATACAAGGCTCTGGCAGAGGGGGGCATGGCTGACACGGTCCGAAGAGAAGCAGAACGATACATTTTTTAACTCCTGCCAAAACTTTCAAAAAAGAAACAAATTGACTCCAGTATTATAATGAACTGGATAAGAGTGAAACTCTGTAAATCTGATCAGATCCGCTGTGCTGAGCTTGAGAGGAACCAGGAGTTTAAACACGGGACATAATGATATTGATAATGTGATGATTATGGAGAGAGAGAGAGAGAGAGAGAGAGAGAGAGAGAGAGAGAGAGAGAGAGAGAGAGAATGTGAGAGAGAGAGAGAGAGAGAGAGAGAGAGAGAGAGAGAGAGAGAGAGAGAGAATGTGAGAGAGAGAGAGAGAGAGAGAGAGAGAGAGAGAGAGAGAGAGAGAGAGAGAGAGAGAGAGATTGTATACAGTACAAACTTGTATAGGTTACTTAAACAAGATTTAAAGATAAGTTCACCTCTAAAAATGCCCTGTAACGAATTACAAACAAATTCATGTAACTGGCCGTCGGGAACCTAACTCGTTCGTAAGCTGGGGAGCGTCTGTATTTAAATTAAGAGTGACTGATAGCATTGATTTTATGTGGTGATAGAAGGTTCCTTCCCATCAACCCTTGCTGAGCATGAGTCAGGACTGCTTTGTTTTTTTTTTTTTCTGTAGTTACATACCTGCTAATGGTATATGCGATGATATCCTAGTATTAGACCAGCCAATGAGAATGCACAATTGCTCATATCGACTGGATATAGGTGTGCTACTCTGACCTCGATTCAGCACAATGTTCCCACCTATACAGTAACAAATGTGAATAAACAGCTTGCACTGAACGTAGGGTTTTTGTACTTTGCATAGTTTTTATGTTGGGATATCCCAGACACCATAGATTGTAATGACGTAGTATAAAGATTCTTTACTTTGTAATGGTCCTCAAATTTTTTAGTCAATTCACAGGAAGCAAAAAAAAAAAAAAAAAAAAAAAAAATCCAACTGAAGTTTTAAGTCATTCAACCACTGCATATATACTTCGTAGGTTGAGAGAGTATTTTTCTTCATCCCTGTGAAATCTAACCTTTAGCACATGCTTTTCTAGCATTCACAATATGTGACCCGGCACAGATATTGGACATGTTATTCTTGTTGCAGTGGAAAATGTTGCATTAAGTCAACTTAATGCCTAGATTAGCTGAAAAAAATGTGTAATATTCATTTGTACAATCTTTTCTTTTGAGAAAATTTCATATGTGTGAGTCAATGATTTCAGTCACAAATTCGTTATTGTTTTATACAGTTATTTAAACATGAAAATGCATATTGTTTTTATGGCATCATAATTCCATAACTCACAATGTGTCACAAAAAAAAAGAAAAATTGAAAATTAAATTTTAGGGAAGCAAGATTGCTACCCTACACATTGAAAAAACCCCAATATATTTTATGGCAAACTAATTCTCTTTATTAGGAGCATTTCATGAAAAAAAATTAAATCAGCACCAATACGGTGTTTTGCCCCTCTGTATATTCAGGATCAGAAGTTGTGATGTCAAACCAAGTTTCATCCAGATCTGATCCAGATTGTGTATTTGGTGGCAATTGAAATTTAACATGGAAAAGCCCATTTTTTGGAAGTGTGATACTCCAGAAGGCCCAGATGGGGGTGTTGTGTATTTAAGTTTTATGGCTTGGGAGAGGTTTTGCATTCAGTGTGATGTTGTTAAGTGGTATGAATTCATTGTGACATTGATTGCCTCCTTGACTGATTGCAAGAACATGTGTTTGGTGATTCAAATTGAATAAGCTGAATTATTTGTTTGTTTCAAATAATGTAGTCAGTCAAAATCCTACAATTCTAATGCATGGGTAAAAGTTAATAGGAGACACAGTTAATGTTGTAACTTTATATTGGATAACCTAATGAACTAAATCTAATCATTCTTTAATCAAATTAAAATAGTGATAAAGATGTTACTGTCTTCTCTGTGGCCTTGGTGAGTTTACTCTATGGCTGACTTGGAATTCTAGAACAATTTGTCAGAAACAACAGCTGCAGTAGGAAGACAAGAAGGTGACAAAAAGTTCAGATCCTTAAAACACACACACACACACACACACACACACACACACACACACACACACACACACACACACACACACACTCACACACACAGTTTAACAAAAAAGGTCTTGAATAAAGGTACATAATATGAATCCCATGAGCACAACTGGCCCCTGGCTCCTTTTTCAACACATGGGTCCATAATAGCTTTGGAAAATGTACCCCCTTTCACCCCACTGTAGGTTTTCCATTAATAAAATTCCCCAGCTCAGCATAAGGAAAAATTCCATGTCTGTAAAATCACTTCACTCCTACTTTTCTTCCCCCTCTGCGCTATAACCCCAGAATGATTGGCAGACGGAAGCAAAAAAAAAAAGGTTTCTGTGCTGCTGTTCTGCCTCATTTTCTCAGTACCTTCTTTTTCCCTGTCAAATGAAAAGATATAAAAAGAAACACGAAACTGCCACAATGAAAAAAAAAAAAAAACAAATTGGTGTGAGGCACTTAAAGGTCCTTGCTGTATGCTTGTCCAGACACCCGGCACTTTATGGAACTTTCCACTGTAAGGAATAAAGAGCTCTTTTTTGTATTTTATGAATTCAGTTCACTGTATGACTATTATGTAAGATGCTGTAAAAATTATTTATTACTTATCGTTTTTCTGTTTCTACATGATCTGCTTTCTTTATTTACCTATTGTTGTTTTGTTATATTGTATCGTTTACTTCCAATTTCACTAATTAGGTGGTTCTCCGGGCTTGCACCAATGATATCTCGTTATACCTGTACAATGACAATGGATACATCTTGTATCTCGTACAAATCGACTGCTCTGTCTGTCAAATAAGACTGTTCCTATAGCAACACATTTTCATCACATTATCGCTATAGCAACACTGATCAAAGGGTCATGTCCATTGTACAGACCTCCAGGGTTTGGAAGCAGTGCTTGAGCAGACGCACTAAAGCCTGACATAAACCTTAAATCTGTGAACTTTATCTCAAGCCATTGTCTGACCTTAATATTAAAGCTCCACTATCTGCTTTCTGTGGACTGTCTTTTTTTTCAGTTTTCGTCCTCATGAGTTTTCTTTTTCAATCCATTATTGCTTTAACTTACAAAGATAAAGTTTTGAAGCTACTTCGTAGGATAGTCTGTGGTTAAAAGGTGCTATAGAAAATAAACAATCAAACAAATAATGTGAACTACATGTAAATAACTACCTGTAAATAACTCAATACAAGTAAAAGGTGAATAATGAAATAATTTAAAATAACAACATTGTTTTTTTTATTACTTGTTTGGTGGATTTCTATTATGTAAACCCAAGACAGGAGACAAGAAAAAAATACAGGTATTTTTATTTTGGTCTTTAACAACACAACAGAAAAATAAAACAAGAAAGGGTACGAGGCACAAGAAATTTTCTGAGGTTTTTCTTTTTTCTTTTTTTTTTTTTACAATTTTTGATGTTATTTTCTCATTTTTTCCCCAGAAATTGTTGACACTAAAATTGATGGATCTGCGAAATACGGAATTTAAATAAGGAATGACCTAAAAAGTAGCTAAATTGGGCTAAGGCTAAAATTAATAAAGTTTATCTTCGTATTTGTTAAGCCACTAATAAAAGCCTATTACTGGTCCAGGTGAGTGTCATTGAATGATACTTGAACATGTAGAGACGCTGCCCGACTTACGTTCATTCCTTTTACGTATTTTTAGATTTTACGTTTAAAAAAAAAAAAAAAAAAAAAAAATATATATATATATATATATATATATATATATATATATATATATACAGTACGTCAAATTTTGAGTTTAGCATGCTCTCTGTAGTATGAGACGTACCTACGTAGTACACTGACGTAATGACGCAATGACGCTGCATCCCTTGTTTACAAATGACAGACTGAATGTGCCCCTCCTTCTTCCCAGTTCACAGCGTGTTACCCTTGTGTTAAGATGTCGTCTCTGTGATCTTTGTGTTTACACTGTTTTGCGGACTTTTGTAACCCTAAGAAAATATGGTTGGTCAGAAGCTATGGTCACAGGGAAGCCAACATTGGGCAGAGGCAGCGTACACCTTAAACACCTTGCCAGACCATCACAGGGCCAACACACACTCAAACTCACAAGCATCCATTTACACTCACACTCACACACATACCCATACCTACAGGCAATTTGGAAGCATGGAGCTCATCATTCTCTCATGTCATGGACATCATAGCCCACTGTAAATCCAAGTTATTAACATGTCTTTAGACTGTGAAAGGAAATCAAAATATTCAGAGGGGACCCAGGCAAGCATATCAGTCCTTCTCAGGAAATTAGCGTGTTGCGATAAAATTCATTATTTTCTGTAATGTACTGATGGAGATTGGACTTTCATTTGTTTTGGATTCGTTCGTGCACCATCTGAGACATTTCGGGTCTTTTGTTGTTTTAATACTGATGATTTTAGCATACAGCTCAGGAGCAGTGGTGATCTATTGGATCGGGCGCAGGATCGCCGATCCTAAGGTTGGGGGTTCGAGTCCCCACAGGGTTGTCACTGTCCCCCCCAGTGCAGCTAACTGGGTTATCAAAGGCGGGCCATGTCTCTCACTGTCTATGGTGAGAGGCATGTAAAAGAACCATTGCTGACTTTTGTAAAGAGTAGCTGCAAAGTCGTCAGCGTGTTTCTGTCCCTTGTTAAAGGGTTGTGACAGGAAGGGCATCCGACGTAAAAACCTCTGCCAAATCAAATGTGCAAATCAGATGATTCGCTGTGGCGACTCCCGAGAAAGGGAAAAAAGCCGAAAGAGAAAGAAGAAGAAGAAGAAGAAGAAGAAGAAGCATAAGCCTACTAGTGGTAACCAGAAAAGGCGGCAAGCCATCTCGTTAGAAATGAAGATGGCTTTTATCAAGAAAATCGATGCTGGTGAAAAACAAGTGAATGTTGCACGTTTCTTCCAAATGGCTCTGTCGACCATCGGAACCATTTACAAGCAGAAAGATCTCATCACAGAGCATGTTAAAGGATTTGATACTGTATTTGATATTTGATCAGTGAGTTTGATTAAAATTTATCTATTTGAAATGATTTTGCTTGAATTTATTTGAAATTAATGTTGATATTATTTGATATATTTGATATTATTGTTATGTTTATAATAATTGATTTAGGGGTGTTTTATGAGATACAGTCATGGTATTTATGGATGTATAGTACAGTATGAACGTCATACACCACTGAAACATACAGTAATGACTTACGTTTTTTTTCACTTTACGATTGATCGTCTGGACCCGAACTAAAACGTAAGTTGGGGAGTGTCTGTATAAAATAGTTTCTTTATGACAGATCACAGTCAATTTCCAAACTTATATTGAGTTTGCAATGAAGCAACAGCCCAGCCAAAAAGTGGATAAACAGATGTTGGTGAATTCAAGTTATTATTATTATTATTTTTTATTTATTTTTTAATTGCAGTCATGCCCAGTGATCTCTTGTGTGTGGACATAATGCACTGTGTTAGTTATACTCTGTGAAATTGTAGCACCTACAGTCTCATAGAGTTTTGTTTTCTACACTAATAATAGGCCAGGAATATTTAAAATTCATTCAATCATTTTATGAACAGCTTAATCCTAATTAGGGCCGTGGGGAGGCTGGCGCCCATTTCAGCCAACTCTGGGTGAGGGCAAAGTACACCCTGGACAGCTCGCCAGGCTGGACACCCTGGACACACTCACCCAACCATTCATACAGACAGTCACACCTAGAAGTGATTTGAAACAGCTAATTATCCCATGGTGCATATTTTTGGACCGTGGGAGGAAACCGTAGTACCCGGAGGAAACCCACGCAAGCACAGGAAGAACATGCAAACTCTACAGAAAAACGCCCAAGCTGGGAATTGGACCCTGGACCTTCTTGCTGTGAGGCTGACATGTGAACCGGTACACCACCGTGCCACTGATATTTAAAATTATTAATACAATTTCTTTCCTACTTTCTTGTCTTTATAAAAAAACGTCTGAACCTGTGTGCTCATGTATGATAAATTATGATGAAAGTAATGGCGTATTTCATTGGAGGAAAGGAGTAGCCATAGAGTTCTCAAGATAATCTCCACTGAGTATAAGACAGTTTAATCAAAACGCCAGCTTGTTGAGATGTTCAGTGACAAACTGATCCGGCTCTCTTTCAGTGATGAACACTGAGCCTCTCATTATAAACAGCTGAAATCCGGCGTGTATGCACATCAAGTATGGAGAAATCAAGGCCTGACATTTTTATTATAAACTCCGTGCACATTTTGATTTATAAAGTTTCTTAACTCAAATATTTGTATGGTATTACGACTAATTTTGTATGGTAGGGTAGCTTGACATAAGTAGATAAAATCATTACTTGAAAAATATGCCTGGCGAGCGATCAGGACTATCTCAAGGCTATCTGACGTTTTAAGCCTCAGGTCCAAAACCTCTTTTCTTTCCTATTATCACATCTACGAACTAGCGTTAACCACAAAAGCTAGTCCGTGTTACCCTGTGTTTACACTTGGACTTGATGTTTGCAATTCAAAAAAGTGTGGACCTCCCCGCTCCCCCCTGCCCCCCAAGACTTACGAGCATGATTTGGGGCATAAAATGATAGAGTGGTAATCAAGCGATGAAACTTGATTCGCATTTCCAAGTTCATCAAGATCCCCTAAGACAGGGGTGTCCAAATTTATCCGCAGAGGGCCAGTGTGGGTACAGGTTTTCACTTCAACCAATCAGTAGCCACAGCTTCTACCTGAGTGAACCACTGATCACAGAAAATGATTGGATCATGAATTCTATTGTTTGCATGTGGCACAACCTGAAGCCAACCTGGTGCCATCTTGGGAAGACCACTATAATGTAGAAAGTTATAATCAAATAGCATACAAAAATTTAGATTCAAGGTATACATTTCATTTCAAAACATTTTTGTTTTTTTCCCCCCAAATTTCATATATGAAGAACTTTTATTTGTATTTTTTTTAATTACAAATATCAATGAAAGTATTGGTAATGATTTTAATTTATTTATACTGACCATCAAAAGTATATTTCACAGGGTTTCCAAGATGTGCTGGCTTTCAACAGCTCCATTTTGAGATCCTAAAGCAAAGTGGCTCACCAACACGACTGCCGCTTGGCTTCAAAATTAAAACACTAATATGCATAGGAGTCTTTTTTTTTTTTTTTAATCAGTGATTGAACGTGAATGGCGCAACAAAGTTACACGCTGTTAAAGTCTGTTAAGCCCCTGGAGTCCATGGGAACTAATTGGCCGAGCTCTCACTTCCCTGTCACTCACAGTGATTGCCAGACAATCACGAGCGTCTGTGAGCTCATTCGTATAATGGGGTGTTAGACCACCCCCAAATATGCATACACCGCAGAGGTGGGTGGCTAGCATTGCATGTGACGGAGGGGTGTGTGCATGCTTTCAACCCTCCCTAGTTAGTGGTGGTTATGTGGTAGTTAGGGCAATACCTGATGGATGGTAATTGGATACGACTAAAATTAAGATGAAAATGGAGGGGGGGTCTGGTAAGCTCTACTAAACTGTACTATGACTACCATGTTCTATCACGATTGACATCGATAACATCGCAATAAAAATTTTGCCACAAACAGTGTGATTATCCCAATTCCACCAAGTTCTCATCAAGCTTCGATTCCACAACCCTCCATGCTCACTATCTTCTTTTACTTTCGGCTGCTCCCTTCAGGGGTCGCCACAGCAAATCATCCGCCTCCACCTCACCCTGTCCTCCGCATCTTCTTTTCTGACTCCAACAACCTTCATGTCTTCTTTCACCACATCCATAAATCTCTTCTTTGGTCTTCCTCGAGGCCTTCTGCCTGGTAGTTCCAACCTCAGCATCCTACTGCCAATATACTCACTATCCCTCCTCTGTACATGTCCAAACCATCTCAATCTAGCCTCTCTGACTTTGTCTCCAAAACATCTTACGTGGGCTGTCCCTCTGATATACTCATTTCTGATCCTATCCATCCTCGTTACTCCCAGGGAGAACCTCAACATTTTCATCTCCGCTACCTCCAGCTCTGCCTCCTGCCTTTTCCTCAGCGCCACTGTTTCTAAGCCATACAACATCGCTGGCCTCACCACCATCTTGTACACTTTTCCCTTCATTCTTGCTGACACTCTCCTATCGCACATCACACCGGATACTTTTCTCCAACCATTCCAGCCTGCCTGCACACGCTTCTTCACCTCTTTTCCACACTCTCCATTGCTCTGGATTGTTGAGCCTAAGTACTTAAAATCCTCCACCTTCGTTATCTCTGCTCCCTGTAACATCACCGTTCCTCCTGGGTCCTTCTCATTCACACACATGTATTCTGATTTTCTGAGGCTAACCTTCATTCCTCTCCTTTCCAGGGCATACCTCCACCTCTCGAGATTTTCCTGCACTTGTTCTCTGCTCTCACTACAGATCACGATGTCATCTGCAAACATCATAGTCCATGGAGATTCTTGTCTCACCTCGTCTGTCAGCCTGTCCATCACCATAGCAAACAAGAAGGGGCTCAGAGCTGACCCTTGATGCAGTCCCACCTCCACCTTGAATTCGTCGGTCACACCGACAGCACACCTCACCACTGTCTTACATCTCTCATACATGTCCTGCACCACTCTAACATACTTCTCTGCCACTCCAGACTTCCTCATGCAATACCACAGTTCTTCTCTTGGCACCCTGTCATATGCTTTTTCCAGATCCACAAAGGCACAATGTAGCTCCCTCTGACCTTCTCTGTACTTCTCTATTAACATCCTCAAGGCAAACATTGCATCTGTGGTGCTCTTTCTTGGCATGAAACCAAACTGTTGTTCACAAATGCTGACCTCTGCCCTTAGTCTAGCTTCCACTATTCTTTCCCATAACTTCATCGTATGGCTCATCAACTTTATCCCTCTGTAGTTGCTGCAACTCTGCACGTCTCCCTTGTTCTTAAAAATGGGCACCAGCACACTTCTCCTCCACTCCTCCGGCATCTGCTCACTCTCTAGTACCGTGTTGAATGTTCTTGTCAGAAAATCTACTGCTACCTCTCATGCTCACTATAATTTTCTAAAATC
>CM045744.1:28121475-28133975 GCA_024760905.1 Plotosus lineatus | reverse complement strand
AAGGCCAGTGATGTCTCTCACTGTCTGTGGTGAGAGGCATGTGAAAGAACCATTGCTGACTTTCGTCAAGAGTAGCTGCATATCTGTCAGCATGTTTCTGCCCTGCGATGTACTGGCAAGATGTCCAGGGTGTATTCTGCACTCACCCGGAATTGGCTCAGATGGCCACCAGCCTCCCCGCAACCCAAACTGCATGAAGTGGTTCAAAGAATGAATGAATAAATAATGCTAGCATGCTTTCACACTAGTAAACATGCACGCTACTGCACACTTACATTCTACAATTTCTGCTTATTAGCATGCGTTCACTCCTGCACATTAGCGTCCTGCTAGCAGACTTCTATACTGGGTTACTTGGCCACTAACAAAATTGGGCACTAAAGCATACAAGTATACAAGTGTGCATATTTTCATGTGTGCATTTTGAAATGTCATTGCAACTCTCTCCATTGTTTCCACTGTGACACTGTGACATTGGTGGCATATACAATTTCAGACATTCTGTCAATTTTTTTCTCTAATTTCATTACCAGGTCACCAATTCCCACCATCAGCAAAGTTAAAAGCTACCTGATCACCAACTAGGAAAGGTGAGGTATGAAACATACTTACACTGAGATACGTGAAGCTAAATGAAGCACGTTTTTTTCCAAAAGGACATCATGAGACACTCAGAGGAAAGGACCATCATCCCTTTTCTCATACATACACTCATTGATGCCTATGACTGGATACTGTTTTTATGGCTAACTGGGGAGATATATATGTGCTGGATTACTGATCCTAAGGTTGGGGGTTCGAGTCCCACTCTCCACAAGGTTGTCACTGTCCCCCCCAGTGCAGCTAACTGGGTTATCAATGGCCGGCCATGCCTCCCACTGTCTATGGTGAGCGGTTCATGTAAAAGAACCATTGTTGACTTTCGACAAGAGTCGCTGCAAAGCCGTCAGTGTGTTTCCATCCTGCGATCTGTCCAGGGTGTACTCTGCCCTCGCCCTGAGTTGGCAGGGATGGGTGCCAGCCTCCCTGCGACCCTAATTAGGATTAAGCGGTTACAGAAAATGAACTGAACTGGGGAGTGCTGGTATATCATTGAGTACTAAACAAGTATTCAACGCGCACTTGCTCACTTGAAAGATCAGAAGTCCGGATAAGCCGCGCCTTGTCTCACAAGCACCATACGTCACTTACGACAAGCGCCTACATACGGTGGAGCGCCTCACAAATGTGCCATTGCCAATTTCAAAAGAAGGATGAAACTTTTCAATCAAGAGTTTCAAATGTTTGATTTTTGGACTATACGTAGACCTGAGCGGGATGCTGTTAATTCATCGCCTTAGTCTGTTGATTGTACAATTGCATGAGTCAAGAGGAATCCAAAACTTTAATGCAATCTCACGTTGCCAAAGTCCATCCTCAGACAGATACACCATCTTTGGAAACAGACAACTCTTTTGTTCCTGATGTTCCTAGCATCAATTTCTGCTATAAACAATTAACACATTGTCATCAAAAATAAAAAATAAAAAACAATAACCTATTGACAAGTTCAATCAAACGAGTTTCATAGATAAATATTTTCACAGGCGCTATTTACCTTTGATACGTCCCTGTACATGTAATCAACACATCTCCCATACTTCAGTTAATTTCTACATTTATGGGAGATTCCCGTATCCATAGTGACTTCCTTATTTTTCTTTTTTAAAATCTCCTTTATACAATACAGTACTTGAGGTCTAAGAGCCTTGCTCAAGGGCCCAGCAGTGTCAGGCTGGTGGTAATGGGGCTTGAGCCGCTGACCTTCTGACCAGTAATCCAGAGCCTTGTTCGCTGAGCCACCACTGTCACTACAAACATATTTAATATGCAATTTTTCCTTTAACATAAAAATAAAAAAAGTTCAATATAGTAATGTAGCGTTAGTTCACCCACTCATCAGTATAGGTCAAAAAAGCAGCGGCAAAAACATTAGCACTATTGTGAAAAAGTGTCTGTTGTGCTAATGCTTCAGAGCACATTAGCGCAGGGACATAAATCAGGCTTATGTGTGATGATATTAGTAATATGCCTCCATTATTCTTCCATTTCAGAGTCTCTCTGTTTGAAAAATGATTCATATTGTGAAAATGCAATACAAACTCGACGGCAATTATCTCTGAGATAAACATTAGACTCTAGAATAGTGAATGAGTTATAAATAGCAACAATTCATGGGTCTGTTTGTAACCTACCTAAATGGAATATATTAATTTCATCCCAGTTCAGTGTTTGTAGTTACCACAAGCTCAAACTTAATTGTGGCGTAATTAAGCCAGCAGTTTAATAGGTAACATGTGGTCCCAAGAATCAATTACAGGTCTTTGCTTCAGTGTGTGTGTGTGTGTGTGTGTGTGTGTGTGTGTGTGTGTATGTGTGTGTGTGCGTGTGTGTGTGAGAGACAGAGAGAGAGAGATATGGCAGACATCTCCTTGCTCTGGAAGTTCAATTATGCAAGCTAATATCGTGCTAATTAGGAGCTATTATCAGTGGCGGAAATGGCTGAAAAGAAAGCAGCACTGTGCCCACACTCCTGTTAATGTTATGGTGTGTCATGTTAAGTACTGATAGTTAAGTATTAATCTGTTCATCTTAGTGAAGACACACCTAGCTGAGCGTAACAGCAAATTTAATTACAGGGACACCTACTTCGCGCTTCAATTCATGTGGCTTCAGTGCATCGCGTTTTTTGTTTTTTTTTTGAAATATTAATCAAATTAAAAGAAAGGAAATTAAGGAAGAATAGGGGAAAAAAGTTAAGGACAATGCCGCAAAGCAAGACCAAATATACAAAAAAAAAACCAACAACCCCAAAACCAAAGAAACCAAACCCCCATCAAAACTACTTAAATTTTTATGTGAGGTGCACATCTGTGTACGCGCGCACATCTGTATGTGTGTGTGTGTGTGTTTTTATATTTTATTTTCTTTACATCTTATGCATTATTTTTAAATGATTGATTGTTACTATAAGCATTTATAGCATTAAATATGTATTTATTGATATTATATACACAAATACATGTACGTATACATCAGTGGGGGGTTGATCCTACTTCGCGGAATTCGGCGGTTGCGGGGGGATCTTGGTCCCAATTAACCGCGGAAAGTGAGGGATCCCCGTATAAAAGAAGAGATGACAAATATATTGTTCAAAAGCTGGGCTCATGGCTGATTGGGTCAAGCCAGGCCCACCAAATGTAGTTAGAATTCATGATTTAAATTAAAATCTTAAGTGAACCAAAAGGTCAGAAAACAAAGAAACAAACAAATGAAAAAACAAAACAAAACAAAACAAACAAACAAACAAACAAACAAACAAACAAAAAAATGGTGTCTGCTAGTCCATTGCAAGCCAAATAAAGCAGGTTTTAAATAAACTCAGTTTTTGACCAAACTTGCTAATGCAAGTTATTCTTGATTACTGATCTAAACTTCAGAATTATTTATAATTGTTATTAAACCAGTCCCAGTTTCATGTTGTAAGACTATAAAATATGAAAAAGATAATTAAGTACTGTACACTTAAACCATGATTTGGAATTTCTTTTAATTACTTCCACCAAGAAGGTTATGGTTCAATGTCAATTTATGTGTTTTATTTGATTGTTAGCAGAGTAAAATTTTCTCGGAGGTGAGGCTTGTGGCTAAGACCCCATTAGGGTTTGAAGATGCTCCAGATCAAATATTGGATCACACACACACATATTATATATATATATATATAAAAGGAAGGATCTACTCAGAAAATTCTCTCTCTCTCTCTCTTTCTCTCTCTCTCTCTCTCTCTCTCTCTCTCTCTCTCCATATATATATATATATATATATATATATATATATATATTTTTTTTTTTTTTAACAGATTCTTTAACATGATGATGAAGTATGATTTATTTTGAAGTACTGTGTTACAGCAGGCCCATCCGGGAGAACCGTCTACTATTTGTTATTTGCAAAAAAAAAAATTGTATGGCCTGCATGAAATTATTATCAAAATTCAAGCTTTGGACAAGAAAACTCGATTTTAGAGATGATCAAATAATCAATCCAGAAATTTTTAAAGGATCTTTTTTTTGAGATATAAAATCATTTTTGACATTTTAGTTCATGGGGACTGCTCAGCTTGGCAGGGGATCACTGTCTCTACAAGCGCTCTTATTTTGGTAATACAGTCGGCCCGCTACTTACGAAAACCTCTGAATATGAAAAATCCAGGTTACGAAAAACATTTTTCTTAAATTTTTGCCCACTGTATACGAAACAATCTCTTCTTACGAAAAGTGCCAAACACGCTTTTCAAAAATTCAAACAATGCGCAAGTTGCTCTCTCATTGGCTATCTCCCAACATCCTGCCTGCTGGCCTCCCATTAGCCAGGAGGGAGCTGAACTGTACCCATACTTCCTGTACCCATACTTCCTTTTTGAAGGAGAGTTGAACAGGACTGTTGGATCATTGCAATGTTATATTTCGTTATCCATCATGGACCCCAAGAAAGTGATTCCCAATGACAACGAAAAGAATAAGCGGGCTCCATTATCAATCGAAGTGAAGCAAAAGATAATAAAAAAAATACGAAAGTGGGATGCGGTTGAACGAAATCGCAAAGGAGTATGGCCAAAACCTCTCTACAATCGGGACGATATTGAAGCAGAAGGAGACCGGCGATTATTTTGGAATGATATTGCAACCGCCATATTTCAGGACCTCGTGAAGGAGGGTGGGGGTGGGGGTGAGGGTTCTTCAGATCAGCAACCCCCGGACTTTTAAGCGTCGCATGGGTGGTTTGAGAGATTAAAAAAAAAAGGTAAATAATGTTCTTTTACTTTTAACACATATTTCATACAAAATTAGTGTACTTTTATAATTTTTAAAGGGTTTATGGGGTAGTCTTGGGAGTCTTGGAGCGAATCAGTGTTTTACATGTAAAATGCACCTCTATTTACGAAAGCCCCAGGTTACGAAAAAGGCACTGGAACGGATTAATTTCGTACGGAGAGGGCCGACTGTACATTAGACTGTGCCATACAGTCAAACTATATATGTTATAAAATCAAACAAAAGCAACATGCACTTAAAGATGTTTAGTATGTGTACAGTCCTGTGATGAGAATATAATAATGTTTAATTACACCAGCAATTCTTTGTACAAGTTTACATTTTTTAACTGAAACAAGAATAGGACTTGAAAAAAATCTATAATTGGAAAGTATAAAAACTATCCACAAAAGCAGAACATGAGTCACGAGAACAGAAGCTCCAAACAAAAGTAGAAAGAGCATCAGAATGAATCAGGTAAATCTGTAGGCTGAGAGAAGCCAGGGAAGCACAAGGCAGTGTATAGCATAGTTTCAGAAACTGACTAATGTTGCAGGACAGAAGCTATTTAACAGACTTTTACACATCTTTAAAATATCACTGTCTGGCAGCACGTTCCCTGAACAATATGCAGCTTGGTTTTAAACAAAACTCTGCGGTGTGGCCCAACCAGAGCAGAGCAAAGATTTGGTAGAAGAGGGAGTAAAAAGCCAGTGCATCATTCAACCATAATTTCCTCCCATTTACAAAGTGATCAAAACATGCCATCCATTACGTTTATACAGTAATTAACACAACGGATGTCAATGCTGACACAGCTGAAGCACTGCAGAGTAATATATGCTGTATATTTAGTTTATGATACACACTGGAACAAAAAAAAAAGAAAATGTAGTCAGAGATAAAATAAATAAATAAATGAATAGCAACACTTGTAATTATTGATGTACTATAAATATTTTATAATTGATGTATTATTTAGCACCTAGTCTGTGGCTTCTGCACTCTGTTGATTTTTTTAATGATATTTTAATCCTGCTTTACATATCTTTTCACTATATTTTTGTCAAATGCATGAACTTTTGTGACTTTGTGCAGCACTCTTTCCTACACACCCATCAACCAAACACATCTGTGCAAGATGAGCACAAATTTAAGCAGACGTCTCAACAAATTGTAAGATAGACAGAAAAAAAATGTAAGAGAGCTACAGTACTTGTTTCACTCATGCTACCACCACTGTGTATCACACAAATACACGCCAACATTCAGGTGATCAGTGGTTGTCTTAAGGTGTTTATCAGTTATATTATAAATCAGGGCAAAAGTTAAGTCTGCTGTCCCTTCCACCCAATCTGTAATCCCAAAGCTCAACAAAAAATACACATTACCGTATTCGACGTGATAAACCCCCAGGGCGGTTTAAAAATTGGAGTGGGTGGGCACTTACTAAAATGTTACCAGCGGAGTGAAACGTTAAGTGCTTATTACCATAGAGGTGGAAAACATGAATAATAACAGAATAAAAGAGTTTTACTGGTATTTTTGTTATGCATGTTGTGGTATCAACCAAACTACTTACATGAAAGCTGAAAATAAACAGAAAACAGCATTTAAAAAAAAAAAAAAGACCCCTTACTTTTCCCTCCCTGTGCTGTTCCTTTAAATATTTTCCCGCAACTAAAATCAAGCCAATCAACACGAATGTCAACTTTAGCACATGGTACGTTGAACCAATCAACACCAACATAAACAAAAGCAGATGGCCAGGAACTTCCTTAAATTCATGAAGTTAGTGAGCAGGAGAATCGGGTGAAAAATCCTCATCATCACTTTCTGATAGGTCCATATCTGGCTCATCACTCCATTCATTCAGAGCATCCCATAGGTTCACTGTAGCAGTTTCTAATGGTTCATCTTGTTGGACATTTACCAAGAGAACACAGTAAAATATTTTCCTGTTTTTTAAAGCACGACGGAACAATCAAATGTGTTGTTACTGATGAACATTATAGACATTCCCCAGTGTCAGGAGGTCTTGAAATACCGTGTATACTCACTTTTACTGGCAGTGAATGCCTCATTTTACCGTTACAGAGACTGATCGAATAAAATTGGTAATTTGAACAACCATTTTGCTCCCAGTACACATGTGCAGTTATTAGACGTAAGATCAAAAAAATTGGGGGGGGGGGTTATTACGGTGAATATGTTATTTCATGTTCAGAAATTTCTGAACATGTATTATTTTGTGTTTTTTATTTATTTTTATTTAAAAAAATTTGTTTGTTTGTTTTTAGGAGAGAACAGGCACAATAGCACCACCTCTGGTTGCAAAAAAAGAAAACAAAAACAAGACACAATATAGCATAACAAACCTCCACAGAGGCTGATTTCTTTCTAACACAGTCTGAACATTTAGTTATATAAGATTTTTTTGGGCCAAAGGCACTAATCTCAGCCCTATCTCGTAAATGATGCATTATTCAGAAATAAGCTATAGTTCATCTCTTTGAAGTAAGAGATATTAAAGACTGTGAGATAGAAAGGATGACATGCTGATGAGCAGAACTGCTATCAATTGAAGCATGTGGGCACATGACAGGATTTGTTCTTTGACTGTGTGTTCAATTTGACATGACCATGCTTGCCGGTACTAATGTGTGTGTGTGTGTGTGTGTGTGTGTGTGTGTGTGTGTGTGTGTGTGTGTGTCTTTTAAAATGTTGGTGTGGTTTGGGATATCAGGGTTTCACAAACTCCATAAATTGGTTTTACATTGACTGTAGGTTGGTGAACCATAATATTAATTAGCATCATTAATAACCACGTTAGTGGAATGCCCTCATACAGACACTAACAGTAGTGTGTGTGCGTGTGTGTGTGTGTGTGTGTGTGTGTGTGTGTGTGTGTGTGTGTGCTGAATCAAGCCTCGCTCATTTTCCTTCACCCTCATTTTTTAATATTCCTTTAGACACAGAGATCAATTATGTCTTATCACCAACACTGCTTTTATTTATTCACACTGCCATCTGACCTGAGACTAGTTCAGTGCTTTCCCGCTGTACTCCTCTCCAACACACAGAACACAAACACAGATCCCAGACCAGTTCTGATTGTCCCCGTTGATATGGATGAATCTAATGATGCATAATGATGTACTACAGAGAATGAATATGCTTGCAGGACCATCAAGTCATGAATAGAAGGAAGCACAAAATGTTTAAGCGTCCTGTCTATGGGAGATAACATTCATTGCTCCACCACTGATGAGGATATTTCACATTTTTCACTGGTAAAGATCGGACTACGGTTGCTGAACGAGATAAAAGCTTGCTTGTGCATCATAAAATTTAGCTTTCACAGTCCAAAGCAGGTGTTCATGTTCTCATATTCACATTTATTCTATTCATACCCATCTTTGATCTGGATCATCTCCAAAATCGCAGGAAGCATTCCTTATCCAAAGCCCCACTTCCAGTAAACATTTTACGAAGATCCAGAGATAACTTTTTGCAAATTTCAGAAAGTGTATAGTACTGGCTGCAAGGCCTGCTGTAACACCACAGCTACAATAAAAACCTTTTGCATAGTGATAAAGAATCCTTTTAAAAATTCCTGTATCTAAAATTTGATTGGCCATTATGGACAGTGGTAGCCTAGTGGTTAAGGTGCTGGATGGTAAGGTGCCCCACTCTCAATGGGTTGTCACTGTCTCCCCAGTGCAGCTAACTGGGTTATCAAAGGCAGGCCATGTGTCTCTCACTGTCTATGGTGTGAAGTTCATGTAAAAGAACCATTGCTGACTTTCATCAAGAGAAGCTGCATGGTCGTCAGCGTGTTTCTGCTCTGTGATGGCCTGGTGAGCTGTCCAGGGTGTACTCTGCCCTTGCCCCGAGTCGGCTGAGATGGGTGTCAGCCTCCCTGCGACCCTAATTAGGATTAAGCGATACAGAAAATGAATGAATGGATGATTTACATCATTCAAGATCTAAGAGAGTCTTTTTTTCCCAAGGGCCCATCTCTGGTAGACATTTTACAAAAATTCACTGATTGCTTTTCTGTTCTACAACACCTCCAAAAAAAATGTCTAATAAAAATGTTTCATAAAATTCCTGGATCCAATGTTTGATCCATATTATCATTCACAACCTAATGGGGCCTTTCTTTTTGAAAGCTCCACCTCTGGTAGCAATCGCTGGAAAATCCAAACTTTTTTTTTTTTTTGAACGTAATCGTGCTAATAAACACAGAAATAAAAACATGAGGGTGAGCTAAAAAAATTGATGATGGAATGGTTGAACTTGACTTATTGTCGTTTATTTTTCAACACAATCTCCTAATCCTAGACCCCCATACTTATCCCATCAGTGTTGCAGGGTTTGGATCCCCCTAATTATAGAAACTCTTATCCGGAAGGTCACAAAAGTCTTCAACCGCAGATATGACCTATTGACAGCCAAGATTGTTTTGTGGACTGTTTTCTCTTCTTTCACAGGAGATACTCACAGTCTGCTGATTGCTGGCTGAAGGTGGAGGTACACCCTGAATAGCTGGCATGCCCATACCAGGCACAACACACACACACACACACACACACACACACACACACACACACACACACACACACACACACACACACACACATTCAAACCTATACCTGGGGCAATTTTAGCAGCTTGATGTGTATGTCTTTAAACTCTGGGAGGAAACCAAACTACCTGGAGAAAAACCCACACAAGCATGAAGAGAACATGCGAACTCCACATAGAAATCCCTCGCCAAGCCTGAGACTCAAACCCAGGACCTTTTTGATGCGAGGTGGAGATGCTATACTAGCAGTTCTCCACCGTGCCGCTTTCCACACCTTCTTACATACTTGTAATGTTAAACTTGTAAGGATTTAAGTATGAGCTGCATTTTTCTCAGTCTTTCAGCTGCAGACTTCCCGGATTGTTTATTTGGCGACTCTGTCTATCTGGTTGTGCTCACTAAGCTTTCTCCATTTTGCTATGAACAGCTTTTGAAAAGGAAAACAGTCTGAAGCCAACCAGCACACACTGAAGAGTGATAATAATGGGGGGAAAGATGACATGTGGAGCCCTGAGTGGCTGTTAAAACAGAGGAAGTGACTGCTTCCATCCGGAAAACCAAAGGCTGAATGGAATAATTATGGCTTAAATTTGTGCTTATAATAGGCCATTTGAAAGACATAAGCCATGATTAGAGAATTAGCAGGTTCACGGCCATCAGTGCTTCAGTATAAACAGGAAATAAAAGCTAATGACACCTTCAATCTGAAGTCATATTTTCTCCATTTTCTTCCCCGCATGCTGCTACAGCTTGTGACTTTCTGAAATTGGCATCCTTTGGCTATTAATTCGTACTTCACACACTCATGCTCATGCATGTGTCCTCGTTTACCTCATATAAAATGGAAAACTTTCCAGCTCAGAAACTTTTAAAAAACATTATGGCTGCACTTGTTTTCCGTTGTATAAAAATAAATAAATAAATAAATAAATAAACCAAAAACAAAGGAACAAAAGCACTGTGACAGGAATGAGCATTAAACCTCTAATTAAAACCAGCTAACTTAGCTGTCTCTAAATGTTTCTTTATTCTTTAATTACTTTCTTTCTTCTTTCCTTTTTTAAAATTAGTTGTAAGTTGTTATTTTATCTAAATTAAGGACCATCCTGCTTGCAACATACAAAAGCATAAAATAAAATGAATAGTGAACCTGCTGCTTTTGCTATTATGCTCGTACAGAGCTAGCAACTGTGCTGAGGTAGTTAGCATTATTGCTAAACATTACATAACAAATAGTTGTCAGGGTATCAGTGAAAGGGATTAGATTGGTGCCAATGAGACTAAATAAGTGAATTCTATGCTCTGCATTTGTTAATTTTTTGCCTTACGGCTTGTTTTCCATCTTTATTTTATTTTATTTTATTTTATTTTTTTTATCATTGTGCAGTCATGCTTGAGACATGCTAATATACAGAGATTAAGCATGCAGCTTGATAAACACAATATTCCATGAGAACACACTAAATGTTAAGTGAAGACGTCAAAGTGAAGGATCTGTTCATAGAACTGTACTGTACATTTATTCAGCTGTTGTTTGTTGGTTGGTAAACGGAAGACGTCTACTTTTTCAGTCTAGCTGTCGGTCAACAACACCACAGTACTGAGAGACTGATGAGTAAAGATCCACTAGTTAATGCCACCATGCAAAGTTTTTCATCAGTGTGAATAATGATTCCAAAGTTCTTCTCATGGCTAAAAAGGAGAAGTTTGTATGCTCCCATGGATACTGAATGTCAAGAAAAAAAAGGAAAAAAAAAAGGAAAAAATCAGATAATCTACAAAAAAAAAAAAAAAAAAAAAAAAAAAATGGTTTACTGTATTAATCCTTTGGGGAAGTCTTGTGTCACACTGCTTTCACTGCTAATTTCAACTAGCATTAAAAAATTGATAAATTGATCAAGAAAATTGATTCACTGGCACACTATACGTATACTTATAAATATAAAATTAATTGTGGATAGCAAACCCCTTGTGGATCAATGAAAAATCCATATTCTGCCATGGAAAACCCCCAAAATTTGGTGCACAGTGGCATTACGTTGAGAAAATTCTGGGGAAATTGTGCGAAAGTTCATTCACAGATGACGTTGCATCTTATTGATGGCAAGCCCCTTGTGAAGTAGTGAAAAAGTCCCTGCTCTGCTATGAGAAAGCCAAATAATTGACTTATTACAGAAATAAATGAAAAACAAAAACAGGAAGTGCAAAACAGTATGATGTAAATAATATTCCCTGAAAGCTTGGTTAAAATAAAGTTGCCTAGTTGAGAAGCAGCTGAAGGTCACACGAATGGGTGACGATGGCAACGACACAGACCATGATGATGCAAGACGGCGCGTAATGATCCCTACGTCGTTCCAGCTTTGCAAGCAGGCAATTCAATAAGACAAAAAAAAAAAAAAAATCAAAGTATTTATAAAAGCATATGTTTATATTTTGGACCAAGACATCAATTTAGGCTAGTTTTCTGCCCATTATTCCATCATTCATCTTCAGTATATATCTGACCCTAATTAGAGATGCATGAATTTAGAACTTTGAGCTGCTCAGAAGATGTACAATCCAAAGTGGGGAGTAATTTCATTCATCTATTAATTCAATCTTTGAGTGTCCCTCCATTCTAACCTGACTTTTGGTAACTCAATTGCTATATATTTCCTGTCAGGGTCTTTACATTTGTGGTCACTCAGTCTTCCCCGAACCCTCCAGATGAAACGGTGTTTCTGTGTGGTGTTTGCATGTTTGCAGGGGTTTCCTCTGGGTACTCCTACAAGCATGCAAACTCCACACAGAAACACCACTGCCAACCACAGGGCTCAAGCCAAAGACCTTGCTGTGACGAGAGTGCACTAATTACTACTATGTATACAGTGCTCTGTGCTATTTGAATAGTGAAATTAAATTTGTTGCTCAAGAATACAATTTATTCAATTTAATTAAAAAGCTTTTTAATATTTATATTCTCCCAAGGGCTATACGTACTGCACTTTCTTAGCGGAAAAATCTGTTTACGCATTCATTCATTTTCTAAGCCACTTAATCCTAATTAGGGT
>CM045744.1:28078975-28113975 GCA_024760905.1 Plotosus lineatus | reverse complement strand
AAAAAATGGACCATTAATACTGAATTATTTGCATTCACAAATTCATACTTGTGTAGTTCATGTTTCCACTCAAAAAATTAAACCATATAAAATGTTATATTTACTTAATATTTTTAAGTCAACTGCTTTCAGACAATGCACAGCTCTGAGATCTTGGACCATATGTCTGTCAATCTCCACATGACATGTGCCCACAGGAGTCAGGCATGAGAACAGGAGGAAGGAAAAAAAAGAGGGAGCCCCAAAGGGGCAATGCCAAGGCTGGGGGTATTGGGGTTGAATGGCAACACTCTTTGGGGGTTCTAGGCTTTGACCCCTAGAAGCTGGAGCATTTTTAACATTGAAGGAGTCATTCTAAAATGTAAGAGCTATGGAATTTGTGGTATTTATAAGTTTATTCTCAAGAAAAATGAACAAAGTAATCATATTTGAATTTAATAAAAAATCAACTTAATATAATATTTGTTTATTAAGAGTAAATATAGCAGCTTGTCTGTGTTATATACAATAGCACTGATGTTGCTGGGTTTGTTTGCACTTGCATTAATTTTGGGTGAGGTATCAGCTGATAACCATTTGTAATGTCTGAATAAGCATTCAGGTGCTGTTCCTTTAAATATTTTCCCCCAATATAAAATCGAGCCAATCAACACGAATGTCAATTTTAGGACATGGCACATTTAACCAATCAACACAAAGGTCAACTTTAGCACATGGCACAAAAGCACATGGCCAGGAATGTCTAATTTATGAAGTTAGTGAGGAGGAAAATCGGGTGAAAAATACTCATCATCACTTTCTGATAGGTCCATATCTGGATCAACGCTCTATCTATTCAGAGCATCCCATAGATTTGCTGTAGCAGTTTCTAATGGTTCATCTTCTTGGACTTTTACCAAGAGAACACAGCGAAACATTTTCCTGTTTTTTAAAGCATGGCGAGACAATCAAATGTGTTGTTACTGATGAACATTATCGACATTCACCAGTGGCAGGGGACATTGAAATACGTGTAAACTCACTTTTACAGGCAGTGAACGCCCTATTTTACGGTTACAGAGACTGATTGAATAAAATTGGTAAGTTTGATCTATGATTTTTCTCCCAGTATACATGGGCGGTTATTAAACCTAAGATAAAAACACTGGGGGACGACGACTCTCTCTCTCTCTCTCTCTCTCTCTCTCTTTTTACATGATTCACAAAAAACAAAACAAAAAAAAAAAAACCCTTGTGCTTGAAAAAAAAAACATGGGGAACTGCATCTCACTGCGGCGAATTCTCATGCCTTTGGAGTTGGGGTTGGGATCACTGTTAGTATATCTTCATACAAGTACTACAAGATATTGTCCCTCGGTGGCCAGTAATTTTGGTTACTTCCAATTTGATGCATACATTTTACCTGAACATGAGTTTCGTTCATCTTTTGTATGATTCCAGGATCATCATATTTCAGAGCACACCACTGGCTGATGATACCGGGGTTTTGCCATGGAATTTCTGACTTGTTCTGACCCTTATCTTCCTGTATGGGCGCCACTGCCTGAACTTGGAAGGCAAAGGTTTTGGATATATAACATTGGCACTCCAGGAGCTGCCTTGTTGTGCAAAGGCAGCTCAGATCACGGTAACTAATATGTCCCCAGGTGACTGTGACCAGGTGATGAATGTGCATGGTTGATGGTACCACTGGGAGACCTGCTGGCATGTTCTTTAAGGCTATATCGATATCATCCTCACTTACATAGAACAGCTTTAGTGACGTCTGTGCATCCACCAGTTTCATGAACAAGAGCTCAGCATTTGGTATGTATACTCCCCTGACTGACAAGTCTGTCTGTGGTCCTTTTCAGGAGGCCTTCAACTCTATCTGGAGCACCCTTGCCAAGGGAGGCCTCAAAAATGTTACAGGTGCCTGAGTGGAAGCTAAACTCCAGCAGCTTGTTACCAAAAAAAAAAAAAAAAATTGCCCTTTTGTCTGTACTGTGTACACGGCCCATCACTAAAAAATGCACCACAGTCCCATTAGGATAGACAGCCTTGACCAGATTGAGAATCGGTAAAGATGGCTCCATATTGCTGCAGGGCCTTTCCATTTTGAAGAGCTGATTGTGCCAAAGTACACACTTCCATTCCTCCAAAATGTAAAACTCCAGTGTGAAGTGTTGCCTGCTCTTTGGGCAGTTCTGGCTTAGTGGATAAAGCAATGGATTTCTAATGAGCCATTTAATCAGCCATTTAATCCCAACTAGCACCACAGTTGGGCCCTTGAGCAAGGCCCTTAACACTCAATTGCTCACTATAAAAAAGATGATAATTGTAATTCGCTGTGGATAAGGGTGTCTGCCAGCTGTTCTAAATGGAAATATAAAATGCTGCTGGTTTGATGCAAAATGAAGAGTTTGAATTTGAGAGTGGTATCCACAGGCATAGTTTTCAGAAAAATCTACATGAATTTAGCATTCATAGTCTAAGGAATAGCTTTTGTAGCAGATGTAGAAAAGTGTAGACAGAGTGTAATAATGTACAGTAGGCCCTTGACCATTCGTGGTTTTGCACTCGCACTCCCATATACGCACGGATTGCCGACAAATCCGGAAGGAACTGGCACGTGATTCAAATTTAGCCATTGGCTGAGAGCTTTTGTTTCTCCTTCCTGCTGATTGGTTGCAGATGATGTGTACGCCCCTTTTTTCTCATTCGCAAACAAGTTATTAATGTGCATTTTTTTGTGTGTTTTTAATTATCAGGTCAGTTCTATGATGCCACCTAAATGTCATGCATCTTCTCAGGCTTCTGGTAAGGAGCTAAGCGCCAGAAAAAGGTAATGATGCTGCATGAAAAAGTAGAACTTCTTGATATGATACAGGAAGGAAAATATTACTTAATCATTACTACATTTTACGACATTATTACTGTAAGTAATACTGTCTATAGAATATGTTTAGGAAGCATATCTTAGCGGCTGTAATATTATACATAGGATTTTACTTCCGTGTTAATAATTCGCACATGTAATATGATGCATAGGTTTTTACTTCCGGGTAAATAACTCGCGGAATTTCTTGATCCGCAGGAAGGACCAGAACCAAACCCCGAAAAACAAGGGCCTACTATATTCAGGTATATGATATACACTCTATATGGTATATGGATATCCCTCCACTCAAATCATGGTTTAAATAGTCTAATTACCATGTAATTACACTTATACAGGTTTATTCATCATGCCATTTCTATAGAATAGCAATAGTTAATTAACAGTTACAGATCAATTGAGTAATTCCCTGATCTGTATCATTTAAATCATGCATTTATGTAATTACTACCTTATTACACTTGTGTATCTATCTATCTATCTATCTATCTATCTATCTATCTATCGATCTATCTATCTATCTATCTATCTATATATGCAATTTATGTGAAATAACAATTTAATTTAGTTCATATGTCACTCTGTGTTTAGACAATCATTTTGATGAAATATTGACAAGGAGGAGTTAAAACTTATCACAGGGTCTTCAAGGTTCCCCCCAAAAAGGAGATGCCCTCCAGAAATGTGAGTCATGTGACTCTGGAGCAAATCATTGCTGATTTATAGGAGTTTTATCAGTGGGTAACAGTTGACAATGATTTCTCGGACACATAAAGTGAATAAGTTCATGTATTAATGTTTTAAATAGTTTTTTAAACAGCTTTATCGTGTTTTAATGATTAATTTTTAACAAATGATGCTGAAATAATATAACATGTATTCAATTAATTCAGTTAAGTTTTAAGAGCAAACATGACATTTTAAGAAATCGGACAACACAAAACCTGCAAATTCCAATAAATAATTTGCATTTTTTGATAAATATATTATGGAACCTGTTACCTTCTTGCATGAAAAGAAAGAGAAATATAATCCAATATTAAATTTAGCATTGTTTGAAGTAATGACCAATAATATTTCATTAAATTGATGAATACACTCCACGGACTTGAAATGTACGACTAATTATAGAATCATCCTGAAGCAAGAGCCACATAATTACACTAGTGACATACAACACAGCTAAGTGTCTAATAATACATGTAAGTCTCACGCTCATTTGCATAAAGGAGCAACAGAGCAGCAGTCAGTGTTTTTTTACTGGAACATATTGAATGTATGTGCACTATTGACCACAGTTGTGCTCCAAATTTTCCACTTTTTTTTTTGAGGGGGGGGTGGTTGCTTTTTTGTTTTTTGTTTTTTAGTTTCAGTCTTGAATTATGTCACAGTCAGAAAAAAGGTCACTATTTTGGCAAAAATCATTAAACCTTTCCCCGTAATCTGTCTAGTTTTTTAGAATTTAGTCATAGCAACATTTTTCTTCTTCTTCTTTTCCTTTCGGCTGTTCCCTTCAGGGGTCGCCCCAGCAAATCATCTGCCTCCATCTCACCCTGTTCTCAGCATCTTCTTCTCTTACTCCAACGACCTTCATGTCTTCCTTCACCACATCCATAAATCTCTTCTTTGGCCTTCCTCTAGGCCTTCTGCCTGGTAGTTCCAACCTCAGCATCCTACTGCCAATATACTCACTATCCCTCCTCTGTACATGTCCAAACCATTCTCTCTCATTTTCCTCATTCATCAGCTCTTCAAAGTACTCTTTCAATCTTCCCAGCACACTTCTGTCATCAGTCAATACATTTCCCTCTCTGTCCTTAATCACGCTAACTTGCTGCACGTCTTTCCCATCTCTAACGCTCTGCTGTGCCAATCTGTATAAATCATTTTCTCCCTCCTTACTGTCCAACCTAGCATACAAGTCACCATACACCCTCTGTTTGGCCTTTGGCACCGCTACTTTGGCCTTACACTGTACTCCCTGTACTCCTGTTTACTCTCTTCGGTCTTCTCAATGTCCCACTTCTTCTTTGCGAACCTCTTCCTTTGTACACACTCCAGCACTTTCTCATTCCACCACCAAGTCTCCTTATCTACTTTCCTTCCAGAGGACACACCAAGTACTCTCCTACCTGTCTCTCTGCTCACATTTGCTGTGGTTGTCCAGTCACCTGGTAGCACTTCCTGACCACCCAAAGCTTGTTTCAACTCCTCCTTGAAGACAACATGATACTCTTCCTTTTTCAGTTTCCACCATTTTGTCTTCTGCTCTGCCTTTGCCTTCTTCACCTTCCTGCTACTACTACTACTTTGCAGTCACTGACTTCCTTCAAACTGCATCATCTACACAAGATGTAGTCTACCTGTGTGCTCCTACGTCCACTTTTATAAGTCACCCTATGCTCCTGTCTCTTCTGGAAGAAAGTACCACAGCCATTTCCATCCTTTTTGCAAAATCGCTCAACATCTGTCCTTCTGTGTTCCTGTCCTGGATACCAAACATCACTTCCTCGTCCCCTCTATTGCCTGCACCAACATGTCCATTGAAGTCTGCACCAATGACCACTCTTTTACCTCTCAGGGTACTCTGCATCATTTTATCTAACTCACTCCAGAATCTCTCCTTCTCTTCTTGCTCACATCCTGCCTGTGGGGCATAAGCACTAACAACATTGAACATCACACCTTCAATTTCTAATTTGAGACTCATCACTCTATCTTACACTCTTTGCACTTCTAGAACATTCCTGACAAACTCCTCCTTCAAGATGACTCCTACTCCAATTCTCTTCCCATCCACACCATGATAAAACAGCTTAAACCCTGCTCCTAAGCTTTGCTACCTTTCCACCTGGTCTCCTGAACACACACACACACTATGTCCACCTTCCTCCTCTGCATCATGTCAGCCAGCTCTCTATCATTTCCTTTCATAGCTCCAACATTCAAAGTCCCTACTCTCAGTCCTAGACTCATGCTTTTCCTCTTCTCTCTCTGCCTATGGACATGCCTCCCACCTCTCCTTCTTCGACCAACAGTAGTCCAATTTCCACCAGCACCCTGTTGGTTAACAGCACTGATGGCAGTCGTTTTTAACCCAGGCCTCGACCGATCCGGTATGGAGGTAATATTTGTGATTTGCATGATAAAGTTTGGCATTGGTTTTACATCGGATGCCCTTCCAGACACAACCCTCTGCATTTATCCGGGCTTGGGACCGGCGTGAGGGAGAGACACTGGTTTGTGCCCCCCCACACCTACAGCTGCACTAGTCACAGCAACATTGTCCAAAATTATGGAATTTGATAGGAAACAAAAAATAGCCTGAACTGTTGACCCAATTGAGCAGGACAATGTTAGTGACAGCAACATTGTACTGCTAAATTGGGTCAAAAGTTCAGGCTATTTTTCAATCAATCTAAAGTCGTACTCCATACGCACTTAAAGCTGTTTTCACTAAATGATATCAGTGTACTGTAATAATAATTAAAAAATGAATAAAACCTCACGACAACACAGGTGTTCGTATTGACAAATTACTATTTTGATTGAAATGTGAAATTTATGGGTTAAAAATGAACCAAAGCACCACGTACTGGTTAAATCCTCTGCAACGCCCTGTTGCTGATGTAGAGTCAGCTTTTTGGTACTTCTTTAATGAATCTCATCTCATTTTCTTAACCATTTTTCATTTATTGGGTTCATGTGGAGGCTGGAGCCGTAGCATGAAGGCTGCATACACCCTAAACTGCTCACCAGACCATCCCAGGGTCAACACATACACACACACACACACACACACACACACACACACACACACACACACACACACACACACACATCTAGAGACAACTGAGAGTATCCAATTAGTCTTATGTGCAAATTAGATCTTCTGGGACTCAACATAGAAACATCTCAACATCCTCACCAACCACAGAGCTTGAAAGGAGGACGTTCTTACTGTGAGGCAGAATTGCAAACCACTACATTACTCTGCCGCCTACTTCTCTAATTTTTATTTTTAAAAATGATGTAGGAGTTTCACCCTTCACCATCTTTCGACTTGAATGTCTGTCTGTTATATTTCATTCACTTAGTGTATACTAATCAAGACTCACCGAGCAACTCTGACCTCACATGTCCCTTCCTGACCCCCCCCCCCCCCCCCCCCAGTTATGCCCTTCATTTTTGTCGAATTTTATGAAATTACCAGACATTAAAATGCTTACTTATAGTTGTCTTGTAAAAAAATGAAAAGAAAAAAGTTCAGGAAAGCCTGTACCGTTGATGTGCCTGTATACAGTACTGGGGTTGCAAAGGTTGGTGTTTTTTAACAGCTGTATATTTTGGGTTTTTTTGAGAACTTTTGTTCAGAGAATCTATCTAAGCAAACTTACCATTCCTCATCATTTATTTCTTCCTTTATTTGGCCATCTAACTGTTATTGATATGCAATAAATGTTCTTACATAGGATATAATGGCTCCCAAAGCCTGCTTTGATTTTGATAAACTGTTTCCAGTTAAAGAGCGGGTAAACAGTCCCAGCTGAAAATGGCACGTTGGTTCTTTCGTCATTACGATAAAAGTGTATTTTTTAATAAAATGTTTATCTCTGAATATGTAAATATTTTGAAGATTCAAATGGTGGAATTAACACACACATACCTAAAGCGCACACACACACACGCACGCACGCACGCACACACGCACACACACATACATACATAGAGAAAATCAGCTGGGATTTAAAAAGCTCCAGAGATGAGAGTGAGAACGGGGGCGGCTGAAGATGTAAGTCATCAAGTGTATGGGTGGAGATGAAGTGCTTGTGTTTCTTGTGGCCTGTCATCTCCGAGACACATAGAGAGACAGATGGTGTTCGAAATGTGCTTGGTTGTTTTTTTTTAAATGACATTTAATCTTTATTATAAATAAAAAGAAAAGGGAAGGCAGTTTTATGACTACCAGAAACTTAAACACATGTAAATAATTACCATCTCGGAGACATTCAAGCTTAAAATGTACTATTTACAATCAGCCACTCATTCGCCAAACCACTGAATCACTCTTGAGTCGCAAGGAGGCTGGTGTCTATCCCAGCCATCACTGTGCCAAGACGCCCTGAACAGCTTACCAGACCACTGCAGGGAAGCACACCCAAACTTTCACACCCACCCTCACACCTAGGGACAATTTAGAATAGCCAGTCTAACAGGCAGCCAGTCTGGACCATGCAAACTCCACACAAAAACGACCAACTCCCAGACTCAATCCCAGGACTTTCCTGCTGTGAGGGAGACATTCTAACCCTTACGCCATTATGCAATATAATTGTAAATGACCTGCTATAACACCATATTATTGTTCCATACTATGCAATTGTGATTTTAAGGGTTGTCAGTCTGTCCCTGTGCCTTGAGGTTATAACAGTCTCTCGAAGAGGGTGCAAGAGTACATACAGTACATTCTGTACTCAAACAGTGGCAAATCATTTTCTGAGCCACTGAAAGATAATTGATAGTGCGGCTTGATCCCCCGACCCTGGGATCAGTAATCTAGAACCCTATCATCGGGTTGCCACTTGTCACGCAGATATTTGTGAAAAAACAAACAAAAAAGCACTCTTAAAATGAGAAGCTTTGGTGCCCAAATGGTGCATTGACAAGGTCTGCGACCATTAACCCAGATATCACAAGTTTGAATACAGATTAATACCACAGCCGGCAGTAGCCGGGAGTCCATGGGAGTTAATTGGCTGAGCTCTCACAGGAGAGAGGGACGGTATACGCTCACTTCCCTGTCACTCACAATGATCGCCAATCAATCACGAGCGTGTGCTCATTTGTATGAGGATATAGATAGCGTTTTCCCTCCGAGTGTGTTAGACCGCCCCCAAATGAGCATGCACTGCGGTTCTAAAAGAGGCAGGTTGCATGGCATGTTTGCATTGCATGCATATGCATGACTTCGCCCTCCCCCCTCCCCCGCACACACACTTGGATGTTGATGGTCATGGGATAGTTAAGGCAATACCTCATAGATGGGAATTGACTATGACTAAATTAAGGGAGAAAATTGATGATTTTTTTTTTTTTTAAGTAGAAGCCGAGATTTAATGTATTTACTCAAGAAAATATAAAAAAAAAATACAATCTCTGAAATATATTGAAAAGAATTAAAGTGAATGAAGCCCCTTTGAAGGACATTCTCCACAGACAAATTTCCATCACTTTTTCTGCTTCGTTATAAAATGAATCACAGTGTTTTCGTCTCGTTACGTGGCGTTGGTCATATGTGATGTCTGCTGATGGATGCATTGGTCTCAACTTTTTGAGATGTTACTGTCATTTAGGTTAAAGTTAGTCTTGAGAAGAAGGGAACGAGCAGTATTGGAAAATAATAGAGCAAAAGCACAAAGCACGTTTATGGAACACAAACAACCAGCAGAATATAAACCAAAACATTACAAATTGTTCATCATCATCATCATCATCATCATCATCAGTTCATTTTCTGTAGCCGCTTAATCCTAATTAGGGCAGAGTACACCCTGGACAGCTCACCAGGCCATCGCAGGGCAGAAAGACACTGGCGGCTATGCAGATAATCTTGTTGAAAATGAGCAATGGTTCTTTTACAGCCTCACACCATAAACAGTGAGAGACATGGCCGGCCTTTGATAACCCAGTTAGCTGCACTGTAGGGACCACAGTGACCCCAACCTGAGGATCAGCGATCCAGCACCTTTACCACCAGGCCACCACTTCTCATTAGAAATTGTTAAAGACTAAAATATAATAATAATAATTATAAATGATAAGAAGAAATACCAAATTTAAACTTTGACCAGATCGATCTCCAGCTATACATAAATATATGTATGTATAGCTATTTATCTATCTAGATATATTACTATAAATAATAAATACACTCTCTCTCTCTCTCTCTCTCTATATATATATATATATATATATATATATATATATATATATATATATATATTTTTACTTTTTGACCTAAAAGAAAGAATATTAATCAAAAGGAAATTAGAAATCTCAGTATTTTATCTGGTCTCCTTTGGCCTTTGTGTCCAGAGTATCTGTAGCGCTGTTACAAATTACAGTGGTACCACGACTTACGAGTATCCCTTAGAAAGAATTTTCCATGATACGAGCTTCGATCCAATCAAAAATCTGCCCCATCCAACAAGCAAATTTTCGACTTATGAGCTCAGCTGGGGAAATGGCTCTTCTGGGCCGATTAGCCTTGTATTCTTCCACGTGTATCCGCTCTGTGAATGCCTTGTGCAGTGCTTCCCAATTATTTTCTGTGATACCCCCTATATGAAGAAAAAACATTTTACGCCCACCTCCAAGTGATCCGTGTACGACTATAGATAGTGTTTACTGCACTTCATATTGTTTGCTTGGTGCTTTTTCCCTACAACAAAGGGAGCACAGTGAGAGCATCACTGCCACCTAGTGTAGAGGATGCGCAATCACACTAAAATCTGGTCCCACCAGTACTGTATGTTAAAAAAGCATGTTTCCCAGGGTCAGACGCACCAATTAACCTTGTATTCTTCCGCATGTACTCCTCCGTGCTCCTTCCCGTGCTGGCAACGTGCACGTGCACAAAATTTTTCTTCTTTGTGTGGTTTGGATTTTGTGACTTTTTTAGTGTTAGTTTTTAATGTGTATATCCCAGTGTTTCTACCGTAGGTCGTAAGAAGATGGCCGATGAATTCAAGAGGAGAAAATCGATTTCTCTTGAAAAGAGGCTTGAAATCATCGATAAACATGAACAAGTAGTCCGCGTGGCCGATCTGTGTAAGGAGTTTGGGAAGAATGCATCAACCATCTGTACAATTCTCAAACAGAAGGCCATGTTGAAGAGTGTTAAAGCAGCAAAGGGGGTTAGTGTTTTATCTGAGGAAAGATCAGGACTCAGTGATGAGGTGGAGAAGCTTCTCCTATTGTGGATCAAGTCGAAAGAGACCAACGGCGATGGGAGTGCGGCCACTCAGCAGAAGACAAGTGATATGAATTAGTGAATTGAAATAAAACAGGTAACCCCCCCCCCAATAAATAAATAAATAAATAAATAAAACGTTAAAAAAAAGTTTGTTAAGTGCTATTCTTAAGTTCAGAAGCACTTACTGTATTGTTTAATGACATTGTTTATTCTTGTTTTATTATTATTTATTGGTAATTACAGTAATAGAAATCTCATCAATGTCATAGTATTAATGTTACTGCACGTGCTATTATTGTGAAATGTTTATTGTTCTGTGTTTATCTTAAATATTAATGTAAATAATGTTAAAAATACATGTTTGTGTCAGGTTATATGAGTTTGGGAGGGGGTTGAGAGAGAGATTTCCTTTCGGCCTTTTCCCTTTATCAGGGGTCGCCACAGCGATTGATTCGCACATTTGATTTGGTATAGGTTTTTACGTCGGATGGCCTTCCTGACACAACCCGAAAGCAAGGGACAGAAACACGCTGACAATTTTGCAGCTACTCTTTACAAAAGTCATCCATGGTTCTTTTACATGAACCTCACACCATAGACAGTGAGAGACATGGCCCGCCTTTGATAACCCAGTCAGCTGCACTGGGGTGTGTGTGTGTGTGTGTGTGTGTGTGTGTGTGTGTGTGTGTGTTGGGGGGGGGGGGGGCACAGTGACAACCTTGTGGAAAGTGGGACTTGAACCCCGAACCTTAGGAACAGTGATCCAGCACCCTATACCACTAGACCACCACTGCCCATGGATTGACTGGTTTTCTATTGCTTCCGATGGGAAGTTTTATTTCATCTAACGAACATTTCCATTACGAGCTCGCCCTCGGAACGGATTAATTTCCTAAGTCGAGGCACCACTGTATTTGGAACACAACTCTGCAGATAGTGTGGACACAAATATGTAAAAACACTTCTCCTACTTGTGACTGGTGCATTATGAAGGTATCATTTATTATTCGTGAGCAAATAAATTGTTACAACAGAATGAGTCAGTCCTGCAGGCATTTTACTCATTAGTGAAGTTAATTAAACTGAGGAGGCAAATACGAGAACTGAAAAAAAAAATCAATCACATTTATTTGTGTAGTTTAAGTACCTTTTACAAACAACCTTTTTTTTGTCACATGAAGATTGCAGGACTATGATAGAAGGCACTGGTGTAGTTCAAAGGAGGTGGATTTGAAAGCTGTGTAATAATGTTCACGTATAAAGCATGTGATGTACATCTGTTACATGAAAAAAGTTTGGGTCTGTCAATCAAAATGTATGATGTTCATAAGAAAGTGATACAAAAGTTACAAGACGTGAAATGTATGATATTCTTGTGATGTACGATCACCATACATGGCACAGGTACGCCCAATCCAAAACCGTCATAAAAATATCACTCTGTGGGTTTACTGCAGACTAATCATTGGGCTCGCGTAAGAACACTGTGTAGCTCCAAGTGCATCAAAAAGCCAAAACCTGGACCTGGTGTTACAGATCTACGAGCTGGAAAGCGATTTAACATCATAAAACCCCTATAACAGATGTCCACGATGGCAATTTCCATAGCATCACACATAAGCTGTATTGTAATGGCCGCAATCTAAATTTGTAGGAACCTGCCCAATTTTCTGTTGTGTACCTGGATGACATTAACACTAAAGCAGTGCTTCTCAATTACCCCCACCCCCCCCCACCCCCGGAAGAAAAAAAAACAGTTTTTGTGACCCCCTGGTGCCCCGCCCGGAAGAAAAAAAACAATTCATGCCCCCCCCTTCCCCCTGCAAGCATCTATAAATAGTGTTACAGTATTTGTCGATAAAATTGTTATTAGTACACCTCTGCATAACATTGTATCTTTATTAACATCAAAAACAAAAAAATAAATGTAAGTTGAACAAAGAAAAACTTCATTAATGTTGTTTTTAAATCTGTAATAGAAAAGACTTAAAGTGCACCAATGTGCCTGAAATAAAAAAAAAATAAAAAAACATATTTTTTTTAAACTCATTCACCTTATTTATGTCTTAATATCTCCATCTCTCTCTCCACCGTTCTCTACGTTCCTGTTAGGATTTTTTCCATGTTGTTTTTTGAGGTGTTGTTTACTGCACTTCATATTGTTTGCTTGTGTGAAAAACCGCTAAACCACAGCACGACAATGAGAGTGCCAGTGCCAACTAGTGGAGTGGAGGTGCAATTACACTTAATTCTCGTACACAATTCCAGAAAAGCATGTTCCCCAGGGTCATACGCGCTCCCCCTGGCATCACACCGCGCCTCCCCGGACTCCAAGGGGGGGGGAATCGCACTATTTGAGAAGCACTGCACTAAAGAGAAAGTTTGTGAGATTCATTATTATTACCTGGACATTTAACGCAAAACAGAAAATAAATGTCAAAGCACAGTAAAAATAAAATACACTGTTGCCTCCCCCATAAAAATGATTAATTCATTTTTAAATAAATAAACAAACAAACAAACAAATAAATAAATAAATAAATAAAATCCCATGTCGATGTTTTGAACTGGGAGCGAAAGCAGAAGATAGTCCAGGAATACAGAAACATTATAAAGACATAAAAAACAGAGACTCTGCACTCACCAAGGCATCATTTTTAGGGATATGAAATGTTTTGATATTATTGTGAACTGCGATCTTTTCATTTCATGAGAAACAATTCTTGGAATCGTTTTTTATTGTTATTATTTTACTTTTCAATGTATTTCACCACGCTTCAGAAGAATTTATTTTTACACTGGAAGCAGATCTGCTTGTCCATTCAGCAAGGGCACACACACACACACACACACACACACACACACACACACACACACACACACACACACACACACACACACAGGTAAGTGCTAGTCCAGCTCATTAAAACAAGGATGCAGAATGCACACAGTTTCCAGGAAACATTGTACTGCATCCAAATAAACACATCCACATCCACATTCCAGATTATGCAACAGTTTGCACCACAGCAACTGTCACATACACTGTTTTATTAAAAAAAAATGTGTGACTCTTCACTACCTCTCTGCAAAGTGTAGGAATTTTCCTTCTCAAATATGATAAATACACTCTCACACATACACTAGTATCTTAGACATCCAATATATATATATATTATATATATATATATATATATATATATATATATATATATATATATATATATATATATATATATATATAGTATTGTCCAAACACCTTATTTGTTTTACACGTATTTTGTCTTGCGTGCCAGTTTTATGAGAAAGCGGGGCGGAAATTATTTGCAATCCTGTGTTATTGTTAGGGTTACTTTTTTTGTATTTTGGTTAATACTGTACATCAACGACACGTGGGTTTGTCCTGTACAGTCAGAAGGATGGTAGCAAGCCAAGAAAAACACTTTAAGTTAAAGTTGAACTTCTCTCAAGAAACGGCTCTCAATCTGTAGGCCATAAGTCTTTGTTACAATATTCGAAATCCATCCATCCATCCATTATCTATAGTGCTTGAATCCTTCTGAGTCATGGGGGAAGCTGAAGATAATCACAGCTAAGTGGCAGGTTAAGTAAATAAAGCAAAAACAAAACAAAACAAAGCAGCATATATTGTTTTATTTTGCTTGTTGTCTGTTCCTGCAGTGTAGATACTAAATCAATGATTGAAGGATCGACGATGATCCCTTTAGTGGGGTGACATAAACCTAACCCAAGGTGCATAATTGTTTTCATATATAATACAGTGTTAATAAAATAAGCAAAAAAACCCCACTAAGATTGGATTTTTATGCTTAATTTATTACATTTTTGAAATCACGATGGACGCAGTTGAAGTCCAAGCATAAAGTTGAAAGGGTTATGTAACCACGTGCTTATCACAAGCTGGGGTACACCTTGCTGAACACCTCACCAGTCCATCATAGAGCCAATGCACGCATAACTATTCACACTCACACCAAGGAACAATTTGAAATAGATTACAGGGATCAGTCACTTTCCGCGGACCGAGATCCCTCTGCGACCGCCGAATTCCACGAAGTAGGATCGACCCCGCTGACTGATGTATATGCACTTGTATATGTGTATATAATATAAATAAATACATATCCAACACTATAAGTGCTTATAATAACAATTAAACATTCAAAAATAATGCATAAGATGTAAATAAAAGATAAATATACACACATACAGATGTGCGTGCAGGCACTCAGATGTGCACCTCACATAAAAATGTAAGTAGTTTTGAAGAGGAGTTTGGGGTTGTTTTTTTTTGTTTGTTTGTTTGTTTGTTTTTTTTGCATAATTGGCCTTGATTTGTGGTATTTTCCTTAACGTTTCCCCCTACTCTTCCTTAATTTCCTTATTTTTTAATTTGATGAGTATTTAAAAAAAACAAAAACTGTGATGCACTGAAGCTACGTGAATCGAAGCAGGAAGTAGCGAGGGATCCCTGTATATCGAGAAGAAAACTGGGGTATCAAGCAAAAAAACATGTAGGCACAGGGAGAACTTGCAAACTCCATACACGAAACCCCATCCCTGAACCTAAGACTCAAACCTCGGACCTTCTTGCTGTGAGGCGGGCCTGCTTACCATGAAGCCACTGTGGTGAGGATGGACAATTATTCAGATTGACTGTACTGTATATAATGTTTACAGCCCTTTGGCAGACACCCTTATCTAGAGTGACTCACATTTTTTATCTCAATTATATAACTGAGCGGTTGATGATTAATGGTCTGGCTCAATGTCCCAACAGTGGCAACTTGGTGGGACTGGGGCTTGAACCCTTGGCCTTCCAATCAGCAGCCCAACATATCATCCACTAAGCCACCACTGTACATCCTCTCTTACCTTCTACTGTACTGTACAGTATAGTAGGTCACAGAGTCACACACCATGGTACTATAGTCACACCTTTAGGAAATCTAATGACTGACATGAGACTTAATTTGCTGACTGAAAGAGAAATGACAAATGTCAGGGATGGAGAGAAAGGGAGTGAGACAAACGGGACATTCCCCATGTAGCTGCTACGAGCTGCCACTGGTCATTTGGACATATGATCATATGACCACAAAACAGGATGTCCTGGAGTAGATGATGAGCTCGGGACTATTTTCGTTCTCTGTTACTCTGTTGTCAGCTTTTCTTCTGTCTGTCTCTGTCTGTCTTGGTTCCGCTTTACCCTTTCACTTAATGACACTTTTAATCCCTGAGTGTCTCTCGGCTCTACTTGTCCTCAGGCTGCATGCCTTTTGCAGTTAGTGAGAGCACCTGTGAACCCCTGCCAGTCCATGATGGTGAGTCTGAGTCATTGGCCTATCTCCTGTAGAGCTGCATCATCTGACCTCTCAACCAGTGAAATGCACAGGAAGTACAGGAAATGCTGTATGTGAGTGTGTGAGTGTGAATGTGTGTGTGTGTGTGTGTGTGTGGGGGGGGGGGGGGGGCGCTTCCTTGTCAATATTGTCAGCAGCCGTACTGCAAATAACCATACCTCTATATCTAAGCTGTTGTTTGTGTCCGTGTGTGCATGGTCATGCACAACTGTGTGCCTGTTCAGTGTATATTTCAGTCTGGGCGAGGAGAAACAAGCTAACAAGCACAGGGCCATCCATACAGAGAGCCTATTCATCACTGCTATATTTACCCATGCTGCATCACCTCAGCGCAGCTGCCTTCACCACCAGGCAAACACCACAGTGTGTATGCAGAGGTGCACGAGCCAGTGTGACAGATGCCATTTAAATGTTGGCTGCATACGCAATGGAAAAATGTTCAGGACTGAGTAGGTGGAGTTGCTCTGCTTCTTCCATTAGAGAATATACTTACACGCATAAAAAAAAAAAAAAAAAAAAAAAAAAAAAAATCACAGTGATTTCGATGCTATCAAAGGTACAATTATTTACATCTGGGTTTCAAATGATTGAACGTGAATACCACCTCTAAAAGAAAAGTCTTTTTAATATTTTTCCAGCAGATTCTGTCATATCCACTTCCTGATAAGGCTTCCTTATTGCAAGACAGCTACCAACTAACCAGTGAGGGCAAAGGTCACCACAAGCTTCCTACAAGGTACTGTACTGTACATGTAATCAGCCGACTACATTTTTTTTCCCCCCAAATGTTGTGCATGAATATTGAACAATAGCAAAATATGCTTGGAGAAAAGCACTGGGCATCTCTTCACAATCCTGAGCTCAGAGACACGCCTGATTGGCTTGTGTTAATTATGAATGAAAGGGAAGAGAGTGTATGCCATCCCGCCCCATTTAAGAAATGAGCCAATTATCTATATGCATTACTCGAGGGGGATACAATATGATGTGCCAGTCAGGAGCCAATCATTACACTCATCTATAATCATATAAAGTAATTTAAGTCATTAGATGACTTAGCAGCGTACAACTCCTGAGTGTTATGGGCTATACTTGGCAGATTTGTTAGGAGCTGTGGATGATCGATAAGACTGATATAATTAAGCTTTATACTGCACAATATTGTATATATGAACATTATTAGCCTTGATATTTCAGTTCAGTTCATTTTCTGTAACCGCTTCATCCTAATTAGGGTCGCGGGGAGGCTGGTGCCCATCCCAGCCAACTCAGGGCGAGGGCAGAGTACACCCTGGACAGCTCGCCAGGCCATCGCAGGGCAGAAACACGCTGACGGCTTTGCAGCCTCCTCTTGTCGAAAGTCAGCAATGGTTCTTTTACATGAACCTCACACCATAGACAGTGAGAGACATGGCCGGCCTTTGATAACCCAGTTAGCTGCACTGGGGGAGCCTTGATATTTGTGGAAACAAAATCTTAGATATAGATAATTATTAAACCTGATTTCAATTTTGAAAGCATTCAGTGTCAGTGTTTAACGTCTATGTTAAATTATTACCACAAGCAGAGGAAATAACAGTGATACTCAATAGCAGCTACATTCAGTTTTTACTAGTTTTTTTTTTTTTTTTTTTTTTTTTTTTTAATTGCTGGAATGATGTACAATAACCATTTGCCATACACAGCAAACATAAATAGCTAAATAGTTAAAATCTACAAAATAGCTTAGTATAATTAGTAATCAACAAACGAGCAATGTTAATTATCCTTATTTTTTTTGTGAATAATTATTGTTTGTGTAAGGGTTTACGCACTGTGGTCTTTATTATGCTTTAAATGTTTAAAATATAAAATCTGAACACTTTAGCTCTTCCATTCATTTACTGTGTAGTGATAAATTGCTTTCCGTGTATGTACTGAAGTACCACAGGCACATTTTATTGTAACAATGAAATAAAGTTGCACCTTTGTTAGGGAACAAGAAAGTAAAATGAGATGTAGTGCATAAGATTTACACAAAGGCTCTAGAAGTAGATAATGTCTGAGTAAACAATCCCTATGATTCCCCTTTGTTTGATTTTTTTATTATTTGTACTGCTTTGAAAACAAGAGGGTGATTACCATCAGTATTATGATTATATATACTGTACTGTATATAATCATAGCTAGTCTGAACAGCATGGTATAAAGCTAGCACAATGAGCATTCTCTGGGAAAAGAAAAATAAACAAATAAATAAATTAATTAATTAATTAAAAAATAAAAAAACAACCTATATGTGACATTTGTGTCAACATGCTAATACTACTCTATTAACTGATAGCAACTAGTGAAGATTATGAATATGTTTCCCACATGTCCTACACACATCCAGCCATTAAACATGATATGAATTAGGAAAACAATCACGTGACTTCCTGTATAATATAAACCTAGATTTAATGACTGGCGTAACATTGCGTTCCCAACAGATTCTACATTCGGACAGTAATTACGAATGTGATTGACTTTGTAATAACCCAGTACAACTTGAGTAAAAGAGAAACTATGCAGTGAAGTGGTGTAGTCCTGGCTCTGTGTGGCAATGCTTTTATCAAAACAAACTCAAAATTATCCGACATCATAAAGATGGGCTACTACAAATATAATCAGGAATAGTTATAGTGGCTGAGAGTAAAAAAAAACAGATTTTCATCATGATCTGTCTGCTATTTTCTTGATATATATATATATATATATATATATATATATATATATATATATGTGTATATATATATAGATACACATAGCTTACTACCGAGCATGCTAGCCACTTAATTTGTTTAAAATTTTTAATGACGCACATTCAAATTGAAGTGCTATACAGTAGCAAAAAACTTATAAGAACCACATAAAGTTAAAAGACACTGTAGACGTTCTTATACCATTTTTTCACTGTCACTGTCAGTACCTGCTGATACTGATCCAATATTAATAAATAAAAATGTGTATGTGGTAGTACCTCATCTAACGAATGTCCCTTATAAAGAGTTTCACGAGTTTCGAACTCACCAAAAATCTGCTCCATCCAATGAGCAACAATTCATTTTACGAGCGCTTTTTGGGCCCAACTTAGCCTCATATTCTTCCGCGTGTATTCCTCTGCGCTCCAAGAACGCCTTGTGGGAGCTCACCATGATCCTTTCCTTGATGGCATTTGTAGCGTGCACAGGCACAAAATTCTCCTCCTCCGCCTTGGCTATGCATCGCCTCCTGCCTGCTCACGTGACATCTTCGCCGCAGTCGATGATTGGAAGGGTGAGTTGATTTATTGTTCATTCTTGTTTTATTATTATTTATTAATTATTGTTAATATTAATGTATATGTATTATTATTATTATTATTAAATATTGATTGTTTTTACATGTTTATCTTCAATATATTACATCAAATATACGTGTTTGTGGCAGGTTATATGAGTTTGGGAGGGGGTTGGAACGGATTAATTGGTTTACTGTTATTTCTTATGGGAATAATTGCTACGTCTAACCAACGGTTCATGAGCTCGCCCTCGAAATGGATTCAACTCATTAGCTGAGGTATCACTTTAATAATTTTTGGCAACTTCGGGTAACCATGCCCTGTGTAGAATTGCAAACATTAACACATTAGTTTAGTTTATTATACAATTCTTTCTATCTATCTATCTATCTATCTATCTATCTAGCTATCTAGCTATCTAGCTAGCTAGCTAGCTAGCTAGCTGGCTAGCTACCTGTCTGTCTGTCTATGCACACACACACTCACACACACTCTCACACACATATACTTGATTATATCTTCCTCTTCTGTTCCTTTCAGCTGTTCCCTTCAGGGGTCGTCACAGCGAATCATCTGCCTCCATCTCTCCCTATCCTCTGCATCTTCTGCTCTTACACCAACTACCTTCATGTCTTCCTTTACCTCATCCATAAATCTTCTCTTTGGTCTTCCTCTAGGCCTTCTGCCTGGTAGTTCCTACCTCAGCATCCTACTACCAATATACTCACTATCCCTCCTCTGTACATGTCCAAACCATCTCAATCTAGCCTCTCTGACTTTACATACACTAGTACATGATTATATAAATGATATAATTATGAATACATAAATAATCTGACAGAGTTTCGCTTCTTCCAGTAAAATTTATAAATTTTATGACACAAGTTAACAGGTTTTGCAAATAGATTTTTTAATATACGTACATCTATTTAGCATTCAGATCTCCTTTCTGTTTGAATGCCTTTCTTTTCAGTGTATTATGGAGTATATTCTCCCAGTACTTGCACTGATTTCTTCTACACACTCCAGCTTCATCCCATAATCCAAAGACCTGTACATTTGGTCAGCTGGCTACTTCAAATTGCCCATAGCTCTGTATGTGAACAGCTATTCCTGCAGTAAACTACCAAAATGTTCGAGTTGTACCTCGCCCATCTCCTGAAGTCAGATGGTATTGGTTCCAGATTTCGCCTCAGCCCTGATGGGAAAGAGGTACAGATAATAGATGGATATTTATAGATGACAGATGTACTGCCACATTCATTCACTTAGTCAGTCCTTTTGGATACTACTTAATCATTGCAGGTAGGCTGGGGCTTATATAGAGCAAGAAGTACGTCACCACTTATTATTGGGATGGACAGAGACAAAGAGCCATTCATACTACCATTCACAGTCCACATATCACATACCACAATCACACCGTGATATGTCAATATCTATGTTTGTTCTAAGAAATGAAGGCTGTTCTTTACAAGAAACATCCAAGAAAATGAACATCTCATACAACGGTGTGTACTACTCCCTTCAAAGAAGAGTGCAAACTGGCTCGAACCAGCATAGAAAGAAATGTATGAGGACCCAGTGCACAAGTGAGTCTGTAGTTTGAGAAATATATGCCTTACAGAAGCTTAATTTTCAGCTTCAATAAATAGTACCTACAGAACAGTGAATGGCAAATCCTGGAGTTGCAAAAAAAATGAAAAAAATAACAAATTTCTGAAATCAGTCAAGAAAAGAAAAAGATTAAGACAGGCAACGGAACACAGATTCATCTATCTGTAGCATGTTTCCCCGCAATCTTGGTCAGTCCAATGTATAAGTCTAAATTGTTTGGATCAAAAAGAAGAACACTAATAAGACAGAGAATAAAGGAAAAGATGCTGGAGTGCTTGGCGCCGTCTGCCAAACCTGGTTGAGGGCAAATTGATGGTCTGGGGGTGTGTTGATGGCACAAAAGTACGAGATTTGCAGAGGGTAAAAGGGATCTTGGAAAAGAAAGACGATCATTCGATTTTGAAACACCATGTCGTACGATGTGGAGTGCTTGATTCGACCTGGTTTTCTCCTACAACATGACAATGACCCAGACTCTGCATGAACTAATCAGAGAAGAAGCAGTCAGCTGGCATTCTGTCAATAATGGAGTGGCCAGAACAGTCACCCGATCTCACCCCAACCGAACTGTTGTGGAAGCAGCTTAACCATGTGGTATGAATGAAGTGTCCATCAAGCCAGTCCAAGTTGTGAGGGTGCTTCAGGAAGAAAGTTGTGAAATTCCTTCATCTTACTCTGAAAAATTAACCGCTACAGTGACAAACGTCTGCGAATTGTATTCGGTCTGTAATTATATCAGCTATAAATAGAGAATTTGATACAAGACGGTGTTGAGGCCAGTGATGTTGTATGGTTTAGAAACAGTGGCCCTGGGGAAAAGACAGGAGGCAGAGCTGGAGGTAGCAGAGATGAAAATGTTGAGGTTCTCTTTGGGAGTAACGAGGATGGATAGGATCAGGAATGAGCACATCAGAGGGACAGCACATGTAAGAGGTTTTGGAGACAAAGTCAGAGAGGCTAGATTGAGATGGTTTGGACATGTACAGAGGAGGGATAGTGAGCATATAGGTAGTAGGATGCTGAGATTGGAACTACCAGACAGCAGGTCTAGAGGAAGACCAAAGAGACGATTCATGGATGTGGTGAAGGCAGTTGGTGTAAGAGAAGAAAATGTAAAGGATAGGGTGAGATGGAGACAGATGATTCGCTGTGGCGACCCCTGAAGGGAACAGCCGAAAGGAAAAGAAGAAGAAGAGAAATAGAGAATTTGATACAAAAGCAAAGTTTAAAGAGCAAAATTCATATTTCAAGTAAAAACCTTGCTGTTGTTTTGTCTTGACCATATTTCATGTTCATTTTGCAACTCGTTTGATGGATGTAAATTTTTGTTGTCATAAAAAATGTGGAGGTTTTTGGGTGACCTCAAACTTTTGAGCAGTAATGTATTTGTATTTTATTTTATTTATTTACTGGCAGCATTGTTACAGTGCTCTTAATTTTAGTGTACAGTTGCCTGAGAGCTGGAAAAGCAGAAATAAATTTTAGGTTTCAAATTGCCCCTCAGCTGTCGGTCTGTAATAACATCCTGTTGTCAGCAGCTGTTCAGACTGAGATGGAGAAAAAGAGAGAAAGAAAGAGAGTCTGCTTTTCAAGGACATCAAACTGCTCATGAATTGCAAAAAATATATGTATTTATAGAGGACACACTAACTAGAAAAAAAACACACTTTCCGTAGTCAGTGCTCAGCATCCAAAATATAATAAGGCATCAATCGCATGAGAGAGATTATCCACTATAACTTACTCTCAATTATAAAACCAAAAGCATGTTTCTCGTGACACTGCAAGTGATGACTAGCATCTAGGTGAGGATAGAGTACACCCCAGACAGCTCGCCAAGCCATCGCAGAGCAGAAACTCCCTGACGACTACGCAGCCTAGTCTTGATGAAAGTAAACAATGGTTCTTTTACAGCCTCTCACCACAGACAGTGAGAGACATGGCCGGCATTTGATAGCCCAGTTAGGTGCATTGGGGAGACAGCAGTGACAACCCATTGACAGTTGGGCCTGAACCGCCAATCTTGGAATCAGTAATACAGCACCGTTACCACCAGGCCACTACTGTCCCACAGTCTCATTTACACTGTTGATATTTATCAAATATTAAACTGCATAAGTGATACTCATGAGGACATTTACATCAAGATCCTTCCTATTTATAGACACATGAACCATAAAGAGCTTACTGCCATACTGAGGAGAAAAAAATGAACATGCTAGCACACAAACACAGGCTGGTCCTCTAATAAATAGAACACAAATGGTCTGCATAGCATATAAATCACCCCCCCCCCAAAAAAAAAAAAAAAAATAAAATAAAATAAAACAAAAAAACAAAAAAAACAAACAGCTGAGTTCGTGAGATAGATGTTGAAATTAAGTTTAAAATGAAAAAAAAACATGGGCTGCATTCACAAACCATTCTTACAAAAAAATTAATCCTTAAATCTCACTTTCTGACATTCACCAATCTTTCTTATCTGGGATTCATTATTAGTTACGAACACACATATCCCTGCTCAAGTGATATTGTGAAATCGTTACATTTTCCTTTCTATAACATGATGTAAGTGTTAATTTGTTTTTACCATATCTAAGTTTGAAAATAATCATTCTCACTATGTTACAAAGCATCATGCAAAATAAATACAGGGATCCCTCGCTACGTCGCGCTTCAATTCATCTGGCTTCAGTGCATCGCGTTTTTTTTTTTTTTAATTATACATCAAATTAAAAAAAATAAGGAAATTAAGGAAAAAGAGGGGGAAAAGATAAGGAAAATGCCACTTATGCAAAAAAAAACCCCAAACAAACAAAAACAAAAAGACAACCCAAAACCGCCCATCAAAACTAGTTACATGTTTGTGAGGTGCGCATCTGCGTGTGTGCGCATGCACGTCTGTATGTGTGTGTTTTTATATTTTATTTACACCTTATGCATTATTTTTAAATGTTTAATTGTTATTATAAGCATTTGTAGTGTTGAATATGTATTTATCGATCTTATATACACATATACATGTACGTATACGTCAGTCAGGGGAGGTTGGGCGGGTGATCCTAATTCGCGGAATTCGGTGGTCGCGGGGGGGGGGGTCTTGGTCCCAATTAACTGCAGAAAGTAAGGGATCCTTGTATTACTTCATGTCGAATCAATTATGTTCATTGGAACCATGATTTATTAAGTAATGGATAACGCTATTCACAGGGTGCTCAGAGACCGATACTTTCAACATTGGCACAATGGTACATTTATTGCGACAAGAATAAACTACAGTCAGTGCACTTAGGAGAGAACATCTACAAAGCACAGATTTATTTGTGGAGATGTTTCTAAACTGTTTCTGCCTACCAAAATATTTTCTGGCAGCACTGTGGGCACATACCCAATACTCCAACCAGGTACGACCAGATATTCATGTATTTGCTGATCTGGAGTATTTTTGTCCACAGAGACAGTTCAGAAGGATCTCAGAGTCAGGGAGTATATATCAAAGGTATCAGGGATACATGCTGAACATGTTTGGATACAGAATCTGAAAAAAAATACATCCAGCATTAAGCTGCTTTACACACCAACGAAAGTGCATGTATGACAGAACTTGCAGTTGTCAAGATCTCATGCCTAAGTTTGGCCATTTTTTTCTTGGTCTCTGGTTTCAGATCAAACCCCATTTTTATTCCTTTACCATTCGTGCTACTGAATATAATGCCTCCTGAATTTACCCCATTCAGTAACTTTACTATTTCAGAAGAAGTAAAATTCCTCAGTGCTAGATTTTCTTCATGAATGTTAGTTTATGCACATGCCCCCGTGTTCTTTTATTGGAAATAAGGAAGCCTTCGCCTATGCTAATTAGAACAACTGATGTACACTTTCAATTTACAAATATAATCGATTCAACGTATAAATACAGATACATCTATAAATACAGATGTGAACAAATTTGAGGTTTATCAACACATCATGAATCTGACATAGACTTTTATGAATTTTCCTCAGAGTAAATCTCTTTCAAAAGTTCTCCCCTGGTCCACACACAGGCACATTAGGCTAATTGGCTGTACTAAACTGTCCAGATTTCTTATCGTGTGACTGCTTGTCTGTCATAACTCTGTGATGGACTGGTGAGCTGGTCACAGTATACCCCACCTTTACCCAGAGTCTACTAAGATAAGCTTCAGCCTCTCTACGGTGCTAGTAGGATAAAGCGGTTTGGTGAATAAATAAATGAATGATCCCTGACAACCATTACAACCAAAATAAAATAAAATAATAAAGTAATAATTAACTTTTTTCAATTTTAAATCAATCTTATTTTAATTAAGATTGAAAATAAATTTCGAAAAAAATGCTTTGTTTTTTGTTTGTACAGGAGTACCTTGACTTACGAGTGTCTTCTATAACGAATTTTCAATGATACAAGCTTCGATTCCACCAAAAATCTGCCCCATCCAACGAACAAAATTTTGATTTACGAGCTCTGCTGGGGAAACGGCTTTTCCAGGCCAATTAAGCCTTGTATTCTTCCGAGTGTATTCCTCCGTGCTTCAAGAACACCTTGTGCAGTGCTTCTCAATTATTTTCTGTGATGCCCCCTATGGGAAGAAAAAAAACATTTCACGCCCCCCCCCCAGCACCCCATAAGCGACTGTAAATAGTGTTTACTGTAAATACTGCACTTCATATCACTTGCTTGCTGCTTTTTTCCCCTACATCTTAGCACGACAATGACAGCACCACTGCCACCTAGTGTAAATGCACACCTTGTACAGTAGGTGGCAGTGGCGCTCTCACTGTTCCCTACACCATAGGGAACACAGTGAGAGCACTACTGCCACCTACTGTAGAGGATGCACAATTACACTTAATTCTAGTACAGTATGGCTAAAAAGTATGTGCCATAGAGTCATACGTGCCCCCTCGGCATCACATTATTTGAGAAGCACTGGTCTTATGGAAGCTCACCACAAGCCTTTCCTCGCTGGTATTCATAGCGTGCACATGCACAAAATTCTCCTCCTCCTCCTTCTTTGTTACACACCAGCTCATGCCTGCCCATGTGAAATCTTCACGCCCACGTCGGAAGGGTGAGTTGACTTTTTGTTTATTCTTCTTTTATTATTATTATGTATTATCAATTATTATTAATGTTAATGTACATTTATGATTATTATTATTATTATTATTATTATTATTACATATTCATTGTCTTTACATGTTTATCTTTAATATTTTAGGTGAAATATACGTGTTTGAGGCCGGTTATATGAGTTTGGGAGGGACTGGAATGGATTAATTGGTTGTTTTTTTTTATTTCCTACAGGAATTTTTGTTTTATCTAATGAACACTTGGACTGATAAGCTTGCCCTCAGAATGGATTAATTTCATAAGTCAAGGTACCACTGTATTTTTAAGACTCATTCAGGTTTGAGTTTGTGGATCAGTGTACTATTTTGATTTAAATTTTGCCATGAAGTTAAACTTAATTGGAGAGTCAGGGTTTCAGGTGTTTCAGCCGTCACCGTGTGCACATCTAACTTTTATAATAATGGCAGTAAAACAAATTGCTGTCAAGGCAAGGATCATGCATTTGCAGGTCTAAATTATATGTTGGAAGAGTAAAAGGGATAAGCCTTTTTTTTAGTGGAATAATAAAATTTATGCAGCCATGCATAGTACATTTTGTACAGTATATGTATGGACATTTACAGTAGGTGGTGGACGCTGTAAACAGTGAAGAAAAAAAAAGGTAAATAATTATTAGGTCCCGTACACTTTGTTTCAATTCAAAATGTTTTCAACATTTCACAGGAGGCAGTGGTGGCCTGGTGGTAAGATACTAGATTACTGATCCCAAGGTTGGCGGTTCAAGCCCCACTGTCAATGGTTGTCACTTCTGTCGTCACCCCCCATGGAGCTAACTGGCTAACAAATGCTGGCCACTGTCTATGATGAGAGGCTGCAATTGCTGACAAGAGTAGCTGCATAGCCGGGCGCCAGCCTCCCCGTGACCCTAATTAGGCGGTTCAAAAAAAATTAATGAATGAACACTTCACAGACACACAGGTAGGTCTTAGCATTTAAATCAAAGACAGATGCTAATCACCATAAGCCTATTCAGGCATTTCCACTCTATACCAGGCATCACTGATTATCAAAACCAAACTTGCCTAGAGTTGACGTGTACTATGATCAGTTTTGGAAGTGTGCACTTGCTAGCAATGTGCATAATGTAATAACAAAGCTGGGCAGGATGTAATTACAATGAGCAGGTAGGTCTGTAATTAACATCTCATACTCTAAAATAGCATAGCAATACTGAGTTATTTAAAACAAAGTCGCCAAAAGTCTGAGGAACTTTCACAAAACTTTTTACTCAATGACACGAGAAGCTTTCAAATCCCTGACAGCCACTGTAGTGCAGACACAGAGTTAGCCATAACAGGAAGTAAGTCTTGCACAAGAACAGCCCAAGGAAGTAACCGCTCAACCGACAACCTAGTTCTTTCAGATTCAATGTGTGTGAGGGTGTTGAGGAGGTGGATGGAGGAGAAGACAAGTCTTGGAGGATAATTCACACTGACTTGATGGAGAAGAGGAGAGGACCACCAAGATGAGAGGGATCTTCGGCATGTTGTGCTCCTTGTATATAATGCACCTGGAGCACAATGATGTGTACGGCGTATATATAAACAAATCTTAACAAATCTTAAAAAAAAAATACAAGAAAATAATTGGTGTCTTGTACACTTAATATCTGAGCTGCAAACGATCTTTTACTGTATATTAACCTTTATAATAAGTTTATTGCTGGTGATCAAAGCTTATTTGGAGGTAAATGGTTAATGTGAGATAAGCTCACTTCTACTTTTTAATATTGTTTATGCTGCAATTAATTTACAAATCTACATTTTACAGATAGATATCTCCTGTTGGATGTCCAAGCCTTGGCTGGCTTTTCTGCCTTTGTTTGTATCACCTGTTTAGTTTAATTATCTGTGTAACAAGTTCATGTTCTGTTAAGCACTGGATTTTATTGTTTGCTCCACAAACATGTATTTACTTGTCTGCCTACCTGAATAAGATTGTGTGTTTTTTTTATTCTGTTCAAGACTTTAAGAGTTAGAGTTAGGGAAGAAGCAGTGGTGTATGAGCCTCTATTGTCTCGGTCTCTGTATACAGTAATTATTAATAACAAATCTGTTTTTCCCACTAAATTGCTGCACATTGTCATGTAATTCAGCAATACATGACAACCAATCAGCATCAACTCAGTGATATGTCAGCCTTATTGAGTTTCCTCTTGTGGGCACACTCGACACCAGATGAGCGCAGCAGAACAACCAGCCATATCGTGATCCATGACAATTTTACTTCCCGGGGGAATTTCATTGTTAATGTACATGAGTTTGGATTGCAATTCACTTCTGTGGTTTCCAGTTAATAATGTTTGTCTGTTAATGAGTAAACGTATTTATTTTTATAAAACATGACAGCCTATTAGACCTTCATCCATTTCCTATGATTTTTCTCACTAATAAGCCTTTCACTGGATTTTTTTTTTTGTGTGCCATTGTGTGTTAAATGTAGGAAGTGCTGTGTGTGGAAATCAGGAAATCAATCCCAATTACGGTTGCTGGTGCCCATCTCAGCCGACTCTGGATGCGGGCAGAGTACACCCTGGACAGCTCATCAGGCTATCGCAGGGTTGTTCTCCATATGACTTTTTATAGTTCTGGAGCCATTATTGTTTGTTTCCATCAACTGACTTGCCAGGAAAATAAATACTAAATATTAATCCCTTAATGTAAGTGGAAAAAGAAAACATGCAATTTTATGACAAAAACAGAGTCATTGTGATGCTTTTTCGTGATTACTACACAGCCCAACTTCATGCATACATTTTAATTTGTTTATCTTTTTATACTTTAATAACTGAAAAGATTTCATTTATATTCAAAAGAGAGGCTGCGCCAGTGACTAATAAACGTCTTACTGATTATTTTCGAATTATGCATCCATAATACATAAACATGTGGTTCATAAAAAGCACTATTTGCCCTTCCACTGAATACAAGTAATGGCTTTTGGAATTTCAATTGTGCTCCAAAAGCCAAGAACGCTATTTCATTCATTCATTTTCTGAACCGCTTCATCCTAATTAGGGTCGCAGGGAGGCTGGCACCCATCTCAGCCCAACTTCATGCATACATTGGTGAGGACAAGGTACATCCTGGATAGCTCACCAGGCCATCGCGGAGCCAACACGCACACAACCATTCATACTCACATTGGAACAACCAATTAGCCTATGTTCAGAAACAAGAAGGTCCTGGGTTCAATTCCCAGCATTCTGTATGGAGTATGCATGTTCTCTATGTGCTTGTATGGGGGTTTCCTCCGGGTACTCCAGTTTCCTCCCATACAAACACCGAGAGAACATGCAAACTCGAAGCTGGGAATTGAACCCAGGACCTTCTTGCTGTGACATGGATGTGCTAACCACAACGCCACCATGCCGCCCGCCAAGAAAACCAATGAACTCAAAATCCTTCATAGAATCGTATAGTTACTATATAAATATCTACATAAACACATACACATAAAATAAAGAGTGGAATGGAATGTGACAAAAACGGTTTTAACTCCATGGTGGTAGTACAGTGGTATCTCACCTTACGAAAGACCCAACAAACGAAAAATCCAGGTTCCGAAACGAATTTACCTAAAATTTCCATCTCTGGATACGAAACGTGCCATCTCAAAAATTCAAACAATGCGCGAGTTGCTCTCCCATTGGCTATCTCCCAACATCCCGCCCCATTGGCCTCCCATTGGCTAGGAGGGAGCTGTATCTCCATAATACCCATGACGCAGCTCCCTCCCATTGGCTATTATGGAGCCGCATCTCCATAATACCCATAATGCTTTTTATTTGCCTTCGACTCATTGTTCATCACAGAGTTCTGACATGTGTAAAGGACAGAGTTACTGTTGTTTCGTGTTTTTTTCGAGAGTGCTCATTGCAACTTTATTTTTGGCTCAGGCTTTTAACCTTACATAAACATTTGTAAGATTATAACTCTGCTAGAACTGGACAACACACACACACGCTCAGGAGCGTGCATGCACACACACACGTGCACACACACACACACACACACACACACACACACACACACACACACACACGCGCACACACACGCACACACACGCACACACATGCACGTGTGATTCCCGGTGCGAGTGAATAGAAGAATTTTTTTAAAGGGTTTAAGGGGTAGTATTGGGGGCCTTGGAACGAATCAGGCCTTTTACATGTAAAATGCAGTTCAACTTACGAAAAAATAAGGTTACTAAACCACTTCTGGAACGGATTAATTTTGTAAGGTGAGGTACCACTGTATAAGCTTTTTATAGTGTTGCTGCATGAAAATAATTTTCAGCATCTGCAAGGTATTTAACATATTAATAGTTTATACTGGAATCCAATCCCCTAATCTTAACTTATTAATAGGATTTTACTGTTTAAATACAGTGATGCACTCGTTCTGAGCATTTACACCAGACGACGTGTCCCTTGAGCCACACTATTAAAAGCCTGCTGGTAATATGACACACACACGTGCGCGCACACACACACACACACACACACACACACACACACACACACACACACACACACACAGCTGTTCTGTGTAGTTCCCCAGCTTTGGCTCCTGTCCTCGGTTCAAAGGAACTCAGCGTTGCCCATCCAGACCCTCACCATTCCCCCAACCTCTTCCTTACGCACTGTAATTGGATTGTGTATATGTGGTTTGCTTTTATTGTTTCATAAAATGTCTGTGTTGATTTATCAGGTCGTGTGTGTTAAGGGAGTGTGCACCAATTACTCCCTTGGCACTCGGCAGAGGTGACAGGAAAGTTGGCAGAACAAACACTACTTTAACATCCAAGCATAAAGCGGCCTTCTGCTTCACTCATTCAGTCTGCCTCGCTCTCTCGCTCTCTCTCTCTCTCTCTCTAACACTAACACACACACACATACACACACACACAGCTGCAGCACAGTCTTCACTGTGCCGTCCAGACTATCATTCACTGCATGCACCAATACACACAGCTTTTAAACAGACAAGCCATTCATTTGATGTGAACTCAGGGTGAACAGAGGTGAAGAATATGAAAAAAATATATGGCTCCGTCCCTGCATCCCATATTCGTGCATAACTGATCATAAGCATATGCATAAAAATAATTACTGATTTTTTTTTTTTTAATCTCTGATGAATAACACAGTATACTGAGGCTCTCAAAGTAAATTCCTTTCAACAATTTGGTTTCATTTGTAGCACTTAAATTTCAATGCCGTTAAATATTAATCAAGTTTTAATTTGATAAGACGACTCCAAACAGAAGGAACATCCACAGCAGTTACTAGAAACAGCAGAAAGAGAGAGAGAGAGAGAGAGAGAGAGAGAGAGAGAGAGAGAGAGAGAGAGAGAGAGCGATCACAAGCACAAGGCCAGGCCTATAACAGTTGAGTTTAGTCTCATAAAAGTTTTGGACTTATCACCTCCTTGAATTGTCACCTTATCATGGTGGGAGGCTTTGAGTATCCTCTTGATCGTAGGAGTTATGTCGCAAGTTACTGGGGTTCACCCCTGAAGCCAGGCCTGGGGGTGGGCCTCAAAGGCGAGCACCTAGTGGTTGGGCCTCTGGGCATGAAGCTCAACCAGGCTCAGCCCGAAGAGGAGACATGGGTCTGTCTTCCCATGCAACCACCTCCTGTGGGAGGGGCTATAGGGGTCAGGTGGCATGTGAAGGCGTGGATTCTGCCGAACCGATCTTCGGCTACTGACTCTGGCTTTTGAGACATGGAATGTCACCTTTCTGGCAACGAAGGAGCTGATCTGGTGCACAAGGTTTATGGTGTGTGAGAAATACTGGCTAGATAGTTGAAATTGAGCATTTCAACACATAGCTTGGTTTCTGGAACCACTCAGCTCTAGAAGGACTAGACCTTGTTTCTTTCTGGAGTTGCTCATAGGGAGAGGTTGCGAACCGAAATGGGCATCCTTGTTGTCCCCGTCTCTGTGCCCACATGTTGGGGTTCCCGCTGCTTGATGAAAGGGTAGCCTCCCTTCACCTCCAGGTGGTACTTCTGGATTGGCAAACCGGGTGGTAGTTCCCCTTTTAAAAAACTGGTACCGGTCCGTCATGGTGAAGTGCGAGCTGAGCCGGAAGGCAAAGCTCTCAATTTATCAGTCGACCTACAGTACGCTCCATCCCTCACCTATGGTCATGAGCTTTGGGTAGTTACCGAAGGAAAAAGATCACGGATACAAGTGGCTAAAATGAGCTTCCTTCGCAGGGTGACCGGGCTCTCCCTTAGAGATTGGGTGGGAATTTCGGCCATCCTGGAAGAGCACCGAGTAGATCCGCTGCTCCTCCGCATTGACAAGAGCCAGTTGAGATGGCTCGGGCATCTGATTAGAATGCCCCCTGAACATCTCCCTGATGTACACACTGGAGGGATCATGTCTCTCGGCTGGTCATGGGATGCCGTGGCCTTCTCAAGGAAGAGACACAGGATGTGGCTGGGGATAGGGACATCTGGAACTTACTGCTTGGGCTGCTGCCCGAGTGATACGACCCCTGAACAAGCGGAAGAAGATGAAGATGAAGTCTTAGACTTGTCTTAATTATGGCTGTTGGTTTCATGTAATGCCTTCAGAACAAAATCATTAAGTGAGCTTGTTTTGAAGATGGGGATTGATTGAATTAATTAAAAATAAATCTAGAATGGGCATGGGCATTGAACAACTGGTAACTAAGCATATACCTGACAAAACTAATCTGGACTCAGTTTTGACTTTCACTTAAATCACTTCAGACTTAACCTGACTTGGATTTGAAACGCTTTGAACTCGAGACCAAAACTTGGACCCAATCCTGACTTGGACTCAGAACTCTTTGGACCCGACAATGACTTTGGGTGCATCTCAAAACTTTTACACACCTCAATCCTTGCTTGAAGCGGAAGGTTTGTTCTGTAAACTTTGTTTACCATCCCGATCCCCTTTGTTATACATCGACAAGCTATAAGTGAAGATACACACGAACAGCCTTTCAGGAAGGGCTGTACACTTGCGTATAGGTAACCTGCCCTTTATATGACGTAGGTAACTTTTACGAAGTAGGTCAGCTGTGGTAGCAACATCAGCAGTGGACATCGCTTACCGTGATGCTTCAAAGGAAATGAAATCCCGTTGAAATGGAATTCCTTGATGCCAAGCTCATAACATAGTTTCCTTGTGTCTCTTCGTGTCTCCTCAGTGGGCGGGAGAAAAACACAAGAATGAGATGCAGGTGAGGGAAATGAGGATGCAATTCAAGGATTTCAAGAAGCACCCTTGGACTTGATCCTGAATTGTAAATCAAACCTCTTTGGAGCCAGCTTTGGCCTAAACAATGGTGGTATTGGCCACAGTTCCGATGAAGATGTACGGAAGTTGTGAACCAGTGGCTGTGGAAGTGAGGCAGCCCTGGATACATATAATAAAAACTATGTCATAAAAACTATGTTGCATTAAATATGATTTTGTACAAGTGTATAATGTTCTTTGTTGTAAGCGTGTAAATTTCTCTCACACTTGCACATTTTGACTAATTTACAGAACTCAGTCATTTGGAAAAACTAGAGAACAAAGATTTCAAGTTATCAGGTGAGCACTTTATAAAAGGAAATTAATAGGAAAGGGAACATTATACCCTTGTACAAAATCATTTTTAATGCAATCTGTAAACAATATAACAATAATATGAGGCTGTGCTGCCATGAATAAAATAATTGACAATGATGTGGTGTAATGTGGTTTGCTGTGATGAAGTTGATTACCTTCCCCAGTTTTACTTTTATGACACCAATTTACAAAGTGTTATTATTATTATTATTATTATTATTATTATTATTATTTATTAAAGAACTCATCATCATCATCATCATCATCATCATTATCTTCTTCTTCTTCCGCTTATTCCAGGGTCGGGTCGCAGGGGCAGCAGCCTAAGCAATGGGGTCCAGACGTTCTTCTCGCCAGGCACTTACTCCAGCTCTTCCGGGGGGGCACCGACGCGTTACCAGACAAGCCGAGAGACATAGTCCCTCCAACGTGTTCTAGGTTAGACATGCCAGGGAGTCGTTCGGGAGGCATTCTGACCAGATACCCGAGCCATCTCAACAACGTGGAGGAGCAGCAGCTCTCCTCCGAGTCATTAAAGAACGATGCTTCATATCTTTCCATTTATAGTTACACCAACACTGGGGACACCTCACATTAATAATAAATAAAATCATTCAAAAAACAGGTGTGTTAATCAGTATATGTGGCGCGCTCCACCGAATGTAGGCGCTTGTCGCAACTGACACACGAAGCTTTTGAGACAAAGCGCGGCTTATCCGGACTTCCGATCTTTCAAGTAAGCAAGTGAATATTGAGTACTAAAAAAGTATTCAAAGCACACTTGTCTACTCGAAACATTGGAAGTCCAGATAAGCCGCACTTTGTCTCAAAAGCTTCGTGTGTCAGTTGCGACAAGCACCTACATTCGGTGGAGCGCGTCACATATATGGTGTGTCCACTCTGTAGAAATTATAATAAATAAGGACAAGTGCGTTAAAATAAACTTACGATGAACAGCAACTGCCTCACCAATCAGATCCACCCATTTAACAATACTATTCTGACTATAAATAGCTTTTATTCCCTGTAACTATCTCCCACTATCAATGTCTATTTCTATTGCTTCTGTTTTCTTACTTAAGTGAGTTTTCT
>CM045744.1:28066475-28076475 GCA_024760905.1 Plotosus lineatus | reverse complement strand
ACATTGGTAGTAGGATGCTGAGGTTGGAACTACCAGGCAGAAGGCCTAGAGGAAGACCAAAGAGAAGATTTATGGATGTGGTGAAGGAGGACATGAAGGTAGTTGGTGTAAGAGAAGAAGATGCAGAGGATAGGGTGAGATGGAGGCAGATGACGACCCCTGAAGGGAACAGCTGAAAGGAAAGAAGAAGAAGAAGATGCACTCACGAACTCACTGACTGATTGGCTGAACTGTTTGATAGTACTACTGTACTTGGGTCTCGGGGTGACTGCCAGCTGACACTGAGCGAAGGCAGGGTACCCTCTGAACAGCTCACAAGATTATCACAAACCACCATACACACAATTACACACTCACATCTTCACCTAGGGGCAATTGGGAACAGCATACCTGCCTTTTAAACCGTAAAAAAGAAACCCAAGCAAGAATCCACACAGGAACACCCAAGCCCAGGAATTGAACCCAGGACATTTACATTTACAGCATTTGGCCGACACTCTTAACCAGAGCAACTTGCAATTAGTATTTTGATACAACTGAGCATTTGAGATTTAAGGGCCTTTCTCAAGGGCCCAACAGTAGTGATACCTAATGAGGGGATTGAACCATTGACCTTCAGATCAGTAACCCATCAACTTGGTACACAGGTCCTATGGTAGCTTGCTTAGTGGTTATGAGGCGGACATGATACCCCACCATGCCACCATACTGCCCTATCGAGTAAACTACACACACACACACACACACACACACACACACACACACACACACACACACACACACACACACACACACACTTGACTTAAAATTACTCTACGCGATATCAGACATTTCATTCATGGCATTAAATAACTGACTCATAATGATGAGAGCATGAAGGTAAGTAAATATTCTGATTTATAACTATAGTACAGCAAACTACACCCAAACCACCCCGTTTCTAAAACAGGGTTTGAGTTCTCCATGCTATCTGAATTTCTCACCAGTGCTGGAGTAATAGCAACGTTCACTGAACAGCCACAATCTGGACGTCATGCTAGCTTGGTTGTTTTAGCAGCTGTGTAAAGCTGGATAGTGATGATGGTGATGACTGTGAAGACCTTATATTCACAATACCACACTGTGCATACACACACACACCCACACACACACACACACACACACACACACATGAATCTGAATCAAATTGAATATGACCGCTGGCTATGAGTGAGAAGTTGCTTGTGCTAGATATTAAATGTTTGTGCATGTTGCACAAAAGAATCTAATGTCGTATTTATTCATCCTTATTGCCACAAGCAAAAACAATGAATTCAAATTCATCTGCACTCACATGTGCTCCCTAAATGTCCCTTCAAAAAACAACAATAAATATTTGTTACAATTTACAGGCAATAATCTGTTGCTACATGTTAATCCTTATAGCTAAGTCCTGTCTCAGGTTGCCCAATGCTAATGATATGGATTGCACATGAGGACAAAAAAGCTTTGGGTCTGACATTAAACAAACCGCATTATGGAAAAGTACACCACAGGACATTGTGGGGCCGGTGGCATAGTGGTCAGGGTGCTGCACTCATGATCGGGAGGTTGTATGTTCAAATCCCAGTTAGACCACCACTGTGCGAAAACCCCTGGGCATTGTCTTAATCACAAGTGTGCCTCTGTTCACCCAGCAGTATAAATGGGTACCAGTAAAAATAATATACTGGGAAGGTAACCTGTGATGGACTAGTGTCCCCTCCAGGAGGAGTTAAACTCCTAATTGCTTCATGCTATGGAAACCGGAGACAAGCGCCGGTCTAATAAGCCACTATGGCTCGGGTGTAAAAAGCCCAACGGACTTTACCTTTACACCTCAGAACATGTTGAAGATGAATAGAGATCATTAGCACGGACAGCATATCTGATTATCATTGCCTGATATTAATAAAACTTCCCCAGGGAGTTTGGTTATCTCAGGCTACCTGAGGTAAAACTTTTATGGATTTATGCACTGCCTGAAAATGTGGCTCCTGATAAAGTATCTTTAGGTGTCCAAGCCTGGGTTTGCTTTGCACTGCCTTTCTGATTTTAGTTTTCCTTTATAACCACCCGTCTTATTACGTATTTTAGTTGTCCGATTAACTAGTTCATGTTCTGTCACGCTTCTGATCTCCAGGAACATTTATCCACCTGTAAATCTGTCTGTCTACCCAAGTTAGATTGTGTATTTATGATTTTGTGTTTAAATTTTGCTATTATTAATAAATCCTTTTTTTTTTTTAAAGGTCCTCATGCAAGTAAGCCATACATAACAGCCAATCAGCATCAACTCAGTGATTTGGCAGCCTTATTGGGTTTTCTGTGTTGTGGATCTGGAGAAAGCATATGAAAGCATATGACAGGGTGTCGAGAGAAGAACTGTGGTATTGCATGAGGAAGTCTGGAGTGGCAGAGAAGTATGTTAGAGTGGTGCAGGACATGTATGAGAGATGTAAGACAGTGGTGAGGTGTGCTGCCGGTGTGACACAAGAGTTCAAGGTGGAGGTGGGACTGCATCAAGGGTCAGCTCTCAGCCCCTTCTTGTTTGCTATGGTGATGGACAGGCTGACAGACGAGGTTAGACAAGATTCCCCATGGACTATGATGCTTGCAGATGACATTGTGATCTGTAGTGAGAGCAGAGAACAAGTGCAGGAAAATCTAGAGAGGTGGAGGTATGCCCTGGAAAGGAGGGGAATGAAGGTTAGCCTCAATAAGACAGAATACATGTGCATGAATGACAAGGACCCAAGAGGAACGGTGAGATTACAGGGAGCAGAGATAAGAAAGGTGGAGGATTTTAAGTACTTAGGCTCAACAATCCAGAGCAATGGAGAGTGTGGAAAAGAGGTCAAGAAGCGTGTGCAGGCAGGTTGGAATGGTTGGAGAAAAGTGTCCAGTGTGATGTGTGATAGGAGAGTATCGGCAAGAATGAAAGGAAAAGTGTACAAGACGGTGTTGAGGCCAGCGATGTTGTATGGTTTAGAAACAGTGGCCCTGGGGAAAAGACAGGAGGCAGAGCTGGAGGTAGCAGAGATGAAAATGTTGAGGTTCTCTTTGGGAGTAACGAGGATGGATAGGATTAGGAATGAGCACATCAGAGGGACAGCACATGTAAGACGTTTTGGAGACAAAGTTAGAGAGGCTAGATTGAGATGGTTTGGACATGTACAGAGGAGGGATAGTGAGTATATTGGTAATAGGATGCTGAGGCTGGAACTACCAGGCAAAAGGCCTAGAGGAAGACCAAAGAGACGATTCATGGATGTGGTGAAGGAGGACATGAAGGTTCGTTGGTGTAAGAGAAGAAGGTGCAAAGGATAGGGTGAGATGGAGGCAGATGATTCGCTGTGGCGACCCCTGAAGGGAAAAGCCGAAAGGAAAAGAAGAAGAATAAGATTGGGTTTTCTGTGTTGGGCAGATGAAGACACTTGACTGAGCAACCATCCAAGTCATATTCAAGGCCTATGGTACTGCACAACTTTTAATTTTAATTAACAAATAATGTTACCTGTAACAATATAAACTGTGTACCCGGTGCACTTGTGTTCTGGAAAGATTGTTTGAAGCTTAGCTTAGTGATGCTAATCAAGCTATTTAAGCCTTAGAGATGAGCTTCCTGTGGTGGACAGTTGTGGGTTAGTAGAACAGGCAACGGTTACTGATCCAAAGGTCAGTGGTTCAATCCCCACTATCATCACTTTTGGGCCCTGAGCAAGGCCCTTAACCCATAATTGCTCAGTTGTAAACAAGAAATGATAATTGTAAATCACTCCGGATTAAAACGTCTGCCAAATGCTGGAAATGTAAATAAGCATTCGACTAAGACTGAGAAAATTTTAATCAAGTGTGGGAAAAAGTACACCTGCGAAGTTTATGTGCATACCGATTACTCAAAACAATTGGATTGAGTTCCTTTTTTCCTATACCCTCTACCAAGTACAGGCAGTGATGGCATGTTGGTGGGGTGCTGGTGGTTCAAGACCCACCATCACCAAGTTGTCACTGATGTTGCCCCAGTGCAACTAACTGGATTATCATAGGCCACCCATGTCTCTCACTGTCTGTGATGAGAGACATGTAAAAGAACCATTGCTGTTGTTCATGAAGAGTAGTCCAGTGAGCTGCCATCAATGTGTTTCCACCCTGCGATGGCCTGGCAAACTGACCAGGGTCTACGCTGCCCTCAATCAGTCAGCTGGGATGAGTGCCAGCCTCCCCGTGGCCCTAATTATGATTAAACGCTTCTGAAAATTAACCAATAAATGGATCTACTAAACATATCGAAACTGTATGACACTAAAGGTGTTGTTCTATTGGTTTTAGTGAGTCATACTGTACCACCTTACAGGAAAATGAGGACAGCCCCGATGGTGTGAAATTAATGAAACCACAAACTAATTTTGTTCAACCATTCTCACAGTCTCAGAGTAGTTTTTGTTAAAAGGGATGAGTGGCTTCTGAGAAATGGAGTGCATGACAGTCACAATGCTGTGGGCTAACCACATTCATCTGTGTATCAACACAGTGATCTTTAGAGTTACCCCAGAGGAGACAGCTTCCTCTGTTTGTGCTGTGAGGTGAAGATAAGGGCCTCCATGTGTCTGTTTGCCTCCTCCGTCTCCTGTCTTAATGGTGCGTTGATGAGTGAAATATTACAAACCCTTTTGTTCATCCCTAATACCCCTTCACTTCCTCTTTCTTCGTATCTCCACCCTTTCGCCTCCAGTTACTAACAGTATAATTAATTAAAGGATGACTTCTGGGTATAAAGCGCACAACCCTAATTCTATATCTGCTAGCAAACTAGATACCGCGTACCTGTTGAACCCATTCCAGTTTGTAAGAACGGCTTTCAATCTAAAAATCTGCTCATTATGTAGAGACAGGATCTATTTTTTCCTATTTGATAATCAATTGGAGTGAAGCAACAAAGAAAATGTTCAGACACTGGTGTATTGTGAAAAAAGCTTATATAGACAATAAGCTAAAGTCTGTTGGGCTTTTCATACCCGAGCCTAGTGGCTCATCGGACTGGTGCTTATCCCCGGTTTCCATAGCGTGACGCGACCATGAGTACAACTCCTCCTGGATGGGACGCTAGTCCATCACAGATTACCTTCCCAGTATATTTTTACTGGTACCATTTATACTGCTGGGTGAACAGAGGCACACTTGTAATTAAGACCTTGCCCAGGGGTCTTAGCACAGTGGGGGTATAACTGGGATTTGAACACACAACCTCCCGATCATGGGTGCAGCCCCCTAGCCACTATGCCACCGGCCCCACTAGATTTATATAGACCATATTTCCACAATGAACAAAAGCATGGTGGAAAGATGGTTGATTGATGGGGAAGCTTGATGGAAATTCATTCATTCATAATTCATGCATTTTAGACATGCCCTGAACAGAGCGCCAGTCCATTAAAGGGTGAAAACATACAAATATTCACACTCACACCTAGGGGCAACTTGGAACACCAAATTAGCCTCATGTGCATGCCTTTGGGCTCTGGAAGGAAACCAGAGTACCCATTATAAACACATGCATGCAGGCCAAGGACTTGCAAACTCCTCAAATAAATGCTCTTGCCAAGCCCAGGTCCTTCTTGCTGTGAGGTGGACATGCTAACCACTACACTACTGTGCTGTCCAATTTATTCACAGCTTTCATTTAAAATGCCCGACAATCCTAAAAGTAAAGCTGAGACCCTTCCTAAAGGAATCATTACGTGTAAGCTCAAATGTTTTCCAGGATACGTTTGCATCTAACCTTTCCGCTTTCATCCGGATGTTATTAAATTTGCATTGGATAGAAAAAAGTGCAAGTTTAACTGCTCACCAAACAATTCCTTTCTATCTGGCTAAGAATTTGAATTCCTAAGAAAGACTCACGTGAACCAGGCTGAGCAGGAGGAGTTAGGATAGTCAAGTTTGTATTGTATACAGATGTAAATCCATTAGATCCCTCCTTGAATCGCCACCTTATGGTGGTGGAGGGGTTTGCGTGACCTAATGATCCTAGGAGTTATGTTGTCAGGGGCATAATGCCCCTAGTAGGGTCACCCAAGACAAACAGGTCCTGGCTGAAGGTCTAGACGAAGTGCGGTTCAGAAGACCCTTGGAGAAGGACAACTCTTATTCCAAACCCGGGCAGATGGAGCTCGTTAGCCTGGTCAGGCAGTTCATCTAGGACAAGGTCAAGTCTAATATAAAACCTACGACCTGAGGACCTCGCTGTTACCGTCCTAGCATGTTTGGCTATAGCAGTTAAACCACGGGTGTAAAGGGTGGGGCCAGTACTGCGCACACTGAACTCGACCTAAAAGCTCCATTGGGCAGGCTAGAGGGACACGTCCACGTCCACGTCTCCAGATCAGTCAAAAGAATATCAAAGGATCAGTATCAGTCTCCACACATGAACTTGCCGGTTAATTAATTTCTCCTAAATCGTTGCTTTAACCTTTACGAGTGAGTCACAACACTATATGACTGGCTCGGGTAGATTTCTCTGCTGAGTGCAAAGCTCTTCCTGTGCTCATTTGAGCATTACAAAACCATGGTGGTTCCAGGTTAGCTAATATAGGTTGAAAAGGACACCCAGGAATAGTCAGCACAGGCAAAAAGACTTAATACACCTTATATCCATCTTCCTCAATTCATGTTCCAATACAGTACTTAAGCATGCAGATAGAGAGGGAAATAAAAAATAACCTGAAGTCTTTTGGTTTGAAATAAAACCTGGTCCCAAAAACTAAACTGATTTTAAACATGGAAACGGTAATAATAATTACAAAAATACTGTAATTAAGTCACAAGTCTTGTTAATTTGATATAAGTTATGTGGAATAGCAAGCAAGAGCATTCTGCATCATATCTCAAGCTCCAGTGCACCAGTCTCGTGAAAACCTTGGTATTCTTCTCTGCAATCTAACCAAAAACTGCTTGACCTAAATCAATTACATAATCTGCGATTTTAATGTTTACCAGTGTAAATCATTCATTCATTTTCTGAACCACTTAATCAGGGTCAGAAGGACTCTGGCACCCATCTCAGCCAACTCTGTGCAAGAGCACAGTACACCCTGGACAGCTCGCCAGGCCATCACTGGGCAGTAATACACTGAGAGCTATGCAGCGACTCGACGAAAGGCAGCAATGGTTCTTTTACATGCCTCACACCATAGACAGTGAGAGACATAGCCAGCCTTTGATAACCCAGGAAGCTGCACTGGATGGGGAAGTGACAACCCGTTTAGAGTGGGACTTGAACCCCCAACCTTTGGATCAGTGATCCAGTGCCTTTACCACCAGGCCACCAGTGTCTTGGGCATTACAACTGCTTAATTGCACCCATTTTATTTCCGCATTCTCTTTGCGTCAGTGTCCATTTCGACCATTTTGTACGCCTTATGGACCTCTGTACTCAGGCTCCTTCTTACTCCTGCCACATTATTTCTTCCTCTGGGAATTCATCCTGAGGTTAAAAAAAAAAAAAAAAACTCCTCAAAGACTGCATTGTATACAGCAGAGAGCCTTGAAAGATTGGAAAAACAGCCAAGTCTGACAGCACCCCACTATGCAAGGTATCAGCTCACACACATACTGCTCAGTCAACAAAAAAATGAAATAAGTCCACTGTATTACCAGCAGTCCTACAGCACGTAAGCCTAAGCTTTGAGGCAAAGCCTGTACCTGCATGTTTCTTCTTTAGAGCTCTATCAAAAGGAATAGAGCATCCAAGAAAATCAGGCGGCCTTGATAAATATTCACGAGAACAAGTACAAGAAGGAAGAAGACTCAAATCACACCAAATGCAGATGTTCCACACAAAAGAAGCCAATTGGACCAATTTTTTCTTTGAAGTATACCTAGCGTTCCCAAACTGAAAGATACTTCAATAGAGGAAGTGCTCATCTTTTGTGTCAAAAACAATGAACTAACTTACACACGCCTCCACCAAAGCTTCTCTCTAAAGCTTTCAGGTTTCGAAGTTTAGAAGAGTAGGTTTTTTGTTCGACATGAATTTTTAAAAGGAAGGAAAAAAATCGTAGAAATGTGAAATGTGGCTAAGTTTGAAGTCTCAGCTTTACCAGCTTACTTTGGTCTACTCTCTGTCAATCTTTGCTTATATATATATATACACACACACACACACACATATACATATACATATATATATATATATATATATATATATATATATATACACATACTAGTATATATATATGATTTTCTGAGTAGATCCTTCCGTAGGAGAGTGCTCAATACTTTTTGGTAGAGCAAATAACAATAAAAATAAAAGGACAGGACAAAGACTTTCTATTGAAACTCCATTTATGGAGTTTCAATAGAAAGTCTTTGTCCTGTCCTTATATATATATATATATATATATATATCAATTTCTTCTACTGAAAATGTTGAGGTTCTCTTTGGGAGTAACGAGGATGGATAGGATCAGGAATGAGCACATCAGAGGGACAGCACATGTAAGACGTTTTGGAGACAAAGTCAGAGAGGCTAGATTGAGATGATTTGGACATGTACAGAGGAGGGATAGTGAGTATATTGGTAGTAGGATGCTGAGGTTGGAACTACCAGGCAGAAGGCCTAGAGGAAGACCAAAGAGACGATTCATGGATGTAGTGAAGCAGGACATGAAGGTGGCTGGTATAAGAGAAGAAGATGCAACGGATAGGATGAGATGGAGGCAGATGATTCGCTGTGGCGACCCCTGAAGGGAAAAGCCGAAAGAAAAAGAAGAAGAAGATCAATTTCTTCTACAACAACGCTGGAATAAGAGCGGCAAGGGCTTCTTAGTTAGAGCATGAATATCAAACTGTGTTAAGGACATCAAAAATCTGACATAGACTTTTACACTGGATGTCATCAGAAGACCTTCATTATCATGTTACATACTTCCCATGAGTCACTGCAAAAGTTTTCAAAAACTTAATTACCTAACCTAAACATCTAAATTATTTCTGCTGTGATTAAAAAAAAAAGAAAAAAAGCCTATATTCTATCTAGTCAATCAGATAACCAGAGAAAGCATTCATGCTGAAAAAGCATCTTCAGCTCTACTTGGGGTAAAGTACCTGTTCCAATACACCGGGATTTCGTACATGGATGCTACAGAAAGTCATGTCTATGTGGATCAGGTGATGGAGATAATCTTTGTAAGCCCTTGATAGTCCTTAGCGCTGGGACTCCCCAGAACTGGCATGAATATTGACCACCAGCTACCTCAAGGAGTCTCTTCTTCCCAATAAATGACCGGATGAATCCATGGGCATGGCTAGTTTGGTTAAAAAAATCTATTACTGGTCCATTTTCTCCAGGACCGCAATATCATTAATATACATAACAACCATTGATGTGGTTAACATCACCTGCTTTATTTGCAGCAATGCAACCCATACACAGCAAACACTGTGTTGTGACTCATTTCAATCCTCCACACAAGAGCTCTTCTGTGGGATCAGACCAGACGTGTTAACCTTCACTCCCCATGCCCAGAAATTAACCTTAAGCATCTGTAACACTTTAGCCAGTTAGCTGGTTGGACTTTTTAGGCCACCACTGGTATGTACGTATTACTGCATTCCAGGAGCACACCACAACACCTGGTGTTTTGGAGATGAATATAAACGGTCTTTTAACCATCACAATGTAGCCCTGGTCAGTCACACCTTGCTCAGTTCTCCTGCTTCCAACACATCAACTTCAAGATCTGACTCTTTATACCCCTCAGTGGTAATCATATTTTTAAAGATATAATTGATTGTTGTATAAATAGAGATGGAGTTCTGTACTTGCCCCAATAACATCTGGCAGCATGGTGGCGTAGTGGTTAGCACACCGGCCTCACAGCAAGAAGTCCTGGGTTCAAATCCAAGCCTGGGTGTTTCTGTGTGGAGTTTGCATGTTCTTCCCATGCTTGTGTGGGTTTCCTCCGGGTACTCCGGTTTC
>CM045744.1:28026475-28061475 GCA_024760905.1 Plotosus lineatus | reverse complement strand
ATGTATGTGTGTGTGCGTATATGTGCGTGTGTCTGCCTTTGAGTGTGTGTGCATGCATGTGTGTGAATGTGTGCGCTCGTGTGTTTGCGTGTGAGCGTGTATGTGTTTGTGTGTATGTGTGTGCATGTGTGCATATATGCGTGTGCTTGTGTGTGTGTGTGTGTAATTTGACTTTAAATCTTTTGTCAGACTATCAATGTGCACGAAATCAAACCTTCAGTAAATAGTTTGTCAAAATAAAATTTGAAGATCACTCCAGAGGTACAACGCTACAGCGACCTATGTGCATTGAATTTTTTAGTGAATGTGTGTGTGTGTGTGTGTGTGTGTCAATTTGGAAATTCCAAAGTTTCGCAACTTCACATGCAAGCAAGTATTTTTTGTAACACACACACACACACACACACACACACACAGCATTTTTTGTGACTGATTAGCAATTTATTTATGTAAACAACAACTCTCCTGTCATAAATCAATCATGTTTTGTTTGCTTTTCTCCCTCAAACTCTTTGCTTTTATTCACACATTATTAGTAAGTCTCGAACTTTGCAGGTCTCCAACTTGTTGGTTTTCCTTGCAAACAGAAAATGAAAAATTTGTGAGCAAAATGACAACCATACATCTCAAGGCCTGTTCCAGAACAGTTTGAGACTACTCCGCATCACAGCTTCATTTTGTGACGAACCAGTTGACCAAGATGCGATGCCACAAGACGAATTTGAGAATGAAAAGTGACAGCAATGACTTCCCCTGACCTGTCAGTCATCCGTGGTGTCCAGCTTCGATTTCAGGCATCAAATGCTTTATTCCGCATCAGCAGTATCCGCTACAGTAGAGCTACGTAGCTGAGCAGCTCACTATATTGTCAAAAGTTTGTGAACACCACCACTAATATATATATATATAAAAACACCCCATTCCAGAGTTAAACCCATTCCCATTATAACTGTCTCAATTCTTCTCTGAAAGCTTTCTACTAGATTTTGGAGAGGGTTCAGCAGTGCACTTAGTGTCCTAGTTCTAGTACACCATGTTCAATAAGGTTGGGGTCCGGGCTGTATGCAGGGCACTCGAGTTATTTTACTCCCAACTTCATTTACATTTACAGCATTTGGCAGACATGTTCTTGCAGAGTGAGCATGTGAAGGAACATTGCAGGGAAATAAAACACACAATGGTGAAGTGGTGAAGGTTCTGGGTTACTTTTATAAAGGTTGCACACACACACACACACACACACACACACACACACACACAGGCATATACGCATACATGCACACACACACACACACAAACACTGAGCACACACACACACACACACACACACGCATATACACACACATGCGCACACACACACACACACACACACACAGGCATATACGCATACATGCACACACACACACACACACACACACATACACACACACACACACACACACACATGCACACACACACACACACACACACACACACACACAAACACTGAGCACACACACACACACACACACACACTGAGCACACACACACACACACACACACACACAAACACTGAGCACACACACACACATAAACACTGAGCACACACACACACACACACACACACCCAGAGAAGTGGGCTGCTCCACACATTGGGGTGCACAGAGAGAAGTTGGAGGTTTGAAACTCCACCACTGCAACACATTTTTTCTGCTGGTTCAGGAATCAAACCACCAACTTTCAGTCCCAAAGCTGCTTCTCTAACCATTAGGCTGTGGCTGCCCCCAAAGGGGATGTCAAATAGATCTCCATTACTAAGTTGTTTAAAAATGTAAGTCACAAGACGGTGTTGAGGCCAGCGATGTTGCATGGTTTAGAGACAGTGGCCCTGGGGAAAAGACAGGAGGCAGAGCTGGAGGTAGCAGAGATGAAAATGTTGAGGTTCTCTTTGGGAGTAACGAGGATGGATAGGATCAGGAATGAGCACATCAGAGGGACAGCACATGAGAAGATTTATGGATGTGGTGAAGGAGGACATGAAGGTAGTTGGAGTAAGAGTAGAAGATGCAGAGGATAGGGTGAGATGGAGGCAGATCATTTGCTGTGGCGACCCCTGAAGGGAACAGCCGAAAGGAAAAGAAGAAGAAGACGACTCCGGATAAGGTGGTCTGCCAAATGCCATAAATGTAAACTGTACATTATTTGCATGAAATATGAGAAAACAAATACTGTAATTTATACATCTGCTATTAATAATTATAATAATAAGCTGATGGCAACCTTTCTGGTGCACTGCTTATACACAAGGTTCATGAGATGAGATTAATGTGTAAACTTTCAGCTGTTGTGATAGTCTCACATTTTCTCTTAAGCCTCTTACACACATTTACATTTTCAGTTTTGCATTCTTTCGTTTTTTAACAGGAAAAACACACTTCCTTTGTAGTTGTGTCAAGACACACTTAACCTTGGTAAGGGTTAGGCTTATCACAGCCGGAGCCGATCCCAGTTTCTGCAACATGAAGCAACTAGGAGCTCCTGGATGGAATGCTAGTCCATCATGAGTTACCTTCTCAATATGTTTTACTGGTACTGTACCTATTTATACTGCTGGATGGACAGAGGTACACGTGAGGTTAATACCGTTCACAGGACTCAGCATGGCAGGGGTCTAGACAGGATTCAAGCCAATGACATCTTGATCATGTATCCAACACCCAAACTATTACCCCACCTCGCAACTAAGGTGTCATTTTAATATATATATATATATATAAATATATACACTAGTATACACACACACATATATATATATATATATATATATATAGCAAGGGGCAGAAACACAAGCGCCCTTTTACCACTAGGCCACCACTGCCCTCATATACGGTACATATAATGTTTATACACACACACACACACACACACACACACACACACACACACACAGGGATCCCTCATGCGGCTTAAGTGCATCGCGTTTTTTTTTTTTTTTTTTTAAATATTCATAGAATTAAAAAAGAAGGAAATTAAAGGAAGAATAGCGAAAACTGAAGGAAAATGTTGAAAAAAAAGGCCAATTATGCAAAAACCCCAAAAAAAAACAACAAATAACAACCAAAAATTACTTACATTTTTATGTGAGGTGCTCATCTGAGTGTGTGTACATTATTTATATTTTATTTACATCTTATGTATTATTTTTGAATGTTGAATTGTTATTACAAGCATTTATAGTGTTGAATATGTATTTATTGATAATATATATACATATACATGTACGTATCGGTCAGCCAGGGGGGGGTTGATCAGCAGTCGCGGCGGGATCTTGGACCCAGTGTGTGATCTTGGTCCCAATTAATCGCGGAAAGTGAGGGATCCCTGTAGATATACAGTATATATATATATATATACAGTGATACCTCAGCTCACGAACATAATTGGTTCCTAGAAAGTGTGTGTGAGGCGAAAAGTTCGTCTTCCGAACATTTATTTCCCATAAGAAACCATTAAAATGAGAATAATCCGTTCCCAGGTCCCCATAAAACATAATTTTCTACTAAATAAGCCTTAAAACTACACAAAAATATACCTTCTTTTATGTATAATAAATGTGCTATTGTATTTTAATTAAAGAAATAAACTGTACTGTATAATAAAGTGGTTTTATTTACCTTTGTGATGGTAGTTGACGGCTTGATGGAATGGAGTGGGAGGAGGAGGGAGGGAGGGACTTACTGTTTGGAAGGAGAGTTTGGAAACGCCTACTGTTTGGAAACACCCTTAGCCACACACGCACCCTTAATAGCTTCCTTGTTCTTAAGGATGGGAGCAATGGTAGACTTAGCGTACTGGTACTGGGACGCTGAGTCACACAAACGCACACCTCGTTCGTGTTTTTCAATGATCTCCGCCTGTGGTGGGGTCTTTTTCGGTCCCATAATAGCAAAAGTACACTCAATATGGTCCAAAATGTCTATCAAACACAAACCACGTCCGCACTCAAAGAAAGGGGGTGACGAACTGTGACGCCGTGAGCGTGCGTCAGCTTCTCGTGGCCGCCACCGTGGCGCTGTTCGACCGCGTGGTTTGGTTCGTCCGCCGAAAACTAGTTCGTCAGCAGAGACTATATGCTCGCAAATTTAACGAATTTAATGTTCTTGAGGCGAAAAGTTTGTGAGCTTAAGCGTTCGTCAGCGGAGGTTTTACTGTATATATATATATATATATATATGTGTGTGTGTGTGTGTGTGGTTGCTCAAATCCAGACTGTACATCAGATATCCCAATCTGAATAAGTATTACATCAAACACATCATGCCTTCATGTAGTACTGTACCTGTAGCATAGGTACGCTTGGACTTCTTGATGCTTTGGTCTTCTTTTGTGGCATTCGTTTAAATCAATAAACAATGAGATAATTTTGAGTGTATTTACTAATGCATTATTCACTACTAGTGCATACTACACAGGAATGGTGCAATTTGATTAGTTTGCTATTTTTGGATGAAACATGCAGTAATCCCCCCAGTGCAGCTAACTGGGTTATCAAAGGCCGGCCATGTCTCTCACTGTCCATGGTGAGGTTCATGTAAAAGAACCATTGCTGACTTCCGACAAGAGTAGCTGCAAAGCTGTCGGCGTGTTTCCGCCCTGCGATGGCCTGGCGAGCTGTCCAGAGTGTACTCTGTTCTCGCCCGGAGTTGGCTGGGATGGGCGTGAGCTTCCCCGCGACCCTAATTAGGATTAAGCAGTTACAGAAAATGAACTGAACTGCACATGCAGTAATCCACATCACAAGTTCAGACTGATGATTGAATAAATCTTGCGGCCAAATACTCATGGTTTGTTCCAGTTACCGATGCTGTAATTCAACAAAATGCAGCACAAAAAAGGAAAAAGAATCCATGCAACATTGATGAATTCAATTATATTCACTTTGACTTCAGCAAATAGTTGTTAATTATAGCACAGCGCTTTTGGATTCACAAATTTTGGTTAAAAAAAATACAGATGTACTGTTTCTATTCTATAGTCACAAACACAGTTCACAAAAAGATTGTTAAAAAATATGTAATTATTGCTATTTGGATTTACATTGGTTGCATTTGGCAGACGCAATTATCCAGAGCGACTTAAACGTTTTTTTTTTAACCACAAAGCTCAATACTTATGCAAATGTCATAAAGCCATGAGCTGAAATTTGTTGTCATGGCAGTGCTCACGTGCCCACACAGGCAACCCAACCCCAGTGCGAGTGATGCTGACTACACTTGCAGTCCACAAAAAATAAAAATAAATAAATAAAATAATTGTTTTGTCAATGATTGAGAACAAACAGTAAATTATTCATTCATTTTCTGACCACTAAATCCTAACTAGGGTTGCAGGGAGGCTGGCACGTATCCTAGTTGACCTCGTCTAAGGTAGAGCACACCCTGGACAGCTCGCCAGGTCATCGCGGGGCAGAAACATGCTGACAGCTATGCAGTCTACTCTTTATGAAAAGTCAGCAATGGTTCTTTTACATGCCACTTACCATAGACAGTGAGAGACATGGCTGGCCTTTGGTAACCCAGTTCGCTGCTGGGGCGAGAGACAGCAGTGGCGACCCAGTGATAGTGGGGCTTGAACCTCCACCTTGGGATCAGTAATCCAGCAACCTACTGCCAGGATACCACTGCCACACAGTAAGTTAAATTATGGATATTTATTTACTGAAAATAAATGCAAATATTTTTGGAGTTCCACTTTTAGGCAGTGTCTAAATATTTATATTATTTTATATTACCATTTATACAACCAAATATTTCAGTTCTAAAGAGGCGCAGTCACTTACCAGGTATAATAAACACAATACACATGAAACACAATATTATGTCACTCATTCATTCATTCATTTTTCATTTTCTGAACTGCTTAATCCTAATTAGGGTTGTGGGGAGGCTGGCGCCCATCTCAGCTGACTCTGGGTGAGGGTAGGGTACACCCTGGACAGCTCACCAGGCCATCGCGCAGTGTTATCTCTTGGAAATAAAATGAAATTCATCACAATGGCTTTCAAAGATCAATTACTTACTTCGGTACATGAGCGACAATGACCCCGGCACTGGACGCAAGATGAGCAAACTTCATCATCTTGAGGCAAAAGCACAATGCATAATTTTCATTATAACAAAAATGGAAGCTGTCAGCATAGACATGAATGGCGCAGTCAGTGAAAAATCACTGCAAAACACCCCGCCCCCATTATTTCAGTCCTGCGGTCGTATTAATGTTAATGTAAACAAACACAGAAACAAAACAACATGTGAAACACATGAATAAGTGATAGAGTGTGAACTGGGCTGGTTTCACCAGGGAACCTTTACATTCAGCAAAAAATGAACTAATAACGCAAGATAAAACACATAACGACTCATAAACAGCCGTTATATTTACAGAATTTGACAGACACTATTATCTGGAGCAACTTACAATTATCATTTTTATACAACTGAGGGTTAAAGGCCTTGCGCTCAAAGGCCCAACAGTGGTGAAAGTGGGATTGAACCGCTGACCTTCAGATCAATAACATATTGACTTAATCACAAAACCACCACTGCTTTCTTGCTCACAGGCCCAGCAGTGGAAGAAGCTTGGTGGTACCAGTACTTGAACCACCCACTTTCTAATCAATAGTCCAGATCCTTACGCACGGAACCACAGGAGAAAACGTGTATAATTTTTCAAAGGAGTCTTTAGTACCAGTGGCTTCGTAACAGGCCAAGTTCAAGCTGTATTGCTTCATTTTATGAAAGAGGACATTTCAGTTTCTTGGTGAGTACAGTAGTTGTATTTGTCTAATTAACTGAGAGAACGAGAGCGAGACAAGGAATTAACCTCTTTAATAGATGTTCAATAAAATTAATTGTAACTGTAAATGAATACAAAACACAGTCAGACATGACATGCTTTACTGTCTGTCTCCTTTTCGGCTTTTTCCCTTTTACTCGGGAGTCGCCACAGCGAATCATCTGATTCGCACGTTTGATTTGGCAGAGGTTTTTTACGTCGGATGCCCTTCCTGTCACAACCCTTTTAGCAAGGGACAGAAACACGCTGACGGCTTTGCAGCTACTCTTTACGAAAGTCAGCAATGGTTCTTTTACATGAACCTCTCACCATAGACAGTGAGAGACATGGCCCGCCTTTGATAACCCAGTTAGCTGCACTAGGGGGGGACAGTGACAACCTTGTGGAGAGTGGGACTCGAACCCCCAACCTTTAGATCAGCGACCCAGCGCCCTATACCACTAGACCACCACTGCCCCATACATGACATGCTTTACTGTCACCAGTAAATTATTTTCTAATATACAGCAAGTGTCACTGGCTATTTTCTTACAAATATTTCTGTAAAGTGTTTCGATCACTATTTTACTGAAAAACCAGCTCACAACATTGAGCCTCAGAGTGCACTAGTTTAAAAACCATTTCTTTATCATTGCTAATCAATTTCCTGAATACAACCCAGCCGAGCTTTTTGTGTCTCCTCAGCCTGGTGTGTAATCTGTCACGCTGGGACTTGATCTGCTCAGTGAAAAGACACTTCAGTAATACTGCACTAATTGGCCACATTTGGAGCTTAATGAGTCCCTGGAGCACATTCACGCTGGCTCATCAGATGCCATGACAGAATGTGCGGTTATGGCTGAAACGGCTGAAGAATGACCCAGAAAAAGTTGCCAAACGGAGGCAGTGCTGATTGCACAGGGCCGGTGCCATGCCGTGTTTCTGGGCCTGGAGTGCTTTGAGAACCCTGAATTGCATAAGATTATCTCACCTGCATCTTGACATAAGTCTGCCATCTGCTGGTGACTGCAGTGGGAACGCTTCAGATTCACATAAACAAAACATTCATTCACTCACTCACTCAATTATTTTTATTCATTCATTCATTTTCTGTAACGACAATCATAATTAGGGTCACGGGGAGACTGGCGCCCACCCCAGCTGACTCCAAGCAAGGGCAGAGTACACCCTGGACAGCTCACCAGGCCATCGCAGGGCAGAAACACACTGATGGTTATGCAGCTCCTCTTGACGAAAGTCAGCAATGGTTCTTTTACATGACCCTCACACCATAGACAGTGAGAGACATGCCTACCCTTTGATAACCCAGTTCGCTGCACTGGGGGGGGGGGGGGGGTCAATTCTTTTCTGAACCGCGCAATCCTAGCATTAAGGTTGTTTGGAGGCTGCAAACATTACTATTTTCACTCACTCCTAAATGTGCATGTCTTTGAACTGTGGGAGGCAACCAGAGTACCAGGAGAAAACACACATTATCACAGGGAGAACATGCAAACTCCAAACAGAAACGCCTGAGCCCAGGACTCAAATCCAGGACCTTCTTGCTGTGAGGCTGATGAAACATAACACTACCTTGCCGCCCCACAGACAAAACAAAAATGTGACATGGTGGTTTGTTTATTTATTTTTTTTTTATACCTTTGGGCAGACCACTTTTCTCATACAGTACTTATTTGTCCCTGCCTTTTCTCACATTGAAAAAAACAAATAGAGAGAATAAAGAAGGCTGGCGTAACCTTTTTGTATGGGAGAAGAAAGAAGTTATAACTGGAGGATCAGGGCACGGTTGCACAGTGGTGAGCACTGACACCTCACAGCAAGAACATCCTGCTTTCAAGTCCTGAAGTCGGTGAGGATATTTCATGTTTTCCCCCTGATTGCATGGGTTTCCTCTGGGTTCCTCCCTCAGTTTAAAGACATTCACATGAAGAAAACCGGCTATTTTAAATTGCCCATAATGAGCAAAATTTGACTCCGTCCAAGAGAACAGGGGCTGTTCTGCAGGTGGCTTGCCACCCTGTCAGGTAAAAACCTTCAGTACTGTGCCAAAGTTTAAAGCACCTTTGTAGAAATGCAATTGAGCAAAAATGCCTTTAAAATAATTAAATTAAACGTTTCTCCAAGAAAACGGCAATACTATACAGTAATAGTAAATGAAGTCAGAATTTGGTGTGGGTTAGCACATCCGCCCCACAGCAAGAAGGCTCTGGGTTTGAATCGTGTCCTCCAGCCTTTCCGTGTGGAATTTGCATGTTCTCCCTGTGCTTGTATCAGTTTCCTCTAGTTACTCGGTTTTCCTCCCACAGTTCAAAAACAAGCACACTAGGTTATCTGGCTGTTCCAATTTGCTTCTAGGTGTGAGTGTGAATGGTTGTGTGTTGCCCTACAATGGTCAGGTGAGCTGTTCGGGGTGTACCCTGCCTTCGTTTACTGTGGGCTGAGATAGGCTCTCGCTTCTCCACGACCCTAGTAAGATTAAGCGGGTTGGCGAATAACTGAATGATTCCGATATATTTTTTTAACCAATTTCCTTGATTTTTATAATACTGTACCATTCCAGCCCAGATAGTATATGGCAAGTCTTTCAGAACAAATATCCTTCATAAGAAATAAACAGTACAACATTTCTTCCACACACTTTTTTTATTTGGAAATAATAAAAACAAACTCTTTTTTTTTTTTTATATATATATGTATATAAAACATACACATCATTTGAGCCACATCTTTATACAATCAAAAGTTTCAAGTGAACGTTTTTAAATTATTATTTATCAGATTACTTTTTTTTACTCATTTCGGTGGAACATATAACGTGAGTTGTAAACAATCTGCTTTTTTTTTTCTTTTTTCTTTTTTTTCTTTTTTCCGAACTTGTGTGTTTTCTTTTCATTTACTACCCAGTAATACTTTATAATAAAATCAAACGAAAACCGGGCTCACATAAAAAAGGAAACGGATCTTGGCTATGTTTTTCCCTCCAATGAATGCGTTTTGAAGTGAGAGGTTTGTATTAAAAGCACAGAGATGGTCGTGTTTGGTGAGGAGCGCTCGGGCCCGCTGAGTGTAAGATGTTGTCGGAGGGTCCTGACGTCTCGACTCGGCCCCAGCAAGTCAGTGGCCTCTCACGAACTGAGGCGTCTTTTGTAAAGAAAATCCTTGGCCCCTTTTGCAAATATGGCTTAACCGATTTAATGGTTAGTTCATATTTACAATCTGTGCACATTCAGTGCTTTTTGTGCATGTATTATTGTATTTCACACCTGTTCATTTCAATAGCTACTGTATATGTCACTCTAATTTATTTATAATTAGCTAATCTCTGTCTCTTGGAGATAAAAGAATCATTTACATATGAGCTATTTGTAAAAGAAGGAGGTTAAGGTTATCATCAGTATTACAGTACAGCACATATTTCCCCAAAGGGATTAGAAAAGACAAAAAAGTGTGAGAAAAAAAAAAATCATCACCGGAATGTAGGACAAGTACTGAAGTCTTTTTTCCTTTTTCTGTGAATTTGAGAGAGAATGGCTTTAGTTTCTTAGTTTATCTCTTTATAATCAAGAACAAGCAAACTGTACAAGTACATGCAACAAACAAGCGGGCCTACTGTATGTGGAACTAGCACAGGTATCTATTTTTGTTGCCTTTTTTTGTTGTTGTTGTTCTGTTTATAAAAATGTGCATGCAGCTTGGAACAGACATGCTGCTATGCCCCCTCTGGTGGGAGGGGCCATTAGCCTGGCAGATGATTGACATTTGTAGTAGCAATGACAAAATCTGATAGGTCACTTAAACGTCACAAGTGCACTGTTTAAATGAACATTAAATGAAAAAAAAAAAGAGCATAAATAATTATATGATAAATGAACGAAAACAAATTATTTCTTTCTTTCTTTCTGAATTTTTCTGCTTTTTAACATTTATTTACTGAAAAAACATCCACGTTGTTGTGCTCGCATTTGGCTACAAAATAAAAAAGTGCGAGATAGAAATGAAAGTGCATGAATGTGGAAATGGAAGTGAAAGAAAAACCAACAAAGGAATAAATGTGATCAGTATATTGCACCGTCTTACAATATTCACTAAATTCAATTCCAGGTTTCTGGTGATAATATAAATGATGCATGAGCAACATGGCGGTTTAGTGCTATGCGCGTCCGCCTCACAACGAGGGCGTTTCTATGTAAAGTTTGCACGTTGTCCCCGTGCTTGTGTTGTCATACACATACATTCGATTAAATGGCCGTTTCAAATTTCCCCGAGCTGTGAGTGGGAATGATTGTGTGTATTTTGGCCTTGCAATGGACTCGTAAGCTGTGTACCCCGATTTTTCAGTGTTGGCTGAGATAATCTCCAGCCTCCCGGCGCCCCAAGTAAAATTAGGTTGGTTTGGGAAATGAATAAATGTGTAACACTGTGCACTTTTTATTTATAAAAATTAATACTCACTTTCACGCAAAAGGCCACACTTATACCTTGCATTAAAGTTTTTCTAATGAATCAGACAGAATTGTGTTTGCTAGGGATGCATCAATACTGAACACCAACATCTGACACGTAAACCATTAACCCAAATTAAAAAATTAATTTACTGTCAAAATTTGAAGAGGCATAATGAAAACATCTTCCTACAATACGAGTAAAGTGATGTTGGTTGCCTGCTTTTCTCTTGAATTACAGGATTAACGATTTATAGAATTAATGATTTATAAAATTAGTGATCATGGCATTGTTTCAACAGACTTAGTTAACATCATTTATTTCCATCCAAACTAATTCATTCATTTTCTGAACCGATTAATCCTAATTAGGGTCGCAGGGACTCTGGCACCCATTCCAGTTGACCGTGGGCGAGGGCAAAGCCCTCAGGCCATAGCAGGGCAGAAACAAGATTAAAACATCCCAATGGCCTACTCTTTATAAATGACAGCAACGGTTCTTTTACATGCCTCCCACCACAAACACTGAGAGACATGACTGGTCTTTTATAACACAGTTGCACTGGGGGGACAGCAGTGAAAATTCGGTGATGGTGGGGATTGAACCACCAACCTTCAAATCAGTAAGCCACGCCCTGAACCACCCTTTCGCTATTTCATCCAATTTTATATCCCTGCCATCAAGGAAGAAAAAGTCTATTGATGGGATAACCTGCTCATTTATTACATTCATGTAATCACACTTTCCACATAATGATGCGGAGCCTCGACCCGACTAAATGAAGCAACAATACCCTTGTGATTATGCACCCTAAACAAAGCTAAGGGCACCTTTACTAAATATTAGTGTGCAGAGGTTTTTTTTTTTTTTTTTTTTTTTTTTTAACATGGACAGCATCTTTTAAAATGCTCAATGCCCAATCTTTTTGCTTCAGTTTGCTGAACATACAGTTAAAATTGAGAAGTGTTTTAAAAAGAACACATTCAAAACAGTAGGTTACCTCGAGGTGGCATGTTGGTTTATGATTAGCTTGTTTGCCTTACAGCAACAAGGTCGAATGTTTTTTATTTCCCCCATTTTCTCCCTAATTTAGTCATATCTAATTCCCACATATGAAGTACTGTATTGCCTTCCCTATCACATGACCACCACTAACTAGGGAGGGGTGAAAGTATACACCCCCCCCCTCTCAATGAATTGCAATGCTAGCCACCCAAACTGTGGCATATGCATAGTTTGAGGTCGGTCTAACACGCTCGGAGGGAAAGCACTATCCACCCCATTGTACAAATGAGCTCACAGACACCCATGATTGGCTGGCGATTGCTGTGAGTAACAAGGAAGTGAGTGTATGCCATCCCTCCCTCCCAATAGAGCATCGCTAATTAGCTCCCACAGGCTTCCGGTCACGGATGGCTGTGGTATTAACCCGAATTCGAATTTGCGATCTTTGGGTTAATCTCTGGCACCTTATTGATGCGCCACTCGGGAGCCCCAAGGGTGTTTTTATATGGAGTTTGCATGTCCTCACTGTGCTTGAGTGGGTTTTCTGCCCCAGTCTAAAGACATGCACATTAGGATAACTGACTGATTGCCCCAAATTGCCCTAGTTGTGGATGTGTATGTTAATGGTTATGTGTATGTGTGTTGGCCTGGACTGGTATGACGAGCTGTTTGGTGTGTATCCCACTTTATAATCCACCTTCTAAGGATTAAACGGGTCAGCAGATGAGTGAGAATGTGATGACAGATTATTACATGCAATAGTGGTCAAAAGTTTTAGAACACAAAGCTTTTCTCAGTTTTATCAGAATGTAATCGAATCAAGTGCAGCAAATGACCTGAAAAAGAACAAAATTTAGCAGTATGTAGGAAGTACCATAGAAGAAATGAATCAGATCTAAGGCTTCAAACCATGAAATAACAGAACAGTCTCCAGACTTATACCCCATCAAGCTAGTTTGGACTGAAGTGGACAGAAGGGTGAAGCAACAAGTCCAAAATGTTTGTGGGAACTTTAAGCTTTCAAAACAATATTTGAGTTCTATCACGGAAATGGTGGTTAGGGTGCTGTGGTCATGATCGGGAGGTTGTGTGCTCAAATCAAAGTTAGACCCACACTGTGCTTAGACCCCTGGGAATGGTCTCAAACAGAAGCATGCCTTTGTTCACCCAGCAGTATATATGGGTACCATAAAAATATACTGGGAAGGTAACCTGCGATGGACTAGTGTCCCATCCAGGAGGAGTTGTACTCCTAGTCGCTTCACGCAATGAAAACCAGGGATAAGCACTGGCCTGATGAGCCACTGTTGCTTGGGTGCAAAAAGCCCAACGAACTTTGGTCCGTATTGGCAACAACAGGTCGAATTCGTTTCCAGTGGGAGTTGGAGTCCGCCAAGGCTGTCCTTTGTCATAGATTCTGTTCATAATTTTTATGGACAGAATTTCTGGGCGCAGTCGAGGCGTTGAGGGGTTCTGGTTTGGTGGCCATCGGATCTCGTCTCTGCTTTTTGTGGATGATGTTGTCCTTTTGGCTTCATCAAGTCGGGACCTCCAGCTCTCATTGGAGTGATTCGCAGCCGAGTGCGAAGCAGCCGGGATGAAGATCAGTACCTCCAAGTCTGAGGCCATGGTTCTCAGTCGGAAAAGGGTGGAATGCACCCTCCAGGTCGGGAATGAGGTCCTGCCCCAAGTGGAGGAGTTTAAGTATCTTGGGGTCTTGTTCACGAGTGAGGGAAGGATGGAGCGAGAGATCGACAGATGGCTCGCTGCAGCCTCTGCTGTTAAGCGGTGTCTGTACCGGTCCGTCGTGGTGAAGAAGGAGCTGAGCCGCAAGGCGAAGCTCTCAATTTACCAGTCGATCTACGTTCCAACCCTCACCTATGGTCACGAGCTTTGGGTAGTGACCAAAAGAACAAGATCACGGATACAAGCGGCTGAAATGAGCTTCCTTCACCGGGTGGCAGGGTTCTCCCTTAGAGATAAAGTGAGAAGCTCTACCATCCGTGGAGAGCTTGGAGTAGATCCGTTGCTCCTCCGCATTGAGAGGGGCCAGTTGAGGTGGCTCGGGCATCTGGTCAGAATGTCTCCCGGACACCTCCCTGGTGTGGTATTTCGGGCATGTCCAACCGGGAAGAGACCCCAGGGTCAACCTAGAACACGCTGGAGGGACTATGTCTCTCGGCTTGTCTGGGACCGCCTCGGTGTCCCCCCAGGAGAGTTGGAGGAGGTGGCTGGGGAGAGGGGCATCTGGACCTCTTTTCTTAGGTTGCTGCCCCCACGACCCGACCCCGGACTTAGCGGAAGACGACGACGACGATGATGATGATGATGACTTTACATATCACTGAAACAATGCCACACATGATTAGCTGGATTATCTACAAAAAGGTGGCTACTGTGATGAATTCAAACTTGAGATGAATTTGTGTGAAACAGAATGATTCAGTGACATTATTATTATTATTATTATTATTATTATTATTATTATTTTCAACTGTGTTTTTTGTCTGTTTTAATTTCATGCAGATCCCGTTGAGGAAAAGAATGTGGAAATATCAATAAAAACTATATTTAAAAAAAGGGGGCGCTCTTTTCAGTTGTTTTTGGTTTCAGCTGGCCAAAATAAATGTGCAGTCTCATTGAAAACCTTCAATATAGACTATCATTGAGGATTCGTATCCCTGCACTGGCTGTGTGTCGTGTGTTGTATTGAACCCGCCCTTTAAATATAAATAAAATAAACCCAAGTGCTTTCTTTCTTAATGAATTTTTATGCTTTTTTCCCCCCTTCCATATTTAACACATAACCTCCAATTGATTGTCTCGAGTCCAGTGGGTATGGTTGAATTTACTGTGTATTCCAGCATGAGCTGCTCAGCTTTGGCTTATGGGACAGTCGCTACCTCATTGTTGGGTTGAAGCTACATCATGTGTGTAATATAGCGTGGAGCTGCTAATTGCTCTACAATTTGCTTATTCCATGTCATATCGGCATGTAATCTGTTAATGGTTATTAATAATTAAACCAGGGGATTTATTATTTATTTTGAAAGCTTATAAAAGACTAGATCAGCTTTCCGTCTCGCACTGATAAGGAAAATCCTGTTTTATATGAGAGGAACGGTTATGTGGTAAATCTGAGTTTGATTGCTTATTCAAGGAAAATAAATAAAAACATAGAGCAATAGATTACTGCATAGAGTGTATATATATATAAATATATATATATATATATATATATATATATATATATATATATATATATATATTTCCCATATGTCCCCTGTAATACATCCCAAAGAATCAGATCTGAGCACAATTGGAACAGATCTGAGATGCGAGTTCCTCTCTGTTATGACCATTTATATTTAGAAATCACATTATACTTTTATATGTGTGTGACATAGCAAGAGGAATGTTATTTTTAAGAAATATGCAGATTTTTTTTTTTTTTTAAACCACTGTGTAAATAGAGGCGCAGGACTCCTGCCGTCCGCCTCTCTATGGGGACACCTTTGTGTGACCTATGCTTCATTTCCTTTGGTTCTCCTTTGTTAAAAAATGGTGGATTCACATGAAGTTTCATCATTTCATGGATTTTTCTTTGTCAAAAAGAGCAGATTTGTATGAGATGTGCGAAAATCAGTAGCCTGAGCTATTCCAAAACTTTTTCAAGAACACAAAAATGGACCGTTTACCTCAAATTCAACCAACTATCTCTGAAAATATATTCAATTGCCCTCAAACTAAAACTGGCTTGTACATTTGCCCATGATTGCTTACATGTGAGCAAGGCTTAAACCTTTTGACCAGTCGTGTTAACACAGCTAGATAAAACATAATAAAATCCTAATTATTTAATTACCAAGTTGGCAAAGGATTTTTCAGTATCAGTCACAGCCTACACATGTAGGCATTTATATTTATACTCAATGTGATGCATTCCTAGTATTTACAGTCATTGCTGTCCCAATATGATTGTGTCTCAGTTTTTCTCTTGACATAATAAAATCAAGATCATATTCCTGGCAGAGAAAGTGTTCAGTGTGATAATCGCTCTACCACTAAGCCAGGATGTTTGTGCTATGTTTCTGATTATGATTATATCTCTGGCTGGTAGAAAAAATGAAAATACAGTAGCTTGGAGAGAAAAATACAAAAAAAGGTGTCCAAACCAAACAACAAAGAATTTGTCGATATCAGAGCCAGCAGAACACAAATTGCCCTTATTTTTCCGAGATACTTTCTTTTTAATTATTATTATAATATACTGTGCAAATTGACAATACATCTTAAAGGAAACTTGTATATATTCTATACAAGTACAGGGATCCCTCACTTTTCACAGTTAATTGGGACCAAGCCCAACTCCGCCCCCCTTGGCGGCTGAATTCCGCGAAGTAGGATCAATCCCTCCCCCGACTGACATATACGTACATGTATATGTGTATATAATTTCAATAAATACATATTCAGCACTATAAATGATTATAATAACAATTAAACACTCAAAAATAATGCAAAAGATGTAAATAAAATATAAATTCACACATACAGATATGCGCATGTACAGACAGATACGCGTGCACGCACTCAGATATGCACCTCACATGAAAAATGTAAGTAGTTTTGTTGGGGGGTTTTGGGTTGTTTTTTGTTTTTCTTTGTTTGGGTTTTTTTTTTTTTTGCATAATTGGACTAGTTTTTGTGGCATTTTCCTTAACTTTTCCCCTCTTCTTCCTTAATTTCCTTATTTTTTAATTCGATGAAAAAAAAACAAATCAAAACAAAACAAAAAAAAAACCGTGATGCACTGAAGCTGCATGAAATGAAGCTAAGTAGTAGCGAGGATCCATATTTAATATATATATATATATATATATATATATATATATATATATATATATATATATATATATATATATATATATATATATATATATATATATATATATATGTATGTGTGTGTGTGTGTGTGTGTGTGTGTGTGTGTGTGTGTGTGTATATGTGTATATATATATATATGTGTGTGTGTGTGTGTGTGTATGTGTGTGTGTGTGTGTGTGTGTGTGTAAAAAATGTATTTACTGTAGCTCACTTTTCTTTAAATGTTTTCATTTGGCCAAAAAACCCAAGAATTACTGTACTCCAACTACACTCCAATGTGTATTCGATCAGTCACTCTCAAATGCAGCAATTTCTTTCTGTAAACAAGCTTTGTTTATCGCCCTACAAATGCCACAGATATGGGCACTTATACTGTAGAGCTTTGTTTGTGCAGCTTCTGTGTATTGTGTGCTAAAAAGATGCTCAGAATTTGTGTGTGTGTATTTACACTCATTTCCTTACAAAGTAAAAATGAGCAAAGTGGCAGAAAGATATAAATTGGCAGACACCCATCTGAAAATTCACTTGAAATTCTTGGCTGCATGTTAAGTTAGTTTGTTAAGCTTCTTTTGAGCTTCAACCTGCTTCCTGTTTCAAAAATGCAACACAATCAAATTAAGCCATTGTAATTAAGTCATGTAATCAACTATTTTTAAATACTAATAAATTAATTAAAATTAAATTTTTGTTACCTATCAGACTATTACTACTGAGGATCGTCACATTGTTGTGTTTTGTATCAGGTTACATTGGAGTATGGTTGTATTGGTACAAAGTTGGTCAAATGTCTGTCAAATGTGCATAACTTTATTCACCAACATTATTAATATGCTAACAGCTATCACAAAATGTTTACAACAACTGTCATATTGGCCATATTCTACATTGAAGCCTTAGTGTCACACAGCTGGAATAAGTTCACTGTAGAAAACAGTAGACTTTTTTGCCTTTTGAATAGTCAACTAGCATTACGCCATGGGTATTTCACCCACTTACAATGAAATATGTGAGAAACAGACAGCGTCTTTGCGAACCAGGAATTCCAATGATTATATTAAATTGTGGCACGCACCATCAATTCAACCATTGCAGATATGTATATGAGGCATACATGGCCCTCCACATGTTATAGTAGATTCCCATGAAGATAAATGTACACAAAATCACAACTATTATAGATGCATTGCAGTTACTGCTGGTAGACAGGATGGCTATAACATATGATTTGGAGATGGTCATGTTTCTCAGGCAATTTCAATCTGCAATTTCCTCTACTCAAACTTTTTCAACACACCAGCTCCAAAAATCTACTGGAATGGTCACGGAAAGGCCATGGCAACCCTAGCCATAGTTCTCATCCATCAACAGGTTGCACAATACCACGATTTTACTCAGTTGCCTGATGGTTGGCTTGGCTATATTGGATGCTGGATACAGCTGAGCAGTTGAATGTTAAGGGTCTGTTTCATGAGCCCAAAGTGGGGACTTGGTACAGGGATGAGAACTCTTATCAGTAGCCCAAAACCATAAAAACTGAGTCCCCACTGTCCTTGTAGCTTACTATTGTTTATTTGTGTTTTTTCAATGGAGGAATGAAATCTGAACAAAATAAATGAAATGTTAATGCAAGTTGTAAATGGCTACAATGATCTTTTGTTGGCTTAATGGTTCTTTCAGTCTAATGATGACAGTAGTGGAGCATTTTTGGAATAAAATTGAAGAATGCCTTAACCAAAATCAGCAATTATGCTAATAGAAATGAAAGTCAGTGATGACCATTTATGAATAAAAGAATAAAATTGTGCTGGTCCTCACTAATTTTCCTTTTCTGTTAGCTCACGTTAGCATTTTTGGTGATATCTTTTGAATCGCAAGTACGCCTTTTTGGTCCTGTTGATGTTTAGAACTGAGAGTCTTTGGTCAATGTAGCATTTCAGAAGATCTGAAGCATTAATATACACTCACTCAAAGACCACCAGGAATGGGTAAATGTGGGAACTCATAAAAATTGTGACATGTAAAAAGATATTATATGAGAGCACAAAATGAATTGTCAATGTTTTTGGAGACACTTTTTTTCCCCTCAAGTAGTGTTTTGTTTTTCTTCTCATTTTCAGCATAATCAACACGCACTCAGTACATTTGGAGATAACACATTCACGTGTTAAAGTTATAAAAAAAAAAAAAATCAGGTGAAAGAAAAAACAAACAGGGAACCAGGGAGAACGTAGCCTCCGAGATTTGTGGTAAACATCCTGAATACGGTAACGTTCTACAGATACTGGACCACGGCTTAGGGTCCTTGATGTTTAGACACCAAAAAAAAAAAAAAAATCATTTTGAATGGCCCTGCTACTTTCATGGTCAGAACTGTTTGACTTTCAGTCTTGGCCTGCACAGACCCCAGTGTTTCTTGGTCAGAGGTTGTCATTGTGTTTGTAGGTTAAATGTTAAACGTACATTTCTTTAACATTAGTTTAACAACTGAAAATCACCCTGCTTTAGTTACTCCAACTTGCTAATAACTGTTCTTTAGTTCGACAGCCAGAACTACTTTGTGGCTGAAATGATCTCATCATGGATAAACAACATGGGCAGAATGTAGAACCCTTACTCTGAACAGACAAACAACAGAAGGGAGAAAAAGACTACGAACCCAACGTAACTGACAGGAGTGATTGTCATTTTTTTTGTCAAAGCTTTGTCTTTTGTTCATCGCATTTTTTTTCCGCTCTGCCTCTGATTGTGGTCCTGTCATGTCTTCAGTTGTTCCTCTGGAGTGTGCTTTTGTAAATTAGTGCACTACGATCGAACCCCTCCAGGTCCTGAAGAACTGTCCAGAGATGATTGGGAAGCACGCCTAGTCAGCGATGCTAATGTGGGGTCTACTAAAGAGGAAGGTGGAAACAGTTTATACCAGCCAATCACATTGCTGGCCAGGTCAAGCTCCTCTAGTAGGATTTGTGCTACTCCCATGAAGGATTTGTGGTCCATTCGTCCATAATCTCCCCAGACAATGACCTAAGGGGAAGTTAACAATTTACTCAAATGGATTGTAAAAATCTGGAATTGAAATAAGTCAAACAGCCATGGTATGATCTGATTACTGGAATCGTGGCACAAAAAAAAGAAAGCATACAACTGTGGAATTAGAACATAAATATAACCAATATACACTCAGTCATCCATCTATCCATTCCACTTATCAGTTAGTTTCATGGGGAGGCTAGAACCAATCCCAGCTAACGTCATACAAGAGGCAGCTTGCACCCCGAATAGGTCGGCAATCTATCACATGGCCGACACAAACTCAAACAACCATTCACACTCACACCTACAGGCAATTTAGAATAGTTCATAAATGATTTAGAAAATCCCAGTGTGCAGGTCTTTGGATTCTGGGAGGAAACGGGAGTACCCAGAAGAAATTAGGGTATGTTGACAACAGGTCGTAGCTCTTGGTACTCTCACAGTAAAATGGTTTCGGTTTGAGGTCTGTGGTTTGAAAGAATGTTTCTGTGTAGAGTGCATGCTCTCTGTTCTTGAACCGGTTTCCTTTGGGTACTCTGTTCCTTCAAAAGTCCTCCAACAGTCACATGCACATTAGGCTAAATGGCTACTCTAGGTTGCTTCAGGGTGTGGATGTAAATGTTAATTATTTTTGACCTAGAGAACAGATTCTTCAGGTGGCCTGCAACTCTTTCAGGTAAAAATATTCACCACAAAGGAAGTGGCCCAGTGCATCATGGGTATGGAAGTAGATAAAAAAAAAAAAAAAAAAAAAAAAAATCATGTTTACAATTTACACTCTGCACAAAAATTTGGTCTTTATTCTGCAAGATGCAACAGTCTGTTCCTGCAAAGCCGACCTTCACCGAGCCTTCACTCGGAGTTGTGTATTGACATTGAAAAACAGAACAGAACAGTGACTCACCTGTAGTACTTTCCCCTGTGGGCTCTCTTCAAATTGCAGGGTCTGCTGGTAGAGAGGGTCCAGTGTTTTTCGTGCAATTTTCGTTTTTTTCTTGGCTACATACGCCCCGTTTTCCAGAAGGTAAACCTTTACATAAGGAGCTGAGAAAAACAAATATACTTTCAAATCATTCCCTGCTGTTAAATTCTTTTGGATTTTGCAATCTTTTCTTTTTTTTGTAAAATCCATTACATAATTTGTCAATGATGACTGATTAAAGCTGAATTATGGGTGGTGGTGCTGGTATAGAAATAAATATGAATCCAGAATCACAGTGAAATAAGGAACAATGTAATACTTAAATTCCCCAAATCCAATGGCTTTATCCTAAATAAATGCATGAATAGTATACTGGTGTTTCAATAAATTGCAAATATATAAGCTATGTACATATAAAAGATTTTATTAACAGTCGAATTACAATTAAAAATAAGCTTACTAGAAATATTGACATTAATTTTAATTTAAAAAATAAGTAACATATTTCAGGGTGACACAGTGGTAAAGCGGTTAGCAAATTGATTTCACAGCAAGAAGCTCCTTTAAGTCCCAGGGTCAGGCATTTCTGTGTGGAGTTTGCATGTTGACTCTGCTATAGACTGGTAAACTGTTCAGGTTGTACCCCTCCTTTGCCCAAAATCAGCTGAGATAGGCTCCAGGATTTAGACACATACAGCCAATCACCCTCACACCTAGTGACAATTTGGAACAGCTGGTCTGCCTACTGCGGGAGTACATACAAGAAACCCACGCAAGCACAGGGAGCACATGCCAACGCCACACAGAAATGCCTGAGCCCGGGATTTGAAACCAGGCCTTCTTGTTGTGAGGCGGACATTCTAAACACTGCGCCACCATGTCACCCTTGATTGTATACAGTACTTATAATATTTACAAGATGTAACAATTCTTCTTCTTTTCCTTTTGGATTTTTTCCTTTTTCATTTTTTCAGGGGTCGCCACAGTTAATCATCTGATTTGCATGTTTGATTTGGCATAGGTTTTTATGTCGGATGCCCTTCCTGACACAACCCTTTAGCAAGGGGCAGAAACATGCTGACGGCTATGCAGCTACTCTTTCCGAAAGTCAGCAACCGTTCTTTTACATGAACCTCACACCATAAACAGTGAGAGACATGGCCGGCCTTTGATAACCCAGTTCGCTGCACTGGGGGGACAGTGACAATCTTGTCGAGAGTGGAACTCGAAGCCCCAACCTTAGGATCAGCGATCCAGCGCCCTTTACCACCAGACCACCACTGCCCCTTACAAGATGTAACTCTTCTTTCAAAAACACGTCAATAAGAGGTATGGCATTTTGAGGGACTGACCTGGGAGAGATTTGGATCCCGGTTTCTGGATGAGTCCACGAGCTCGGATCACCTCCACCTCCAGCTTTCCTTTCTTGTTCACCATGCCAATCTGAATATCTCCTATACATCAAGTTAAAACAGCAGTGTATAATGTGAAATGTAAAATGCCAGTGATTGAAAAAATTTATGGGAATTTTTATGTATAATAATAGATCAAGAATGTGGCATTAAATATGGTATCCTTGTGTAATGTGTCGGTTTGGAAAAATATTTGTGAATACAGTACTCTTTAACATTTACAGATTTCAGAATCAAAAGAAAAGAGATAAAAACATGACTTAACTCACCAATGGCAGGAGTGGCCAGAGTTTGTCGGCCCACGAGCTGGGCAGGACCCAGCCCATCCAGGAAGTCACTGAACTGAGCCTCCACCCTGACGGCTGGGAAGATGGGACTGAGAATACAACAATCAGATAATAAGAGAAAGTTCTGTATATAGAGTATTGCTTCAAATATTCTTATAATTCTGTCATCAAATAACATTTATTTATTTATTTATTAGCAAAGCTTTGAAATTATTGGTCTCTGTTAGGCACAAATACAATAAAAGAACAACTAACTTATAGAAATAATCTAAGTTTACTATTAAACATATCAAAAACAACAAATTAAAGAATTAAACAAAACATGTCTAATCATTTCTATCATAATTCTTTTTAATGGACATGTTTATTTAACTGGTATGGTAAGAGGTTTCCAGTGTCAGAAAGGTGTAAAAGTCAGAAAATCTTGAGGACAGAGCAGTGTGCACTTTTTATAATAAGTTTTTGGTCTTCATATACAGACGCCTCCTGACTTATGTTTATCCGTTTTTTCGATTTTACGTTTTTGTTTTTTTTTTTTTCAAAAAAAAAAAGTCAAATTTTGAGTTTAGACGTACCTACGTAGTACGCTGACGTGCTGATGTAATGACGCAATGACGTAATGACGCTGCGTCCATTGTTTACAAACGACAGACTGAACGTGCGCCTCCTTCTTCCCAGTTCAGTTATATATACTGTGTATATATATATATATATATATATATATATATATATATATATATATATATTTCAGTTATATAGCGTGTTACCCTTGTGTTAAGACGTCGTCTCTGTGATCTTTGTGTTTACACTGTTTTGTGGACTTTTGGAACCCTAAGCAAATATGGTTGGTCAGAAGCGTAAGCCTACTAGCATGAGTGCAAGTCTCATACACAGAGATGAATTAACTGTCTGCTCAGATCGGCACAATCTACCATGCATACTCAGTTAAGCAAAGAGAGTTGTAATATGAATGAAAACCCGAATCCAAGAAAGAGAACTCTCTGCTCTGCTGGTGATTCACATCAGTGCAGGCTGTGTTCTAAACGAGTTCAATGGCACCCTTGCGCACTTGAAAGACTTGAAGTCCCTATAACCCCCAGCAAGTACACTACTTTCGGTTTTGAGCGCCTCACATATTGCAAGCGTTAATTGGCTGTTTTAAGCTTCATGTAAAGTGACTCGGTATAAATAAGTGACTTATTTGAAATTAATGTTGATATTATTTGATATATTTGATATTATTTTACAATGGTATGTTTATAATAATTGATTTAGGGGTGTTTTATGAGGTTTGGTAAGGGTATTTATGGATGTATAGTAGAGTATGAGGGTCATACGTCACACGTCATACGTCACTGTAACAACTTACGTTCACTTTCAACTTGCGTTCGGCCGTCCGGAACCTTTTAAAAACGTAAGTCGGGGAGCGTCTGGAGAGATTTATTCACCCACAAAAACAGTCCTCCAAATACAATATATATCTCTATTGACATTTGTCAGTGTTATCAACTTCAGCCCTGGAGGAAATAAATAAACAAATAGCAATTCCCAACTATCATCAGGAGTGAAAAAAGGAAATGTTAACATCGACTAGTTCACTTCAGTTCATTTTCTGGAACCACTTAATCCTAATTAGGGTCACAGGGAGGCTGGTGCCCATCCCAGCCGACTCCCGACGAAGGCAGAGTATACCCTGTATAGCTCATCAGGCCAGTGCAGGGTGGAAACACACTGACAGCTTTGCAGCTACTCTTGTTGAAAGTCAGCAATGGTTCTTTTACATGAACCTCACACCGTAGACAATGAGAGACATGGCCGGCCTTTGATAACCCAGTTAGCTGCACCTGGGGGGGACAGTGACAACCTGTGGTGAGTGGGGCTTGAACCCCCAACCTTAGGATCAGTAATCCAGCACTTATACCACTTGGCCACCACTGCCTCAACATCGACAAGGTGCATGACTATTAACCCAGAGATCACAAGCTTGAAACTGGGTTAATGCCACAGCCATCTGTGACTGGGTGTCTGTAGGAGCTAATTCGTCGAGCTTTCACGTAAGAGAGGGATGTCATGCGCTCACGTCCCTGGCACTCACAATCATGGGAATCTGTGAGCTCATTTGTATGAGGAGCGGATAGTGTTTTCCCTCTGAGTATGTTAGACTGTTCCCAAAACGCATGCATGCACAGCAGTTTGAAAAGAGGCAGATGGTTAGCATTGCATATGACACAGAGAGGACGTGTGCATGCTTTTGCCCCTCCCTGGTTGGTGAAGGTCGTGTGACAGGGAATGTAATACCTGAAGGATGGGGATTGGATACGACTACATTAATGAGAAGGGGGGTTGCACTGAATTTTCTTTTCACTGCCTTTCACTCTGATTTCCACACTTATTTGTATCATGATTTGTTAGTTTAATTATCTGTTCAACATGTTCCGTGTTATCATTATTAATTAGTGTTGTTTTGCTCCAAAAAATTTTTTCTGCTGAACCAAGTCAGATTATGTTTTTTTTTTAATTATTATTATTATTTTGTATGAATTTGGGCGATGGTGTATGAGCTTCTATTACTTGGTTTTCAGTTTCGTTATTGCATGAGTTGAACATAACAGCGAAATCTGCATTAAGTCAGCAATAGGGCATAAACACGGGATAAACCTCTAAGAATGTTCCATGCCTATGTGGCTGCACTCAGTAGCACCACTATTCATTTTACAAAAACAAGGGAATGAGGAAAGAACAGTTTGTAGCTTATATTGTGCAGTTAATTTGTCTTCTGAAGGTTCCATGGTAGTAAATGCTTAAACAGCGTGATGCCTTGCTGCATGACTAAATAATAACTACAGTGGAGCCTCAGTACTCGACCATAATTCGTTCCAGACGGCTGGTCGAATTCCGATTTGTTCGAATTCCGAGTCCACTTTTCCCATTACAAATAATGCAAATAGTCTTAATCCGTTCCGTCGTCTTTTGAACAGAATTTAACAGTACCGTAACTCATACCATAGGCCCGAAAATTAAGTGAAAACTTTTTTTGAATACAGTACACTATGTTATGGTCTGTATTTTGAGAAACTCTGGTTTTGGCGTCCCCCTCTCTCTCTCTTTCTGTCTGCACATTGGAGAAGGGAGTGGCTGTCATAAGCGGTGGAGCGCTAAACACACACACACCTGATTCCACTTAATCACGGGCAAAAAAGACTAGCAGCACTCCTCCCAGTGCTAGAAGATTGTCTCTCTTCCTCGTGATCTCTCTGGCTCTCAGCTCCGTGCTCGACCAGTTCCCACTTTAGTTTGATTTCCGTGTTTCTCCACATCTCTAACAGTAACTGCGGTTTCCCCGTGCTCTAGTGCCTTCTCTGTGAACAATAAAGCGCACCCGTTTCCGCTAGAGTTAGCTTTATCAGGGTGATACATAGTATTAACAACTTCTGGACTTCCGGACTTCTGGAAAGTGTGCATTTCCCCTCCCTCTCAGTCTCGTTTTTTCTCACGCTTTTTTAGTGTTCGACTTCTGTAGTTTGGTCGACTTCCGAGACAAAAAAATAATTTTTGGTCGAACTCCAATTTGTTCGACCTCTAAAGCGTTCGAGTACCGAGGCTCCACTGTATTGGCAAAGCGCAGACATTTAAAAGCAAAACAACTTTTTCTGGGTGTGAACATGCGAACCAAAAGCACCTAAAAAACCTATCCATTTTTCCATTTATTTATTCAAATTTCTGAACTGCTTAATTGTACTAGGATTGTGGAGAGGCTGGAGCCTATCTTAGCTGACTCTGCACAAAGGTAAGATGTACCTTAACCAGCTCGCCATTCCTTTGCAGGGATTACTCACACATCTATTCACACTAACACCGGGGGCTAATTTGAAACAGCCAATTAAATGTGCCTGTGTTAAATATGCATATCTTCTGACAGCGAGAGGAACCTGTTCTACCTGGAGAAAACCCACACAAACACATGGAGAGTATGCAAACTGAACACGGAAGTGCCTTCGCTGTGCCTGGGACTCGAAACCAGAACATTCTTGCTGTGAGTCAGATGTGCTAGCCATTACCACACCGTGCCTTTCTTACCCCTGTGCATGATTTATTTAACAGTTATTTATATTATAGTGGATAAAATAAAATCAAGAAATTATGGGAAGTGTATTTTATAAGCTATACAACCTTTTTTATATACATAAAAAGCAATACATCCTGATTCCTGTATATATATGAAACTAATAAAGCACATGACTCACCTTCCCTCTGAGTTGTAGCTGGCCATACTGCCATTGTTGGACTCACGGCTCGGCTGACGACTCATGTTGCGCTGCAGCTCGACAGCCATGCCTGTCTCTTGGCTCCTCTGTATAGTCCCACCTCCCTTTGACTTTTTATTGGATGCCTCTGAAGACAGACAGCACAATCCGTGAGAAGAAAATGTAAGAAAAGGCCTTCCAAATGATGCAAATAGTATGGAAGGTAGTTTTACTTCAGTCATTTGACAGCCATTTTGGTTTGGTAGTTAAAAGTAATTCAGCATATCAAACATGCAAAATTTATAAATCTGCTTAATTGATCATTTGAACAGCTCTATTCAAGTGTCTTCACCACATAAAAAACAACAACAAAAAAACATTTAATAGATCGTTTGAAGCTGCAAAATTCATCTCAGCCGTAGGTTTTCTTCTAATTGAATTATTATCCAGCAGCGCTAAGCTAACCTCCTGCATTTCAATCCACAGAAATAATAAAAAAAAACATCTCCTTTGTTGGAGTCTTTGTACTTAAAAATGTCAGAAGAGAGCGGAGTGTCGCTCCAGGCCTGAGAGGTCTCTAATGTGCTTTTATGCCTGCTTCAAAGCAAACAAGTGCAGCAGGGCAAACGTTAGCCTCTGTACCTCGGTCCCTGCACGGAAAGAGTTCTTAAACAGAATAATGCAGAGTCACTCCTGATATTTAAAGGCCAAGGAAATGGCCACAGGTGCTTTTATTTAAGAGAACTTTGATCAAGTTTGATTGTAGAGAGGCTTCTTCTTCTTCTTTTTTTTGTGAGACACTAAGCAAAAACGTGTTTGAAAAGCTCAGAAGGGTAAACATTTACTAGTGTCTGAGAGACGAGTCATATTTCTTAACCTTCAAGCAACCGAGCGGGGTCATATATAACCCCAGGCACATACAGTACTGTATATTCGGGCGCCATGTTTGTAATTTTTATCGGAAAAAAGTTTCCTACCAAGAATTTGTCAATCTATTTGTCCTGCATTAGTTCATAGAATTTTGTAAGGATCGGCCAATCCATGTGGAAAATATAATCCAAACTTGTGTGTGTGTGTGTGTGTGTGGGGGGGGGGGGGTCACTTATGACCCCAGGAAGATCTGTGAGATTTTTGAGATTATATCTTCAGATGGTATCGATGGTTCTTCATTCTCACAGTTACATGTTTCAGACAGTTCAGTCATATAATTATTATTTCTATTACCATATCTAAATTATCTTACCACATTGTAATACATAATTTAACTTTACTTTTTATGATTTGTTTTCATTTTTGATGCAAAGAAAAAAAATGCAAAGAAATAAAAGGCAACATGCATATTACAAGATGTAACAGACAAGGGTTGTGTAAATAAATGTAATATTGTTCTATCATTGTGTGTTTTTGCTTTTTTTGTAAAAATATATCAAATTCTATACTGAATTACATAAATTACACAGAACAAACATATTAGAGAGTGAAATAAATATGAATAACCCTAAAACAATCATTTATATAGAAATATTCCTATATAATGTCAATGGGGTCACAAATGACCCCACTCGGTCATATTAGTCACCAAAAAAGCTTGGTCGCTTGAGGGTTAAAGAATACACAAAATTTTGATTAAAAGCAAACAATAGTTTATCAAATTAATGTCGTATTACCAGGTCTATGACCAGAAGATGATTAATTTTCTCTAGCAGCAGCTGGGATAATATTTTTAGCTGTAAGGTTTATAATAATAAACTTGCTGTAATATTGTTTTTTAGGAACATATTCATATGGCTGGTGGCCTGGTCGTAAGGTGCTGGTTCAAGCCCCACTCTCAATAGATCGTCATTGCCCCCCAGTGCAGCTATCTGGGTTATTAAAGGCCGGCCCCGTCTCTCACTGTCTATGGTTGAGGCTGTAAAAGAGCCATTGCTGACTTTCAACAAGAGTAGCTGCATAGCCATCAGCATGTTTCTGCCCTGTGATGGCCTTGTGAGCTGTCCAGGGTGTACTCTCCGCCCTCGCCTGGAGTCGGTTGAGATGGGCGCCAGCCTCCCTGCGGCATTAATTAGGATTAAGCAGTTCAGAAATTGAATGAATGAATGAATGAGTGATTAACAGCATAGCTATCAGCCCTCCTTTCTAAGTTTTACATTCTGCAATTCTCCACACGAGGTGCACAACTATCATTGTGGAGCTCACTGGTTCAAATCCAGATTAATGCTGCAGCTTTAATGATCAGGAGTCTTTGGAGCTAATTCGCCAAGCTCTCAGAGGAGGGAGAGATGGCATACGCTCACTTTCCTGTCTCACACCTATAACCAGCCAGTCTGCAAGCTGATTCTTATGAGAGGACGGATAGCACTTTCCGTCCGAGTGTATTAGGTCGCTTCCAAATACACAAGTGCAGCAGTCCGTAAGAGACATGCTTACGTCCATCACTGGTTGGTGCAAGTCGTGTGATACGGAAGGCAGCAATTGACAGATGAGAACTGGATGCGACTAAATTATGGGAGGAAATGGGGAACATAAATAAGATTAAATGAAATAAATACATTTTTCAAATCTCCAAAGATTCGTAACCTTGGTCTGACCTTCAGCTTTGACCTTGACATTCCAAGATCAAATCAGCTCTGGGAATCAGGTAGGGTAGTGTCCCCAAATATGTTTGGTGAAAATTCTTATATGGGTGTGATCAGCATTTTGTTTACAGACAAATAAACAAAGCCAATTTTATTGTTTGATTTAAAAAAAAACAAAACAAAACAAAAAAACATCAGCGTACACGGTATTTCATTAATGTTTCTTGTGACAGCCTTAGTAGCCAAGACATCAATCAAAACTTTGTACATGTACTGCTAATGTGCCCACTCAGGGTAAAGCTGATTAATAGGTCTGACCTGTCTGGCTGATCTGTGAGGTGCTGCGGCTGCGTCTGTTGCCCACGATGGCTACAAAGCGGGCATTGAGGCTGGCTCGACGTTTCTTACTACTGCTGCTGCCCACTGTGCCGAGTGCTGTGTCTGACTGGCTGCCATCTGTACGTTCCTGCGCGTTGATGTCACTGCTCACACTTGTGCTCTTTCCCATATTGCGACCTGCAGAGGCCCGAATCTGACGACTGGAACAGGGAGCAACCCGAAGGCAAAAGTCGGTGTACAGTTTTGTATACATGTTCACATTCATATTAATGGTGATTTTAAAGTCTATTTTTATTCTGTAACTTCAAGGTTAAATGAGTTGTGCTGATAATTGTAACAATTAAATAAATATTTTTGAATTTGCTGATAAAAGCATGTGACAAATTTTATATACACACACAGTCATACCTCACCTAGAGGCAGTGATGGTCTAGTGGTATAGGGCGCAAGATCGCTGATCCTAAGGTTGGGGGTTCGAGTCCCCACAAGGTTGTCACTGTCCCCCAGTGCAGCTAACTGGGTTATCAACGGCGGGCCATGTCTCTCACTGTCTATGGTGAGAGGCATGTAAAAGAAACATTGCTGACTTTCGTAAAGAGTAGCTGCAAAGCCGTCAGTGTGTTTCTGTCCCTTGCTAAAGGGTTGTGACAGGAAGGGCATCCGACGTAAAAACCCATGCCAAATCAAATGTGCGAATCAGATGATTCGCTGTGGCGACTCTTGAGAACGGGAAAAAGCCGAAAATCAAAATCTGTTTTGAAATTGGCGTGATAGAGTTGCTCTTCCATTGGCTGTCTCCCAACACCCCGCCCCGCTGGCCTCTCATTGGCTAGGAGGAAGCTGCATCTCCATGATACCCATGATGCTTTTCGTGTGCCTTTTGTTCGTCACAGAGTTCTAACATGTGTAAAGGATAGAGTTACTGTTGTTTCGTGAATTTTTTGAGTGTACTCATTGCAACTTTATTCTTCGTTATTCATCATGGGCCCCAAGAAAGTGATTCCCGGTGTGAGTGAAAAGCAGAAGTGGGCTCGTTGCATGCGGTTCAATGATATTGCAAAGGAATATGGCCGAAACCCGTCTACCATCGGTACGATATTGAAGCAAAAGGAGGCCTTAAAAGGTATACTTTTATCATTTTTAAAGGGTTTAGAGGGTAGTATTGGGGGCCTTGGAATGAATCAGGCCTTTTACATGTAAACTGCGACTCAACTTACGAAAAAAATCACGTTACGAAACCACTTCTGGAACAAATTAATTTTGTAAGGTGAGGTATGACTGTATAAGTATATTTCATTTATTAAAAGATTTGAGCAAAGTATATGAAGTTGAAAAAAAGAAAACAATACAATCATACCTGAGGAGAAGATTAAGATTAAGATAAAGTATTAAAAACTAAAGAGTTCATTTCATTTTTCATTAATTTGCATTTTTTTAAAAAATTTGTAGTGGATTTCAGTTGACTCACCAAGTTTCGGATGACATAATCCATCAAATTAAAGCTGTACTGTATCTTTAAACACAATTTAAGTTTGACTTCTGCGTACTGTAGCTTCAACATATTTTGACTCACTCACTCACTCATTCATTCACAGTTTCATTTTTTATGCTGGCACCCACTTGACACTGGGTGAAAGCACAACCCCCCCAGCTCACCACACCATTTCAGTGCCAACACACGCACACACACACACACACACACACACACACACACACACACACACACACACAGCTATTGACACTCACACCAATACCTACTGACAGCCTACTGTGCAGTCTTTGGACTGTGGGAAGAAGCTGGAGTACCCAGAGGAAACCCATGCAAGCACAGGAAGAACATGCAAACCCCACACAGAAGAGCCTGAGCCCGGAACTCAAACCCAGGATCTTCTTGCTGTGAGGTGGGCATGTTTACCATTATGCCACAGTGCCATCCAGAATATTTTGTAAGATATTCTAAAAGGATTACACAGTGTTTAAAACCCTACAGCACAGAATAACTTTAATAATAACTGATATAACATCATGAAGTGTCATAATTTCAGTCTTTGTCAGTCTCCATGACAAGTTGATATGTCACTCAACTCAATGAATTTCAACATTTTTTAGATAGGATAATTTTTTGGTATGTGTAGTTTTATAGTGGGTCCAGCAGGGGGTGCTGTATAAGTTGTTTATTTTCTGGTTTGATGAGGGTTTTGAGCTTCAAGTTTCAAGTTGCTTCTAGTGTCAACTAAATGACATTGAACAGACAACACTAGTCTTATGCTATTTGTATAAAATGTGAATGTAGGTTTAGATCGGTAATCAGGAATGGTGCTTATGTGTGGATGAGCATCACCCTTAAGACAACTTTTTTGTTTAAGACAAGCTTTAATGTTTCCCTCAGATCAATGTTGATTGATCAGTTGGTTAATTAACCCTCACAGAAGACAAACAATGAATTCTCAATCGTGTGTTCTAGAATATTTTCTCCATGTTGTTGTCGTCATTTGTTTTTATTCATACAGCAGTGGAGCAAAGTGCTCTTACGCTCCCTGTGTCTACGGAGGAGCCAGCGTGTGTCAGTATGTTCTGAGAGAGTCACACTGCTGCAGGAATATCCTGTTACACTCTTTTCACCCTCCTCAGCCCCAGTCCCTCCTCGACAAAAGACTGCACTTGGTGTAGGGAGTGGGAGGGATAAGGTGGGCTTCTCCTCTCCGGAATGAAGAGGGGTTGCTAGGGTGCTGGGTGGAAGTGGATCATGTGATGGTGCGGCAGCCAAGCATCGCATGTATGACTGCAGGCATGCAAGGAAGGCTCTAAAAAGACAATAGACACAGAGGGTATACGTATACACACAAAAGGCAAGGCACACACATAAAAACACAAGAAAACAATGAAGAAGTGTAATGAACTAAGCACATGCAATGGTTCAAAAACAACAGCTTTGAGGAATAGTGGGATTGTGGGTAAAAACGTGTGTTTTTATAGATGTGTAGGAGGGAAAAGCATGAAATACCAAGCGCATTGCCCCCACAGTACTATCTGATATCTAAGTTAGTAGGAGGAAGTAGATTATTTGTGAATTAATCCAAGGTTCGCTAATGTCAGTTGACAAAAAAGAAGAAATGAAGCCAAGATTGAAACATATGGAAGAAATTCTCCACAGCATCATCAGGTCTGAATAACATCTCAGCTACAATTCGGAGATGACACCTCATTATATTATGATCTTTATTTTATAAAGTTCTGCATGTTGAACAGTATAGAGATACAGTGGTACCTCACCTTACGAAAGTCTCACCAAACAAAAAATTCAGGTTACGAAAAGCATTTTCCTAAAATTTTGTCTCAGGATACGAAACAAGGTCACCTTACGAAAGCGCCATCTTAAAAATTCAAATGCGCAATTCAAACAATGTACGAGCTGCTTTCCCATCAATGACGTTCAAACATCCCGCCCCGCTGGCCTCCCATTGGCTAACAACTGAGCTGTCATTTATAGTGCCTTCACTCAAGCGCCATCTTGGACAGGAATCCCATTGCCTAGGAGGAATGACGCATCTACCGCCCATTGCCTATTATAGAGCTGAATCCACCATGATGCTTTTCGTAGAAAGGACAGAGTTACTGTTGTTTTTATGCTTTATTTCTTGACTCAGGCTTTTAACCTTCCATAAACATTTGTAAGCTTATAACTCTGCTTAGAAGACATGGTCAACACACACACACACACACATGCACGTGTGCGTGAGAAGAAGAAAAGGGCTCGAGTGACATCACAAAGGAATACGTATAGCCAAACCCGTCTACCATCGGTACGATATTGAAGCAGAACCATCGGTACGATATTCAAGGGTTTAGGGGGTAGTACTGGGAGCCTTCGAACGAATCACGCGTTTTACATGTAAAATGTGGTTCAACTTAAGAAAAATGCATGTTACGAAAAAAGCTCTAGAACGGATTAATTTCGTAAGGTGAAGTACCACTGTATATAGCCAGCAACATCAGATTAAGTAATCATTTCTCGTACCACTAGCAAGACTACAGGTTCCAGCATGTTCTGCAAGGTGAGTGCAGATGCAGTGGTGTGCGACGCAGCTGAGACCGATTTACACCCTAACCGTGTGGCTGCTATCGAAGGACTCAAACTCAATATGAAGCCTTTTTTTGGGGTTTTATTGTCCATATTCATTGTACGTATGTTATTCTGTGTATGACCTGTTTTGCCTGAGTGATCTGAGTGATCTCAGCCTGCCTCCTTGATTGTGTTGTATGTCTGATCATATGATCTTTACCAGTTCTCTGATTATAAACTTGAACTGTAGAATTGGATTTCTGGAATTGACTGACTGGCTATTAATTGACCCCCCCCCCCCTCTCTCTTTTTTTTTTTTTTTACCTGCAAGGCTATTCAACCCCTTACCCTGTTTGTGACACAGCTCAGTTTTGAAGCAAACCTGATCAGATAATGATTTAATTATACATAAGAAAAGGACACAACACAACACATTCATTTGTGTAATAATGTGAATTGTCTGGCTGGAGGACAATGTTTGAACTGCATTTGTCTATGAAACCTTGTGTGCCAGGTGCCTCCAGCTGCAGAATCTCATAACGCTCCAGTTAAGTCCTGAAGCAGCAAGGCTACATGGGATTGTTTTGACTGCATAATACAGTGACACACACTCTGGACACTGCATGTCTCTCATCATGACAGGACAATTTAAAGTGTATAAATTAATTTGTTCTTTGCTGTCAGATAATGATCTGGTCAGAAATTAATAATAGTGATTACTATTATAGGTCCTGTGTATCTATAATTTGTGCATTGAAACATTTTCATTCATTGCTAAGAATTATTAATAAAAATGTGTTGTAAATTACTATTTTCTGAATTTGGTAATGAATTTAAAAAAAACCCTATGAATAAAAATTACTTTTTGGTGACTGATCACAGATCAGTTCTTTTAGGCTTCATTGCAGAGCAGGTCCTCTGTCCATTTCTCAGTTACCTGACATCTCCAGCCACAGTG